>VZRE01000342.1:297758-324756 GCA_013396775.1 Cephalopterus ornatus | reverse complement strand
CAGACCGCGGACAGGGGCTGTCGGGTGGCCGAGCCCCCGGGTGAGCCCTCCCGCCACACGGAGCAGCGGAGGGGCGACCGGAGCGCGGGGATAGGGCCGGCTGCGGGGTGGCCCCGGGGTGGCCTTGGTGCAGTTGCTGCGGTGGGAGAGACCTGCTGTGACAGTTCAGACGCTGCCGGGGCGTGAGGGGACGCCCTCCGGCGCGAGGGATGTTGCTGGGGTGCGAGGGATGCTCCTTTGGGGTGGCAGACACTACGCTGGTGAAACAGATGTTCCTCAGGCATGACAGGCACGAGTTCGGCAAAGTAGATGTTACTCCAGTAAGATGGACGTTACTTGGGGCACAGGGATGTTACTCTCGGATGAGGACCCTTTCCCTGAGCGTGAGCACAGCAGCTTTCCGGAGAGCACCCAAGCCCCCAGCCCACATTGTCCTTCTCTCTCAAGTGCCTGTGGTGTGGCACAAGCCATGGCATGTGGCATGGGAACGGGTGCTTGTGCATATGGAAACACAGATGAGTAGTAATGGTATTCCCGGTTTCACAGTACCAGGGCATGAGCATCCCAGTTATGTGTGTAGCAAACGTGCTGTTTTATGAAACTTGGTTTTTTTCCTGGGAATTACATTGCAATACTTCCCTTAGTGATAGGGGTAAAATAACTTCCCCAAACATACTTTTGTGTGCTGTCATACGCTTGGTTGCCTCGTGGTTTTGGTAGTTTTCCTCTGCCATCAGGTGAGTGTCACTGTCAGTCTCTCTATCCAGCTTTCACGTGCCTCTTAATGCCCTGCTGCCTGCACCCACATACTCACCTGTTCATCTTTGGGATTGTGGTGCTTTTTCGTGACAGAGCTGTTCCATACACATGTACCAGCACTTTTGTTCTTGCTTCAGTTTCTTCCTAGACAAAAACTCGTGTTGCTTGTGCGTCATATTCCTTGTGTGCACCTGCACATTTCCAGTGTAATCTGCTCTACTCTGCATCACTTGCACAGGCAGACTGTCTTTTCCATGGATGCTTCCTCATCTGCCTGTGTGTCAGGGGCTCTTCCCTAATGCCCTTTTTTTGGGCTTTTTTGTCCACACAGCCTCAGGCACATGCATACAAAGGGCACACAAGGTATCTCTCTCCTTTGCACTCACCTTCATCTCTGTCCCTTCAGAGCCTGCCTGGTGCATGCAGGTTTCTAACGCCTCCCCCATCTTCCCCTACAGGCTTAGACTAACACTCAAGTGTAAGCCTCTCATTGTCCTTCCTTCCCATCTGTGCTGCTGGGCATCGACATGTGAGCTGAAGGGACCACTTTTTCTGGTGGTGGGAGGTTTAATCTTCAGGTGCCTGTCTTCTGTCACACAGATGCCATTGAGAACCAAGTTTGATATGTACTCTTCTTCCCAAAAGAGAAAGAAGTGGGCTTTCTTAAAGTTGGCTGGAGAGACACTTTTCTTAAACCACTGTCCTATGCATGGACACCCGGGTTTATCCAAGGTGAAGGTGGAATTCACTGCAGGAATTCAGGTGGAATGTTTTTTACCCCAAGTGTCCAACATGAGGGATTAGTTGCCACATGTGCAGCGAAGCTAGCCCAAGTACTCAGTTTTTTTCCTTCTTCTTTAAAGAAATTTGCTGAGTATATGAAGAGAAAAGTGTGAGGTTGAGCTGCCAGTGTGGGGTAGGAGGCAGAGCTGAGGAAGTGAGCTGGCCCCATTCCAGCCATGGGTTTCCTCTGCTCGTGGGCTCTGTCACTCACTCATGTTTCTGTGCCCAGGAGTGTCTGTGAGAGATTCCTTCCTTTTGGAAAGAAGTCCCTCCCTAGCTCCTTCAGTATTAGCACTGCTCTCCTCTTGGTAGCTGTAAGCCCCTCTGTCCTTTCCCTTGTTTCTAGTGCATGTACAATGAAAATGTCCTTCCACATGTGACTGACCTCTGTTTGGGAAAGCTAAAGCTGAATTCATGGCTGCAGGCTCCCAACCCTGAGAAGTCTTCTCTCTTGGCCCCTTCCCTCCCAATCTGCCAGAATTCATGACATCAGTTGAAAAAAATGGAAGTTTTGAAAAGAAACGAGTCTAGAAAGTTGGGGGGGGTCTTATTTTTTTTTGAAGAAAAATTAACATTCTTGTATAGCAAAGTCTCCAGGAGCTTGGTCTTTTAGGAAGAGATCAAATACTGTGAAATGTTTAAAAATTAATAAATCAGTGCAGTCACCTTCAAGCTATTTGTCCCTTTCTCTAGCCCAGTAGGCCTCTCTGTTTCTGGACTGCTTCACATCTTGCGTCTTTTGTCCTAAAGTTGTTGGGTTTGGGTTTCAAGGCGCGCAGGGAAACCAGTTATTTTCTGAAAACTGCATGATTGCTCATTTAAATGAATATAAATTGTTTCTATTCATAAGACCTTTTTTTTCTAACAGCTGATCAAAGTTCGAGTGAAAACCATTTCATCATTTTCAAATAAATTGGACACACACACACACGCTGAGCATTTCAGAGAGACTTTGAAACACAGGACTTTTAAAATCAGGATGTGGATAGCCAAGGCTTGTTGTTATGTAAGACAGGGCAGTCTGTGATTTGATTCCACTTTTGCATAGAAAGGGACCTTTGCTTGCTGGGAAAAGGCATACAGACTTCATTAAAACTGAAGGCAGCGCAGAGAGGACTCAGGGGAATTTCTCCTGGACTGGAAAAAATCCTTTTCTAATGTGAGATTTAAGGAATGTAGACCCAGGTAGCATTTCAGAAAGAACATGGTGTGATACCTGAGCGCTTTCAGCGGTTCAGAGGGTGCTTGGAGAGGCTTTCTAATTCAGGAGAGAGAACTTAAGGCATGTGGCTGAGCATTTAAGCTCTGTTAGAAACAGGCAGTGTTTTTAACAGCAGGGTGATTAACCGTCGGAACAAACGACCAAAGGCAACTTTAGCTCCTCCAGCTCTTAAAATCTTCAAATAAAGACTGGGCGTCCTTTTGGAAGAGGCGCTTTACTGAAGTTCTTGGGCTCACTGCAGAGATAACTGGCTGAGACCATATGGACGGAATTAGAGACGAGCCCAGACCCTGTGATCCACCGCCCCCTTCCAAGCTCTGGCTTAGGCCTTGCTAAAGCTTACGCAAGCCTTCCCCTGCTCTGCATGAGGTGGAGCGACGGGGTCACCGAGAGCAGACTGTCGCTTTTCGGCACAGCAGTTCCCAGAGAGTGGGGATGCTCTCGTGTGCCTGCCGTCAGTGCACGTCTGCGCTCCATGGGAGCGCTTTGTGAGGGCAGCCCGTTGTAGGGGGCAGTCTGTGTGAGTGTAGGGATCCTTCCCTCATCCCTGGGAGCTGTAAAACGGGCAGTGAGCTCTGATGGCTTGCCGTGGGGCTGCAGGCAGCGCGGGGAAAGGAGTGCTGTGTGTCTCCTCCAGTTCTCGGGGCCTGGATGACTCAAGATAGAGTTTGGCTGAGTTTACAATACTAGCTCCTTGTTCTTGCTTCTTTTATCCTTTTTTTTCCCTTCAGAAAGGAAGCTCAGCAGGGCTTTGACACCCAGATGGCTACACTGGTGCTGTGGCCCCTGTGTTTCTCATTGGGTTTCCCTGGTACGCTTCCTTTGCAAGGTCCCACTGCGCCATGTGTAGCCAGGACTTGCATCTCTCCTCAGGCTGCAGAGTCCTCCATGCTTCTCTCAGCAGCTTTCCTGCTTCCTGGGGACACTGCCTGGCAGGGAGATGCTTAGAGCAAATAATGGGGAAAAAATGCCCTTGTGATTGCGTGCTCCCAACCTACTTGCCCCCAACAGCCCTTTTTCTGAGGTGCCTCATCGCCACAGTGTTTTTTTGAAGGGTCCTCCCCAGGGCCTGGCAGCAGCAGACGGTAAGGGCTGTGTGAACCCCATCTCTTCCCCTCAGCATGTTTACCTGTCTAAATTTAACTCCCCAGCCAGCTTCATCCATCCTAAGCCGACCTGTTCTCTTGTGGCTGAGCTGTGGGTCTGGCTCCTGCTGCAGCGTTTCCTGGCTGCCTTGGGCTGGTGGTTTGCTGCTCGCTCCCTCTCTCCGGGGGATGCTGGCTCTTTCGAGGTCCCGGGCAAGCCAGTTCTCCCACTTGCAGGTTTTATTTTTAAATCTGGTTGCACAGCCCTCGGGACTGGAGGGTCCCTTGTCCTCTCATCTCTGGTCGCTGTGTATTTACTACACAGTGGGCTTCAGGAAATCTCCCCTTGTCCCTCTGCAGGCCACAGTTGTTTTCCTTCTGGTTGTGGTTGCTCCCAAACAGAGGCCAGGCATGCTGAGTTGCTCCCTGGCCAGCTCTAAAGGGACAGGGCCTCTTTCTGCTCCCATAGGGATCCCAGCAGTGGGGTCAGTAGGTGACTCCCTGTGAAGGCATCTTCTTTATTTCACTTTGTTCAGAGCTGGGCTCCTCCGAGCTGGCTTTTGTCTGAATTTGTTTCATAAATGAGTCATGTGCCCCTCAGCTTCTGAGGGGCTGGAGAGAGGGAGAAGCAGAGGAGAGGGAATGCTCCTGTTTCTGGACAGAACTCGCTTTCCTTAGTGTTTCTGAGTTTGGGACAGTAAATATGGCACAGCCTGGCAGCCTTCTTCATCTAAATAAAACGGTCAGGATCAAACCATTCACGTCCTGCAAGAGACCCCTAATTGATCTCTGCCTTTCCGGGCATGCCTGCTGTGTCGTGTAGCTAATGCTGTGGTCTACCACATGAGAGAGATGGTTTGAATCCTGGCCTCCTCTGCCACTCTTTGAGCTAACCCGGTGGCCTTGTGCTTAATACTCTCATATTCAGAGGAATATCAGCGCGAAGGCCAGGGTTTTCAGCAGTGGCTGGTGATTTGGGGTATCCGACTTGAAACGCTGTCAAAGGTCCCATTTTTTGGAGTTTTTTGTGGTTTTTTTCTTTCCCCAAGGTTCAGCTATTTCAGCTACTTGGGCAGGCTTGATTACTCAAAATGACTAGTCCATTTTGCAAAGCTTAATCTCGGGATCTGGAGCAAAACGAAATGAGATAAATCGATGCACAACATACCAGGGATACTCAGATGGAATGAGTCTTCCTAGAGTGGGAATCGGTTTGTGGCCGGAGAGCTCATGACACTGTTATTCGTGGGGATTTGTAAAGAGTTCTTGGTTTAGATTAATTTGTGGTTTTAAGTAGCTCATGGGAAAGGCTCAAAGGGTTTGATAGTTTTTGTCTTAGGGAAAGAAAAGGAGAGCAACATTGTATCTTTGTATATATATAGAGAGAGATCTGTGAATACATATGAAGTTTAAGTCTTGGTTTGAAGGATTTGAGGGAAAATACGTTTTCTGTAAAGTCTCCCATCTTGGAGGTGAAGGAGACTGAAGTGGCTCAGTGGAACATGTGTCTTGGGTTTGTTTTTTTCCATCATTAAGGTCAGAGGGTTAACAAAACTCATAGGAATACTAATATTTCAGTGGTCTCCCTAAATTTATCTTCCTTTTCCAGTTATTCTGTATTTAGCTTCTTGGCTGGTTTGGTATCATTGTTTCACTGAGTCCTGAAGCATTGTAGCGCCTCTGTTGTGGATAAGCTGGAGTTCTAAAGCAAATTAAATGAGAATCTCTCTTGCTTTGCCGTGAAAATGTTTCTGAGCTTTGTTACGCATCAGTGTCGAGAGAAACATATGAGCCCAAATATGTCTTCATTAATGGAACACTTTTCAGAAAAAATAATTCTGTGATTGTTGGGTTCATTACTCCCTGAGGTGTTCCTAAGTCTTCTGAAATTGTCTCTAATCATAAAAAATTGATACTGTACAAAAGAAAATTAAGTTCCTTTTTTTGGTCCTCTTTTTACAGATATAGCTATTCTGCAGGTATCTTTATTATGTTCTGTGGCCCAGATTTGTTAATAATTACTGTAATTATTGGTCCTGGCAGCATGTCAGGGGTTTGTTTAGTAAATATTTTGTCATTATCATCTCTGTGTCACTGCTTGGAAGGTTTGTAGTATCCTGTGGGAGTTATCACTGTCAGTTCTGCCCAGTTTTGCATCTCTGAAAACTGACTGAAGCTTTACAGTCTTGCATTGAGACGATGAAGATATTCACGGGGTAGCTCCACTACTCCACATGCTGTACTGGAAGCTTCTGGTTTTGGACCAAAATGTCAGCTCTTGCTCCATTGCATGGTGTGTACAAACCAGATTTCTCACCCACATCTGCAGCCTTGTGGGTGGCTGCAGCTGTTATTCCACCTGCAGAGATTTCACAGCCTGCCATACAGGTAGAGTGGAGTGAGTGCCTGTGAATGATGACCAATTACCTGTCCCAATTTCTTTTCTGCTTTTATAACTAGTCCCCATTTCCACCTATTCTTAACAAGCTGTCTGGGAGTTCTGCCAATGTACAAAATGAACTTCTAATAATTTTTTATTAATAGCAAGGAAGTTTTCAGCTGGATAAGCTTGGTAAGTGTGGCACTGGGTTTTTTTGAGTTTTTACTGAAGCTGCACGGGCTCTTCCAGCATCTCTACGTTTTTACAAGAAGCCTGCACAATCCTGAAAGGCTTGAGAGTTGCTTGTCCCTTCCATAGCCTGCTGAGAAGATCTAAGAGTGGGTCTGTATTTCTGCATGACAGTTGCATCTCAGTGGTATGAAACCCCATTGCACGTAATAACCAAAACTTTTACCCACAAGGCATATAAATCTTCTTTATCTTCTAAGAAATGGTGCCGATTAGGTCAGACTTGCACACCAGGAACAATTTACTGTCTCAGTGTGGCTGCTTGTGTTAGGTTGTGTCTGTAGCAGCGCTGGGCTTTTCTGCCTGTGCAGCTCTGACATCTTTCCAAAGCCCATGAAAGAAGGGAGCATTTCTGCGGGCACAGCTGTGCCCATGTGGCCATCTTTGTCAGCACAACAGTGTTCAGTGGGGTGTTGGGAGGCACGTGTTTTTTATTATATTTTGGTTTCACTCAATGAATTAAAAATGTTTTTGTGGGGTAACCTTGATAGTCTGGACCGGGCCCTACTTATAGATGCTGGGTAATGCTTCTAAGTCAAGCATAAAAGCAAGCTAGAAGCAATAGGAAAAGTGGTTATGTTTAGACAGCGTTAGTTAACACAAACTAAGCCTTACTTTAGCCTATGGACAAGGCTGAAATAGGAAATGTATTTTAAATACATCAGAGAGAAAGTTCTGTCAGTTTGTTGCTGCTTTTGATAAGCCTGGGTGAGATCTGAGCTGGCAAACCTCGTGCTTGATGCAGTGGATTCCAAGCCAGGCAGATGGAAGGCGACCATCACAGCATGGCTCTGAGCAGGCATGGAAAGCTTTGCCTGTTACCTGTACCAATTCCTGCACCTCCCTGAGGCAACAAGGAGGATTATCCTCTTATTTCCCAGCTGGTCCAGTAACTCATTCTTCCTCCTGGTAAAAGAGGTGGTGATCTTCACAAAGCCCCAAAACCTTTAGGTTTAGGATTATCCAGCAGACTTGTGTGCAAGTGACTGTGTGTGCTGGACTGTACGGTATTCTGGGAGCTGGAGCAGGGATAGGGGATGTCTGGTCCTGTGGAAATTGTGGCTCATTCAAATCTTGGGACAGGTGTCAGAGGCTGCCATGAGGTGGTCACAGCTTTCTAAACTGAGCCTGGGATTGAAAGAGCTGAAAAGCAGCACCCATTCCCAAATTATAGATTGACATCCAGAAGGTCCATCAATCTAACAGGTGCTGGTCTGACGTTGAAAGCTGCAGTTGCTTGAACACGATCAGTTCTCCCTTTGGTTCTCAGGCAAATGTTGCTGGTCTGCTCAGTCAACACTTGTGACTCCACCTAAACACATTTTACTTTTCCCTTCAGCTCCTCTGTCCAAATGTACGGGAGCCTTTGGCTTTTAATAGCAACATCGTCACATCAAACTCACCACTTTATGCTGCCACTCTTGCCTTGGTAAGGCTTTTTCTTGGCATAGCTCAGCACTGTGCTGAGTGGATCTTCCAGACCATCTTGATGACTGGCAATCTGAGGTCCTGCATCTGTGACTAGTCTCTGCAAATTGATGTGCTCTGTGGTTGTGGTGCTGTGCAGACTTGCATGTTCACAGCCATTGTCCCTGAAGCAGCGCATTAGTGACAGAGTGGCCTTTTCAGTCAAAGTTTACAACCTTGTGTTAGGGATGTACTGCTTTCTCTCATTGTCCTTGCTTTCCACAGAAAGCTCTGGCTGGTTACTTCTGCACAGGGCAGAGGTTCCTGGTGGTTGTACATCTGCCTAAAGATGTCTTCCTAAATTTTAAAGATGTTTCCAGATTACTGGAGTTGGAATTAGGCTTTTGTTTGTGGGTTTTTTTCTGCAGAGAAAAGATATTAAATAAGTAACAAGTTGTAAGAGGTAATTTAGTGTTTTCAGAGACCCATTTACCTTTTTCTTTCCAAGATTTTGCAAAACCAACCTTTGGATAGAGATCTCTAGTCTTGTATGCAGATGAAGAGATGCTGCTTTGAAGGGCATCCAGGAGTATCTGCAGACCCCACTCCTCATCTGTGTACAAAGTGAGTTTCTGTTTCTCTATTACTCGTCTGACACATGGACCACTTCCCCGAAAATTAAGTGTGTAATTACTCTGTAATATTTCAGGTTTCTAAAAAAGTCTAGGTGCAGGTGTATTCCTGGACTTTTAAAGGGAACCTCCAGTGTGGATAAGCCCATTGCAGACATCCATATGCTTGGAGCAAATGTCCAATCCTGAAGCAGCAAAACAAGCACTGAGCTGGTAAAATGAAAAAGCTCTCATAAGCACACATGGTGTATTCTAAATTGAAGTTTTCAGAAGAAAAACATATTTTTCCATAGTGATGTTTCAAAACCTAATGATTTCTGTTTCTGCTTGACATTCAGACTTAAATGTCCTTTAAGACCTTCTTGTGGATGGGGGTGACATTAGCCTTCCTCCAGTCCTCTGGGATGTCCTAAAATCTCCATGACTTGTCAAATGTTATGGAGAGCAGCCTCGCAATGACATCAGCCAGCTCTCCTAACATCCTTGGTGGATAATATCAGGGCCCATATATTTTTACAGTGCTGGTAGACAGAGAAAATTCTGCTAAAACATTTTGAATGTTTTGTTTCTATCAATAATATCTTCCCCCTGCCCCTGCATTTTCGTATCAAAAGAGTTTGGAATTTGTTGTAGTATGAAATAGTAGAATATTTTGACCTTTCATCCCTATTTGGGATTCAGGCAAATGCTGAAATCCCAGCCCTTCTTGGGGAACAGAGATTCCATTCTCTGACCAGATCCACAAAAGTATATTTCCACTGGTTTTGCTGGCTGGCTACTTCAATACTTTGTCTGTGATGACTTGTAATTCACTGCAGATTGAATCTGTGGTGTGTCCACATGGCTGGTCTGGAGAGGCTGAGGGCAGTTAATCTTTCTTGCTCTGTGTTGTGCTTTCAAATTAATATCCCAATTTCTTTCCGAAGATAAATTTTCCTTCCGAACCAGCATTTGGTAGTACACTGCACAGCTGCCTGATACATGTTCCATACACAAATGAGGATTCTGGTGCTCTCTCAGTCTAGCTACAGGCTGTTATATGCAATCAGGATGTTTTAAAATTTGAGACAGCTTCTTGGTCGTCTATTGTTTGCAATCTCACAGACTGCCGTATATCTTTCTCCTCAGAAGTTACTTTTTCCCCTTCCCACTATTGTGGGGAGCTTTTTTCCTGCCGGGCTCTGTGCAGTGTGTCTCTGAAGGAGTTTTATGGTGTTCCCCAGAAGCATGCTTTTGTCAGGCTGCCTCAAAGAGTAATCCAGAGAAAAGTCTCTGAAGCAAGAAATGTCCTTCTCTGTCTGGCTTTGAGGTGTTATCTACCCTCTTCCCAAATGCAGTTGGCTCCCTCTACAACCCTAAGCTGTTTTGTTTGGAGCAAAGAGAGCTCAGAAAATCAAGGGAGGCCACACACATAAACAACTGTGTGTGAAATCAATTAATCTAAACGAGCAGGAGACATATTCTTGAAGGAGAAAAGACTGGTTCTCACAGAAACCTCCCTTGTGGACGGTACTGGCAGGACTGTTACAAACATTACATCACTGGAACAGTGATGAGCTAGGTGAGTATTTTAAACTTTTTGGCTAGTATTGGCCAATATTTAGAGGAAGAGTGGTGTTTGATTGTGTTGGAAGAGCATTCCACACTCTTTGTTAGCATTTTAACAAGTGATTTTCATTATGCAAATGCTCACAGATACAGTGGTAGCAGGCTACAGCAAGCACTATTGAAGGGGCCTGAATTTTGGCATCTTAACTTCAAATATTTGCATGATAAGTTTGGTTCCACTCACCCAGTCAGGGATAAGAAGCTATGCCTGTCATCCTTAAGTGTTTGGGTAATAGATACTGTCAGCATTATGTGCACAGGCAACCTATAGGACAGGAACTACTTGCAGGAGTTTCTGTAAACAATTTTATACCTCAAATTAGGGAAAAAACTTGTATTGCTTTTATAAAAATCTGGTAAGAAAAAGAGGTTTCCTCAAGTTGTTTGTTATGGACCATTATTTGTCTCTGCGGTTGCAGGGCTGTGAAACGGGACACCGATGTCCAGGGATTTCCAAACCTGGTTAGCTCTTGGTCACACAGAGCAGCAGCGCCCAACTCTCCCACAAGAGGAGGGTTATTCATGTCTCAGCATGTTGTGGTTCTCTGCTTTAGGGTGCCCAGGGGTCAGTAATTACGATCGTATCCCAGTTCCACTCTGCACCTCTTTAAATAATAGTCTCCTCTCCTGGTCAGCTGGGGCAGAGATAACATGAGCAAAAAGCTGTGCTTGGCTCTCTTGGCTGAGGGAAGGACGTGGAAATGAGGCCTCAAGAAAGCACTCTTTAGGGGAAAGGAGCGAAAGATTGGGGAATCTAGGAGACAGCTACTGCACTCAACCTCTTAAATGGTCACAGGAGAGGATGGAGCAGTGCAACTCTGAGAAATCAAAAGTCTCTGTGCTTGTAGTGTTAGTCAGAGAATAGTCTTACCATGGCCACAGACCTTCTCTGGCACTGCATGAGCTCCCATTTGGGAATGAGGAAAATGGTAAGAGAAATTGTTTTGTGTTTTGCTTTGAGGGCTCCTTAATGAATCAAACTCTGCTTAGGCCAGCTCTGAACTGAAAGTTCATCCTGTGGAGCGAGAAGTTCCCAAAGACTTGAACTAAAACCAGCCATGTTAGGGAAAGCAGGCTGGGGGTCTTGATGGGTTACTTCTGCTCATGCAACCTCGTTGTTATGTTTTTCTGTGGTTTCTTGATTCATTTCTAGTATGGAATGGATTGTTTTCCTGATTTGAGAAGAAGAGGACTTTTACGACTAAGACTTCAGTGTGTAAGTTTTTTTAGTTGAGGTCAGGAGGTTGCCCAGCATGGAAGCTAAGAAGATGCCTTGTGTTCCTGTGTGGCAGCCGAGAGCCCTTCTGGGGAAGGCAGAAGGCCCTCCCTGTTGTTTTCTGGGGGAAGAGATTCATCACCACATACAACCAGCTGGTGCCAGAGTCCTGGCTAGTGGATGCTTCTGAGCAGCCACTGCCTTTTGTCGTTTCTATCACAATAATTTGGCTTCTTTGCTCTCTGATTTGATGAGGCTGAGAAGAGATCTCAGGAGATCCCAGGCCCTCAGGGCAAAACCTCGGTTTCCTAGAGCTACGTTCATTTTCCAACCCTCCCACAGCCCCGGGGTGACCCACCCCGGAGTCATGTCTCAGAGGAGGTGTCTGCTGGAAAACAACAAGTCATTTGCAAGTTAGCTGTCTACACACTGCTGAAACTCACCTCCCTCGGGCACTTCTTTAGATCCCAAAAGCAACCACTGTGCTGCTTCTGGCACCCAAATATCACTGTTCGAGTGGCTTATTTTCCTCCAGTTTCACACCTATGAAAGGAGAGTCCCAGCATTTTAATACGTCCATGGTGCTTGTGTGGTGCTTACGCTATTTTCTCTCACAAGCATTTGGAGAAAGGGTAGTTGCTGATCTCATCTGCTACATTCTCCTCTGGCACTGGGATGGAAATAAAGTGAACACTCAACCGCACAAATAAATTAAACTGCTAATTTCCAGGACCTAATTACAACTCTTGGGTTTGCCGCCTGACCTGAAAATAAAACTCCTCTTGCGAAGTTTCCTTGTTTTGGGGGTTTATTTGTTTGTTTGTGCTGTTTTAAACAAAGCAAGTAAACAAAAGCCACGCTACTGAGTAGGAGAGGATGGTTTGCCTGGTTTGTTTTCCTGTATTCCTCCTTGGGTTCTGCTCAGCCAGTTGTGCCCCATGCTGAGCTTTGGGAGGGGCATACAGGCTAAATATATCTGCACTGCCTGTGAAATGCAGTATGGGGTGCTGCGTCATTTGGTGGAGTTTACTTGGAAACTAAGGTGGGAAGCCAGCTTTTATTTTCAGCCTTGGGTCAGATGCATTGGTCAGTTGTCTCACCCAGATTTTTAGTCTCGATCAGGAGTTTGTCCTTGCGAGACAGACATAAAACCTACTCTCTAAATAAAAAGTCAAACTAATTGCAGCAACAAAATCACATTGGGGCAACCGTATTTTTCTTGTTCAGCAACCAGATTTACAGTCTGAGAGCTTCTTCAGATAGGTTACCTTTAAAACAGAAAAAAAAGTCATAGCTCAAATATCATGCCTTAATGAGTAGAGGAGCTGGTGTGATGCTGTGAGCTCTAAATATATCAGAAAGAACTCCAGCACTGGCAGCACACTGACAACTGGAGTCCTTGGGCTTTCACTTATGTTGGAACAGAAATGTATACCTCCAAGAAATGTGTGAGGAACAGATGCAACTTGGTGACTAAAAGAGGACTTCAGTTTTCTAGTTCTGCTTTTTGGCTTGTCTTCCTCTGTTGTTTCTGCCAGTGCAGCGGGAGTGATTCCATGGGAAAGGAAGGTATTCCCACAACATGGAAATGCTGAGGGGTGGACACAGCTCAAGGAGCCCACCTGAGCCTCCTCTAGTCTCTGCCACACACGAGTAACAGCAGCAGGGCAAGTGTGTGACATTGGTGACACAAACCTGCTGGAGATCCTCAGGGACTTAACCAGGCAAAGGAGTGGGTGGAAACCCTTGCTCTTTCTCCATGAGCTATCCAGGATCTCCTGCCTGCATATCTAACATACTGCAGTCACATCTCTGGCTGTTTGATACGCTTTTCAGTCTTCATCCTTACGCCTCTCTAAGTGAGGGGAACACCAGTTCTATATGCTATATGCTTGTCTTGCTATACAAGGAGATAAGAAAGCTTTTCAGTTTAAGATTTTTTATTTATCTAGCAGGATAAGAATGATGCAAATCAATTTCTGTCTTGTGCTTTATAGTGCCCAGCACACTGGGGCCTCTGAATACTCCTTCAGCACAAGCCACGCATTGCAGACCAAAGCCATACAGCTTTGCTGGCAGAGAGCTCCTGGCATGCTGGGATCCTGGTCTACAGTGAGGAATCCAAAGGCTCCAGGATATGAGCTTCATGTTAAAGACTATAAAATATTCCATATTTCTCTTGGAGGATTCATTTATGGGGTTGAGGGCTGGGAACTGGGATTTATGGAGGTAACACAGGCTCTGTCACTTCTGTTAAGCCTGAGTGGCTCCTTTCCTTCATGGGTTTCAGCTGGGTACTGATGGCTGTGAGCAGCAGAGAGTGCAGAGGATTACCACTGCATTTGAACCTCCCCAGGTGTGATGTGTCTTCTCTGTAACTCAGGACCGTGAGAGAGCAGATGGGAAGTACTTTTCTTTAGCTTCCCCTGTGAGGTCTGCGTCTGGTCCTGCTTTTTCAACTGTCCTGTGGTTCCTAGGAAGGTGAAAGGTAAGTAAACAATCCTAACATATACTGTAGGAGTTTGGTAGCTTTGTATCTCTTGGCTTTCCTGTACTTTGTTGTTTGGTGCTTTACATCTGCAAAGTGAATCTGTTCCCTACATCTTTCCCTCTGTCAGTACCACCACCTCAGCCCTGAGGACTTGGTGCAGCTTCTGTAGCTGGGATTACCTGGTTTATGTGATGGTATGGTTGGCCTCAGGGAAGGTTTTTTTTCTAGCAGGGGTAGGCAAAATTAACAAATAACTGTCCCACAGCAGCATGCTCCAGCTGCTGTATCAAATATTGTGGCATAGACTTAGTACTCATGGCTCTTATTCAACTGTTATGTGAAAAGACTGTCTGCGCGATGTGGCAAAACGATACCTCTCTCTGTCAGATGAGGAGATGCTGGATGGAAGTGTGTGTCTCACTTCAGATGATTAACATAATAGCATGTAATTAACCATTCAGAAGTAAGAGCTGCTCCAGTGTGAAGCTTCCTCCCTTCCTTCTTTCCCCCTTAAGCCCTTCTCCCTCTGTTATCCCTATGGATCGCCTCCTGGCCAGGCATTCTGGCCATCTTGTGTCAGTGGGGGTGTTCCAGCCTAAGTGGTTTTGAAGAGCGTCTGTGGCCTTGCCTTGAATCCAGCTGTGGAAGGTGAAATTTGCTGGATTGGTCACTGTCCCTGCACAGAGGGCAGGTTGTGTGAAACCGAGTGATAATGCTGTGCTCACCAGGACAGTTAGTGGCTTTGCCGTTCTGTAATGCTGCTGATGCTCAAGCTGGAGTTTCTTGGAGTTACTTTGGCAATGCTGAAGGTATCTGGTGTGTGTTTCAGTATGTCAGTGTTCCCAGTGTCCCTAAATCCAGCCTGCAAAGGGCAGCTGATCTTGAGACACTCAGTTCCCCAACTGCAGGTTCCCAGTCCCCTCTGCAGGGTGATGGCACCAGAGGCTGTGCTGGGCAGGAAAAGTGTGCACCCCTCCACTAGTTCTGCTCCTTGTTGCAAGTGTGAATGTAAAAGAAACAGCCTCTGCTCTTCCTTTGGCTTGTACATGGGCCTCTCGTTTTGGTGTCTTTGAGAGAACAGTTGATGGGTTCAGGGCTGTGGTTTTGGGGAGCAGCCTGGCCTTAGGGCAGCAATTCATTTCGCCATCCCGGCCAAAGCAACTGTGGTCTTCCCTGCCATCGGTGGGCAGACTGCAAGGGCATGGGGCAAGAAGGGAAAAGCAGCCTCAGGATTGGGAAGAGCAGGGACAGAAAAGGAAATTAACAGGGAGAGAGGATGTGGTAACCCAGCTGTGATACAGCACGTGGGAAGGAAGGTTTGCTCACCCACCTCCCAGTACTGACACTAGTGATCCTGGCACAAAATCTCACCAATAACCAATGGGCAGTGGTATGTGTGGAAGGAGATGGAGGGGATGTGGTGACACAGATTAACTCCACTGCCATGAGCTTTTTTCTGTTGGCATCTCTCTCCTGCTCTGTATTTTCTCACCCTTGCTTAGGCAAGGGCTGTTAGCTCTCAAATAAATCTTCTGCATTGTTCATATTCTGTGTAGGAAAGCTGCAAAGAAACCCCATAGCTGCAGAAAACAAAGTAGGAGATAACTATTTTTTTTTTTTTTTTATTCCTCAGTCATTACTGGGCCACTGTTCCAGGAAAAAAAAAAAAAGGAAAGAAAAAAATAGAGAGTCATATAGTCATATCACGGGAGAAATGATCTTTCTCATGGGATGTAAAACTTTGGGTCTGACCAGTGAAGGTCTCCTGGCGCTGGTGCTAATCCTGCACAGGTTTGGCTGTGCAGTACTTACGTAAAACACGTGACAATTCCTTCTGTAGTTGCAGCAGAAATTTCTCATTTCCTAAACAAGCGTGCTGTGTTCCTGCGTCCTGTTAAGCCTCTGCTGTGTGCTGCCCCAGCAGCCCTGCCTTAACAGCTCGGCTCTTTTGCTGGGTGGTTTGGAGCCTTTTGATGGAAGGCGCTATTTAATTATCAGCGGTGTTATGTTCCCGGAGCTCGCTACATGAAAGCAAAATACCGGCAGTCTGTAATTAATCTAAGCTAATGTGCCACGGTTTACACTCCATCTCTGAAACCAGACAGATGTAAGAAGACACCCAGCCTTCATCTGGGATCCTCCCAGGTTATTTCTGAGCTATCTTTGGAGAACTGCAGTGAGTGTATCTACCCACCCCGCAAGTGCCTCAGAAATGAGTACCTTTAACTTTTCTCAGGAATGAGTGGGAGACTTTGTTTCCTAGCAGGGAGCAGGGTTAATGCCTTCTCGTTTGCGTTACCACAGCTGACGCTGGCTGGCATGGCACGGGAGCACATAACTCCTGCAGCAGTCATGAATTTTGCAGTGTGAAAGGGTTCGAGGTAATAAGCCCTGCTTCCTCCGTTTCTCCCCTTGCTTTGGTTGAGCAGGAGGCTGCTGGCAACAGGGATGTGTGGGATCTCTTTGGTGGGAAGAGGAGTGATTCTCTGGGACTCTGGTCTTTAAAAATAAAATATCGTGCGTTCATTTCCGATCGCTCTGCTACAAATATTTAACAGAACAAGGTGATGAAAATGCCTAGAGGTGTGGAAAGACTGAAAAGATTATGCATCCTTAGTTAGAGTGAAGAGTAATAAAAAGCAATATGACAGAAGTATATAAACTTAGAAATACAGAGAAGTAAACCAGGCATTCCTGTGTATACTTTTACATAATACAAGGTTTCCAATGAAATTGAAATAAAACATCTGACACATGTGAAACTTATTTTTTTTTTCGTTACTGCACATAAATAATTGAGACTGAGAACACAGTAAAATGCAGAAAGGATAAGAAATATGGATAAAAATATTACACACAGTTTATTAGTTTTATTCTAGCTCCTGGACAGTCTTCCAGCTGCAGCTGGTTAAATGCTCTTCCTGGCCCCATAAAACTCTAATACCTTTGAAACATCTGACAGTGGACACTAGCTTAGAGGAGTCATTGCCTAAGCCTTGCATTCCCAAACATCTCTGCATTGAATGATTACTATAAACCTGGCTGGGACCAGAGGTGACCACAGCTTCCTAATCACCTGAAGGCTGAGATGTAGAATATGAGGGTGCTGTTGTTATCCTCACAGACTGTAGATTCAAGATGACAGTTATCCATCTTGTCAAACCACCCTCTCAGGTGTCTCAACAACCTCTTTGATAGTCATCCGCTCCAGTGTTGTGGTGGTTAGGTGACCTCTGCAGGTCTGAGCCACAGCAGGAAATGTTACAGCATCAGAGCCTGTGCAGCTCCATCCTCTTGGGGAACAAGGCATTTTAGGTGTTTCATTGGCACTTTTTTTCAGCAACATGTTTCATTCAGTCTAAGTGAATTGTAAGCAGCTTAGTCACATGGGGAAGACTTTTGTTGGGTTTGACTTTTCCTTATTATGACTTTGTTTTCAATGAACCCTGATTTATCCCATTGGGAATATGCTGGTGCAGAGCAGGGTCCCCCACGGCACACTGTGTGTTGGGGCATCCCAGGGATACCCAGGACAGGCTCCCTGCTTCCACACCCCAGCATTTTGCCGGTTGATCAGAGTTAGCCTGCTAGCATTGCTGGCCTGGAGAGAATTAAAAATTGTAATATCCAGTAGAGGGTGCTCAAAAACAGATATCCCAAGTAATCGGGTACTGCTGTACCTCTGCACTCCAGTTCTCTGGCAGCTGAGCTCCAGTTTTTGGTGGCTGTGGCTGCACTGGCAGGCAGAGTGGACCAGGAAGAGTAGACCAGGAGGGTGAACAGTTGGCGCTTGAAGACATGGCACCCATGCACTAGCACTGTGGGGTGGGGGAGTGTTATTTTGGGTGAGTTTTTGTCTGATCCCGTGGATGTAGAGGAGGCACATGAAATATCCTCCTCAAGCACAGTCTCCTGTGCGGTTTCATCCAGACAGAATCCAAATTGCAAGCTCTAAGGCTGCTCAAAGTTGCAAACCACTGCATGGGTAGTGGGATGGGTGGCAGATTTGCTTCAGAAGTGAATCCCTGTTTGACCTACAGTACCAGTGTTCTCATGGCTGTCTCTGAGTTGGTGGTGGTCAGGTTTGCTGTTGAGTCCTTGTCACCTGTGTCGAGCTGATCCTTTTTGCCATGCAGATGGGTGCAGAATTCTTTGGCTGCTCTCTGTTCAAGGCAGTTTCTGGCCTCTGAGTTTTGAACTGAACTGGAACTCTCCAAGTGCATCTCAGTCAGTTTGATCAGATTTTTTTCTTGTCCAAGCTGCGAGGTACAAAGCAAAACTGTAATTTGGTCCCAACTGTGCTCAGAAGGGTCACAAACCTTTTGATGAACCTGGGACGGGTTTTTGTGCCAAATTGCAGATCCAGGTGTATTTTTCACGTGTTTTTCAGACTGTGTGTTGTAAATGTCACATTGCTCTAAAATGGAGTCCCCAGAGCATGTGATCAGAGCACTGGGATTAGGGAAGAGGAGGAATTTTTCTTCAGGTAATTATAGGCAGCTGAGTTGCCTGTGGGAAAAAAAATCTTGCTAATGCTCAGCACCTTTAGAGAATTCACTGTAGAGTAGGCATCACTGAACTCCATGTCCAAGGGGGAAATACCTGTCTGGTCCATAATCCAAGGCACTCTCGTATTGAAGAAAGATTATAGGTCATGATTATATCAAATGCAAAGACTTCCCTTCTTTCCTTACAAATCTCCCTTATTTTCCCTAATGCCTTTTCTACTGAAAATATCCCAGAATGTTTAATCAGAGTACCTAATTAATAGCACTGTCTCATCTTGATGGTGCTCTCTTATACGGGTTTATCCACCAGTGTCTCTCAATGCATTTTACAGAAGAGATTCCTCTCGTGATCTCCCTTTTGCACATGAGGTAAGCAAGGGAGAGAAGAGACATGCTTTAGTTATGCAGCCAGCCAAAGGTGGGGTCAGCCATAAAATTCCAGGTTCTTACTTCAGGACTCTGCTGGAACTGTTCCTCCAACCATAGAAGCACATTTAGGGCCCGATGAAACACAGGAGCCATTGAAACAATTCAGGACAGAAAGTGGAGGAAGGCAGAGATGTAATTACGCTCATGGGGAGCGGTCACGTAGCCAGATGCCAGTGTTTGTGAACAGCGACATGTTGTCTTTAACAACCACAAGTGTGGTCAGGCACCCATTTATTTCCTCTGAGAGACAACACGCCGAGCAGGTCAGTGCCCTCCGGCACGATGCTGAAACACTGGGTCAGTGTTGACTCAGAGGAAGGAGCTCCACTGCCTGAGTCACCCGCATCGCTTCCTGAGGGACCCTGGTTTCCCCGGGACCCAGCGCTGCCATCCTGCTGAGATCAGATGAAATCATGACCTGAAGTGGTCTGGCTGCAGTTAAATATCAAGAGGTACTGAAAGAACCTACATCTCGCTTGAAGGACTAGAAGGGTGTTGGGTTTTGGCAGGGTTTTTTAATGTTTTTATCTGGAATTATAGATTCACACACACAGGAAAAAAAAAGAAAGAAGCCTTCTTTAACGAACTTAGTAATAATAGTATGGTTTAAAAGTACTTGTTTAGCCAATGCTGACTATATGCTTACACAGCTACCTCTGGCCTGGGAAAGATCGAAACCACAATGGCTAAGTATAGAGGCCTCTAAAATATCTTCATATATACAGTGCCTGAATACACAAACAGAACTGGTCTCTCTTCTGTCTACAGGAGCAATATTTTCCATAGGGTTTGTATTGACAGAGGTTTTTCCCCTGGAGTTATACATATTTATTAAAATAAAATTCCTTCAGAACTGCATCTATGTGCTGAACCCCTTTCCATGGCCACCTTCACTTTTCATTCTGTGGTGTAGCAGACTCCCGACTAGGGATATTTCTTTGATTTTTTTTTTCTTTGTTGTTTTGCGTGTGTTGTTTTGGATTTTTTTCTTTTGCTTTTTGAGAAAAGTGGAACTACTGCCAGGGTTTCAGCCTTAGCTTTTGAGAATAGCTAGTGGATGAAGGAGAGATGTTCCCACTTGAAGTGTGGTAAGATCCATGGAGTAAGTGACCAGAGCTGTGTTAGATGCTGGGCATGCCAAGATGTATTTGCCTCTGTAAAGAAAGCATATCTGTATGCAGTGTGACGCTGCTGGGATAAACTCCTCTTTGCATTTAGTGCTTTGTAACAAGCCCGTTTACTGGAGTGTCAGTCTGTGTCTCTCTTGGAGCCTGACCCCTGACATCTCTGTGTGCCTCCTTTTAAATCTTTGCCTTTAACTGCTTGCAGTTTTTGGGTAATTGTGGGCAAAGCAGTTTTTCTGTTCCTCCTCTGTGAGTGCGATACCTCAAATATGTCCTGCCAATTCCCAGCTGTGGGCTAGTTTTGCACTGACACAACATATTCTTGGTAAATGACAGATTTCTCTGAACTGAGGTTGGCGCTACTCACTTTGCACGTAGCTGTAGGCAGTGCGTGACATTGTCCTGGTGGGAGCCAGGAGGTGGTAGGAGTGGCACACGGAATGCATGCCCAAATTATGCGCTCCAGGGAGCAACACCTGGTTTATGAGACATGCAGATGTTGCGTAGGTGGTCCTCAGGCACTTGTAGATTTGCCTATCATTTCTACTGTGATTATCTATCCTGGCTCTGGATCCTTTGCTGGCACACCAGCAACCCTGGAAAACCCCCAGCTTTCATAATAATAACTTCTTCCTTTTTGGAAAGAGCAGCTTCTTTAAATGTTTGTAACGATATGCAGCTGAACATATAGACAATTCTTTCAACACCGAGCCCCTGTCTGACACAACAGAGCTTGAGTGCAGTAATTCAGACATATTTTGAAACCCTTCTGTCTACAAGGCCCGTTCTTCAGGGAAATGGCATGGAGGGAACAGAAATGAACATGTGCTGGGACTTCCTCAGGCCTCATTGGGAGGCTCTGACAGATTTCCTGTGCTGTGCCCTGGGCACAGGAATGTCAACGAATATGTTTGAAACTTCTCTGATGACGTCTGTGCAGAGGTCTTGAATTACTTTTTTGAACTTCCAAAAATAAGTGTTTCTATTCTCATAGCTGCATAATACTCTCAGTCTAAGCACGAAGCAGCTGAGATGCAGAGGGGTGGCAGGACTTGCCCGGAGTCATGTGGTGAGCCTGAAACAGAATCCACTCCGTTGTTTTCCGTGAGAAGTACAAGTCACCAGAAGCTCCCACGGTGCTCTGGGACATCTGGGTACCTGGAGTTTTAGAAATTCAAGCCATTTGCTTGCCTCACTCCAGTGTGGCTGATGCCCATTGCCTTGCATATCTAGACACGAGGGCAATGCTGTCTGTGGGACGCGGAGCTGTAATTTCCTGGATGAGTAACACTATTTCTGTGCTGTACTATAGCTCAGCACTTCTGTTCTGCTGCTCTAGCAATGAGCCTGGAGCTGAAATTGTGTCTCAAAATTAGCAGTGATACTGCAAGTAGGAAACAAGTACCTACCTGTACGCCATACTTAGAGTGACAGCAGAACTCTGAGAGCTGGAAAGGGATTTTTGTTTTTCGCTCTGTTCATGATGTGAGACATCCTGTGCTGGTGTCAGAGTTGACAAGAGCCCATGAAGTTCAAAGGTCTGTAATGCTCATGCTAGGATAGCTTTAGTGCAGTGTTCAGCTTGAACAGGAGTGGTTCCAGTTGTCATGGCCTGTCAGTACCCTCTTTTTACTTGCATTGTAAAGTGGTGCTAGAAAGAATAAGATCATTCTACTGTGTGCAGCTGCCTGTGAAACGCTGGTTATCTTCAGTCTTACTGAGCAGATCCGTTGTGACTCCATCAGTGGCCCCTGGGTAGGGGTCAGAAATATGGTCCCTGTTGACTCCTTTGGGGAACACTGCCGTTAGATCAAGGGGTGTGAGAGAACACCTGTAAGGAGGATAAAGGAGTAGGACTGGCAGGGATCTATAAAGTAAAGTAGTGGAAGTGCTGAGACAGAGTTATCTCCAAGTCTTGGGAAATAATTTACAAGTGGCAAGTTGTATCTTTATTGTAATATATACTATAGAGATATTATAATAATGTAAAATATAAAAAATCGTTGTAACACCCTGGTGAGCAAATCGCTTTACGTTGTTGGGATCCTGGTTTCAACTCTTGCAGGGTACAAACATTTGTGAGGATAACGACGGTCTCCAGAAATGTTTATCATGTGTCTAGAAATCCACCTCTACAACGCAGCGTGATAGCTGGGCTCTTCACAAGGCACATGCTGCACAGAGGTGGAGTTGAACCATGTTGCATCTGAGGTACATCTGCAGGAGCGTGAGGACTAAGGGGAAGAGGGGTTCGGCCAGGCCATAAGACATTGCCTGAAGCAGAAAACTCCTCAACTCTTTTCTGTCGCCAGTTGTGGAAAGCATTAAAAACATGGCTTAGTCTGGAGGAAAAAGTAAAATATTTGAGGTGGAGAGGGAGAAATACTACTAGAAGTAAACTGGAAGTGGTTGAGTAAAGGGGCTCCAGGCTATGTGCCTTTAGGGAGGGTTTTAGGAACAGGTGAGATAAACCCTTGTCAGGAACGATCCAAGTATATTTGATCCTGCCTCTGTGCAGAATTTGGATGGTGATCTCTGAAAGACCACGGTGTTTCAGTGATACGGTAAGTAGGGCCTTTCCATGGTTATCTGTGGACAGCAGACTGTGTACAAACAGAAAGACTTGGGACACCAAGAGCAAATCTTACTGATGGTACTTGGGAACAGCATGCTGGGGGAAAGATTTTCTTCCTTGGAAGTAGTGAAGGAGGACTCCGCTGGCACTATGCACAGTGCTCAGTTTATTAGAGGGAGAAGTTGGAGCTGGACCTGACTTCACCTGATTTCTAGTGCCACTAGTGAATCACACAGGTCACATCCTATGCTACTAGTTACTGGCAATTCTGCATTCCTTACCTTTGGATGCCAAAGTTCTCAAGCTGTCTTAGACAGCAGACGCATCTATCTTGCAGGAGTTAGACATGTAGAGAGTATTTTAAAGCACATCAGCCTTAATGAGCAATTTTGAGCAGGCCAGGCCATTTGTAATTTACCTTACTGTCTTAAAACTCTGAAAACAGTGTCCGTGTGGATGGAGGGAATTGGGTAGAGAGGAGCAAAAAACTGATCCAAAAAAAAAAAAATCAAAACAAAACAAAATGACATTTAAGCAGCATTCAGAATTGCAAAATCAAAATCCCCAGCTTAGGCACCACCTAGCTCCTGGAGGCATCGTAATTCCACACATGCCTCATTTGACTTTTTCCTCTGTGTTTGTCCGGGTTGGTTTTTTTTAAATTATTTTTATTTTAACACCCCTTGGGTGCTGAGCGTTTTACTTACGTGCCTGCCCAAAACTGATGAGTCTGATCACGATTCAGAAAGCAAGCACCCTGGCTCCTGAGCCTCCCCAGATGCTTTCAGAGCACACCCAGCACACACACACGCGATAAGGGAGAAAACCCACTGGCAGCTGCCACTTTCTTTTGAAACATATAGCAGCCAAATGGTTGGAAAACTCAGGGATCAAAACCTGGTTCCCTTTCTTGATCAATGGGTGCTTTATGCTACACGCTGAGAGGCTTGTGGTCTATAGCCATTGCTTCTTTCGTGTACTTCCTTCCTTGCTCCGAGTCTGGAATCATCATCCACACCCTAGCGTGGCTTATATGGGAATAGTGAAGAGGAACCCTTTTTCGTGGCCCTTGTCTGAGGCCCGATGGTTAGTGCCTTCTCCAGGAGGGATAGGTTTGAAGTGCCGTGAAGGGAGATGGGGATTAAAGCAGGTCGTCTTATTCCTTAGGCTACTAGGAAGCTTCCTCTGGGTGTGGCTCACTTGCTGTTAGGCAAGCAGGAGCACGGCGGTTTGGTGGTGGAGGAGAAGCACCTGATTTCAGGTCACATGTGAGCGCAGGCAGTTCCCGGCAGCTCCGAGCAAGGTACAGAGCTCCCCAGGCACGAGGGCCAGCAGCGCTTCTTCTCTGGACTGCCCATGCTAAATATGCTGACAGTAAGTGGCTCTGTGCCCAGTAAGGAGTTGTTTTGGATCCTTAGTGGTGTTTGAGTGTTCTCGGAGGCCGCAATAGCACCGAGGACCCTAACGCCGGGATCCACCCTTGGAGCACAGCCCTTAAAACCTGGGTGTTAGAGTGCGCACATCTTCAGTGCCAAGTCTTTTTTGGAGCTTGCTGCAAGTAACTTGTGTAAGACCTCCTGCATAATGGCTTTGCAGAGCCAAAGCCCAGCCTGTCCTGTGGACCTCATCCCTCCTGGCTCCTTGGTTTTTCAGTTCCCTGAGGCTTGCAGGACTGGAATTTCTTGCTTTTTCTCAGGCTTTTCTTAAAAAAAAAAAAAAAAAAAATCTTCCAGTGTTACTTCTGTGAAAAAGCACTTCTGTGAAAAAGAACTTCTGTTTCTTGCATGGTGCTGGAGTGGGATTCATCTAACGTGGAGTCTGGGATCTGTCGTATAAGAGAGAGGAGGCAAGCTGCCCAACCGAGCCCTGGTTTTGCTGGATCCAGCTGCGGTGGTTTAGGTTTCTGGCTGAGTCCGTCTGAAAGCGGCACGGAGCAAAGCACAAAGAGAGGGAGGGTCGTAAGTACCCCCATTCTCTCCTGATAATCCCTTAAAAAATAATTGCAGGCCTAAACCTCTGGCCTCCAGCAAATTTTCCACTCGATTAGAGGCTTTTGTGAAGCTGGGGAAAGGGACACGCAGACTTGCACATTGTGCCGCTGCCTGAAACTTCCAGCTGGGATTTTTTCCATCAAAAGGGGATTTTAGTAAAACCATTATAAGGGGCTTAGTCACAGAAAAGCAGTTGAGCTGAGACAGGGGTAGATTAGCTTTAACATGCTTGTTTTTGGCACTAGGGACAGGGTGGAAGTTACACCCAGCCGCTCACATGCAGCCTCCCCCTGTCTCGCTGACACCCTGGCAGGTGTGGGCGGGAGATGATGTCCCCCACAATGTTCCCCCCGATGTCCCCCTGGCATGCTGCATTTGAAACCAGTGGAGGTGAGGGCAAGGGAGAGGGCAGCCTGGGCACAAGTCCTCGCTCCACGTGGTCTGGGCCTGGAGATCGAAAGTTGCTGTTGCTTGGTTGGCCTTTGGTGTGGTCTGGGTGAGTCTGTGCTAATGGACAGGTGCCTCTTGAGAAGGGAATCCACGAGGGGAGACAGCATTTGCAGCCTTAAGGACCGTGTAGTGCCCGTGGCTTTGATCCGCATGGGTGGTCCCCGAGCCTCGCTGCAGGGACAGTTGTGGTGAAGATGTAGCTGGAGCAGCTGGGAGAGCTGCAATCTGAGCCCTACCTGTTGTTGTGACGGGACGTTGGCCTTCAGGGCTGTCAGGGCGGCGCTTTCTGTCAGCTCCGCGTTTGTTCGGTGAGACTCGCCGCTGCCTGAAATAAAAGCCATGACGGCTGGAGAGTCTGCACAGGGAGAGATGGATGGCTTGTTGGAGGGGCTCCTGCTGCTGGGAGCTCTTCCGCAGCCCACACTCGTACACCAGCACTTCTGGGGCCCTGGGTGACACAGCCTGCTGTGGGAAAAGTAGGAAGATGTCGTCTGTGCTTAGTGTTTCTCTGTCCTGACTCTGCCTCTCCAGGGCTACCTTAGGCTGGAAAACTCATTTCCGTTTTTGCTGCTCCAAGTGACAGAAACCAGCAGGACTGGGGGTGGAAGAACTTGACGCCAGGCACTGTTTGGCCACGGGCGGGTCTGGGACATAACCTTAGTCAAGTTGCTTCCACCTCCCTTTCCCATTAATGCTGATATTTCTTTTTCTGACGTCTGTGTGTGTAATGAGCCTGCAGAAGCTAATTACTGATTCTCTAAATTATAAGGTATAGTTCCTACTGAAAAAGACACCATCACTGTATCTATAGCAGCAGTGTAAGAACTGGATAAAAATAGACTTTTCAAGTTTATGTGTTAAAAAGGACATCCGCACACAATTCCAGATACGTTAATCACTGCAAAAGTACCCACTGGAGTATGTGTGTCAAAAACGCAGCAAAGCCCTGCACAACAAAACTGAAATAAAGTAATCCAAGCACTAGTTTAAGTTTGGTCCTACTCCATTACCATTCTCACACTTGCATGCTTTTAAAAAACCAAATAAACAAAATAATTTTCCTGGTGTCAAGCTATAGACGTCAAGAGATGCAGACTTCAGGCTGAAGTGCTAAGTCTAGGATGGATGTTTTCCCTGTTAGGCTGAGACATGAAGTTCTCGCACAACAGTGGGGTGCATTGATGCACATCCCAACATAAGAAGGACATGGACCTGTTGGAGTGAGTCCAGAGGAGGACCATGGAGATGGTCAGAGGGCTGGAGCAGTTCTATGAAGACAGGCTGAGGGAGTTGTGGTTGTTCAGCCTGGAGAAGAGCAGGCTCCGGGGAGACCTCAGAGCACCTCCTAGTACCTAAAGAGGTCACAAGAGAGCTGGAGAGGGACTTGTTACAAAGACACGTAGTGACAGGACAAGGGGTGATGGCTGTAAACAGAAAGAGGTAGATTTAGATTAGGTATCAGAAATATTTTTTACTGTGAGGGTGGTGAGGCACTGGAACAGATTGTCTAGAGAAGCTGTGGATGCCCCACCCCTGGAAGTGTTCAAGGCCAGGTTGAACAGCGCTTTAAGTAACCACCTTCTACTAGAAGGTGTGTCTGCCCATGGCAGGGGGTTTGGAACCAGATGACCTGTAAGGTCCCTTCCAACCCAGACCATTCAGTGGTTCTATGACTGGTCCAGCTACACTGAGTGTGGCTTCTCGTTTTGGTTTACGGTGCAAACCCTCAGGACCCTTCACCACCACCACACGCTGATGGTGGCGATGATGATGATGAGCAGCAGTAGACTTCGCCATCCCTTGGTACCTTCCGCCTCCGCCGCACCGATGGGTGTCGCATCCGCACAGCCGTGGTCCGGGGTTTCCAAAAAGGGCTGTCGCATCCCATTTCTCACCCTTCCCACTTGACGCCCCAGCTGACACCCCCTTCCCCGCTCCCGGCAGCACGCGTGCCCTGGTGCGGACTCCTCACGGCGCGGCAGCCCCGTGGAAAGCCACGATCCCCGTGAACAAGCGCGGGAGGCGGCGGGGGTCGGCGGGGCGCTGGGGCCGCACTCGGCGGGCAATGCTGCCGCCTGCCGGGGCGCCG
>VZRE01000342.1:272727-288513 GCA_013396775.1 Cephalopterus ornatus | reverse complement strand
CCTGACTGTGTCCTCTTGACGCTCTCCCTCCAGATACCTATGGCCATTGATGAGGTCCCCTCTCAGTCATCTCTTGTCAAAGCTGAACAGGCCCAGCTCAGTCTTGTAAGAGATGCTCCAGTCCCTTAATCAGTGTTGTAACTCTGCTGAACCCACTCCAGGAGCTCCATGTCTCTCTTGTCCTGGGGAGCCCAGATCTGGACACAGCACTCCAGATGTGGCCTCACGAGGGCTGAGCAGAGGGGCAGGATCACCTCCCTCAGCCTGCTGGCAGTGCTCTTCCTAATGTGTTACTAATCCTAATTCCCACCCCCCTTCCTGCCTGGTGAGTGCAGAGGAGCCATGCTGGGTGCTGCACTGTCACGCATGGGTCACAGGTCCTCACCACGGTGGGTTGGAGCGGCCACAGACAGCAGCCTGGCTTCACAGAATCACCTAGGATGAAAAAGACCTGTAAGATCGAGTCCAACTTTTGACCAAACACCACCACTAAGTGCCGTGTCCAGTCTTTCCTTAAATACCACCAGGGACAGTGATTCTACCGCTTCCATTCCAATGTCTAATCACTCTTTGCTGTGAAAAAATTCTTTCTAATGTCCAGCCTGAACCTCCCTTGGCGCAGCTTGAGACTTCAGCTCAGCCTGTCACTGTGCTCTCTCACTCTACCCTGTGAGCTCCTGGTGTCTGCCACCAGTCCACCTCCATGTAAGGGTTTGCCAAGGGCTGTGTTTGGCTGGCTGATAATCTCTCGAACTCTCTGGGAGCCCTGGGACTTGTGAGGAAGGACGGGGGCTCATGCAGCTGTGGGAGGTGACAAGGGGAAAGTGAACCACTGCCTTGCCCTTGCCGTCTCTGCTGCGGTCTGTGGCATGGCCTTGAGGCAGTGTAATAGCCTTGAGGGCCAAAATTTGGGAACCCTCTGTCTAGGCAAGCCTGCAGGCGCGATAGGAGCATGGCTGTAAACAGCTCAGAGATCTAGGTAACTGTCAAGGTTGCCATCTGTCTGTATGTGGACCATTTTAGGGTGTCTGTAATGGGAAATGGAAAATCTTTTGGAAATAGCTTTTGTCTAATGTCCTCCTTGAACTAGCCCTGAAAATAGTTGAAGTACTCACATAAACCAAGCAATTTCCAGTGATTTGCAGCAATTTCAAGAAAGAATGTTTGAAAACCACATTTCCTGTGTGTCTGTAGCTTCGTGTAATGGTAACTGCACATCTCAACGCTGGGCAGTATTGCGGCAGTGTTAAAAATGGGTTCAGTTCCAGGTTAAGTACCAGGGATCAAGTAAGGCTTTGCAAAAGAGCAGAACTGCCCCTCTGTGCCAGAAGGCTGTAAAGAAAAAGATAAAGTTCACGTTTGTTCAGTGCGACAGGACACGTTTTAAATACTGTTTGGATTATTAAAATACTGCACAAATCACCCTAGTTACTGATGTGTTTGCTGTAGTGAGGCTTTCGCTAACCGGAAGGAATAGGCTCTATTGTAATCATCATCTAAATTTACCTGCTACAGAAATGCCCGTCTTCAAGTACAGATTCCATATTAGCAGACCCTGTTGACTATTTAGAGGTTAAACGTTTAGATTTCATTCTGCTTCTTTCTTTCCTTCTTGCTTTAAGTTAGAGGCAAGGCGAGTTGAAGGACTCTGAGGCCCTGATCCTGAAATAAGATCCCCGTGCATACGAGCATCACTATCGACATCAGGCTGTGGTTTGGCAATGCAGAAAAGCCAGCAGTGCAGCTCCTATTATTGGCTCAAAAATGGGGTGGCCACATGATGTGAAGCGCTGACCTGGTATTCATTCACCCTGCCTGCTCAAGTTAATTCAAGCAGTTTTTGACAGGTTAACTTTTTACTAGCAGACTTTATGCCGGCTCAGGTGTCCCTGCACACAGCCCCAGCCAGATCAGGTATCGTCTGCACCCCTGCGGCTGGCGTATGGCCAGTGCAAAATTGGCGTTGGCTCCGCATCGTGCTCTCTGGCTCATTCAGCAGAAGCCTGATCACGTGCCTTGGCCCAATCCCGACCAAATTTGTACTCCTGGGTGATCCAGCAACATGTGGACACGGTTCTAGTGATTGTGGAGCTGCAGTCCCCACACAGGACTGTGCAGTGTCACCCAGTATGAGTTATCATTGTGGTATTATTTATGTAGTTTTGTGCTGTCCGAGGGTTGGTTAACCATCGGGTTAGTAAGAAAAAGATAAAGGGCAGTAGATTTTTCTGAGCAGCTGCACTGCAGGTTGGTTGTGCTCAGACCAGTTGTAGACCATTGCAGATGAAAAGGAGAATTTCCAAAAGTGAGGAGTGGGTGAAAGGTGCAGCATCTCGCGGGCCTGCATTGGCACGGATTGCTGCTCTGAAGGCAGTGGGATCACAAGAAGGCTGAGTCCAGTAGACATCAGGCAACGTGTGAAGGAAATGTGGTACAAAAGTAGTGTTGGTGTATCTTATGATTGTTGCATTACTCATAACTGGCAAAGCTACAAGCAAGTTATACAAGTCATTCTGAAAGAGTGCTAATGGAGTCTTTCACCATATTATCCCGAACTTAACTGCAGAATCTTACCATGGAAATAATGCGGTATTTCCTCCCTCTAAGCCTTTCGCTTTCAAATCACCTTTGAAGGAGAGCAGGGAAAGGCACTCTCTTCAAGGCGTAAAAGCTTACCTGAAACACTTTTTTCTTTATGCTTTCAAATGCCTGTTGGGTGTAACCAGCAAAGGTTAGAAATAGATGATGCATTTTCTGGAGACCCTGAAGTTCTCTTTCTCACATGTTGTATACTTAGAGCATATGTCGTTTCTTGTGAACAGTTAAGATTTACATGTTGAGTGGAACAGCCTGGAATTTGGACTCATAATCCTAATCTACTGTAGGGTTGGGGGATGGGGAACAGAAGTTATTATTCTAGTAGATTTTTATTTCCCAATCAAAGTGACAGATGTTTGGAAACAAAGGTTTAGAAAGACAAAGTAGAAGTGCATGAAAAGGGCCAATTTGTCACATGGTTGTTCAGTTGACTTTGTGTTAGGAGTAAGGAAATATGTGCCGTGTTTTTTGTGATCTCATATATATAAATAGGAGGTGGTAATCACCAGGCGATAAACTGCATTTTATTAAAAATCCCTGCCTGTCTCATGTACACTCTGATGGCTGATCCGTCCCCCTGGAACTGTCTCTAGCATTCCAGCCCTTTGAGCAGCTCCCAACAGCCGCTTTCTCTTTTTGAAACCACTTGCCAGAGAAATGTTTCGTTCTTTTTTTCACCCAATTACACCGGTGTTCAGCGGAGACCGGATGGTTTTGCTTGGCAGGGGTTCAGGAAGATCCACATAACTCACTCATGGCTTCTGCGATTGCAAGAGATTCCTGCTGATACGGCTGCACTGTTGTCTATCCTGTATCTTTTATTGTGTGGTTGGGCATAACAGCCACCAGGTCCATCTGCAGCTCCCATCTCGGCCTGTCCCTGTTTGTTACTTTTGCCTGTCCATTTGCAGGGTAACTTTTGTCTCAAATTGATCATTTAATGGATAACAGAATCCTTCCCTATCCTTCCGTTTCTTCTGCCACCCTACTCCATGTGCTTTCTGCATTTTCATGGCTTCAGCTGTGGAATGGAAAACTTGTGAATTTACCCACAGGAATCTTTTTAGCCTTTGGCTTTTTTTTTTTTGCCTATGGGTAGTGGTCACTAAGAACACACGATAGAAATGACACAAAAACCCTTGGACAGCAAAGCCCAAGCCCTGCTAACCCTTTTCTCTCTTTTGATCCATTTAACCTTAAATTAATTCCTAAAGTAACGTATTTTCATTTAAAACAGTGGTGCTTTACTTCCCAACCTTTGAAAAAAGCAAGGCATGAATGGCCTCAGCCTCCTTCATCAGTTGCAGAGGCTGCAGGCTGGTGCCTTTTGGGGTGTAGCCTGACACAATCCCTTAGCTAATTTCCTGTGACTGGCTGGTGTTGGGTTTTCAGCTCTTTTGTCCAGCCCACCACTACATTACTTCTCAGTTTAAGGTCTTTCAACACAGGATAAGCTACAGTGGGAAAATTTCTCCTCTCCAAAAATGCAGCTGGTTCAATGAGTACTTCAGCTAATGCTGGCGTGGAACTGGGTCAGGTTCTAATGATAGGATCATAGAATGGCTTGTGTTGGAAGGGACCTTAAAGATCATTTAGTTCCAACCCCTCTGCTGTGTACAGGGACACCTCCCACTAGACCAGGTTGCTCAGATGCAGCCACACTTCAGGGGGCTACAGTTGTCCTTCACAAGTTGGCTTCCAGACCTTCTTCATCAGATTTGAAGCGATCCACAAAAATCAACTAAGTCTCATGCAACCTGGTCTAGTTGAAGATGTCCCCACTTATTGCAGGGGGATTGGACTGGGTGGCCTTTAAGGACCCTTCCAACCCAAACTGTTCAATGATTCTGTGATTTTGCATTGGTGACACCTAAGTCACCATCTTCTGACATGGCTCAGCAAAATGAGGGTGCCGACTTGTGGAGAGAACATGCTGCTCATCAGTGTTTCGCACCGACTGGACTCCTGACTACTACTGAAAAGCTTTTCTGGGCTTAGCAAGGTCTCGGAGAAGCTGCCCTAGGGTGTTTTAGAGGTTCCTTTTCTTCTTGAACGTAAAATAAAAATGATCCTCGTGAACGCTTCTGTAAATGCAACGAGTTATTACATGACAGAGATCTCTATTAAGAGTTACACATCTAAGTGTAGGCAGAATGGATGTGTAATGTGCATATTATAGACACATAAGCATATATACATATCTGTGCACACCCATACATGCATATATAAATCAGAATAGGGAATGGATCCCCTGTGGAATTCATGTTGGTTATGATTTTTTATTTTTTTTTTTAACCAGAGATTATAAAGAAAATGTAACTAATCTGTGAGTTATTTGCAAATTGTAAAATAGGGATCCTCTTGCATGTTGAGCTTTGTTGTGAAGATTAGGTCACGATGAAGCTTTCCTTAAAAACCTGGTGGGGTTTTTGTACTTTGCAGGTATCTTGTCTAATAGGTGCTACAGGATTATGTGGTTCAACCTGCACAAAGTAATTCTCATCTGCCATGTATTTCCTGGTGTCAGGAGTGGTTTATTCAAAATACAATGTACTGTGAATATGTGGTTGGGTGCCGGGGCAAAATTCAGAGCTGATGTCTCAGTGCAGACTCCAGCTGTAAATTTGAGCCTTTGGGATTTGGGTATTTTCTTCAGGTCTTAATTTTACTTGTCAGTCAATAGCTGACAAGAACATAACTATGCTGAAATGAGGAGGAATGGTCACAGGATGTAAAGCGTGGGAGGTCTGGATTATGTTCCCAGTTTTGCCATTAAATTGGCCAGCGACTGTTGCCGCTGTAACAGATTGAACCAAGCATAAATGAAAGGATTGCTTAGAGAACCAAAGCAGTATGTTATTGTCCAGACAACTGCCCTCGGATGCTATGTGCCTGTCATGTATGTCTGCTCTTGTGGGGCAGGGCTGTCTGTGCCGAGAGCCCGGGACTTGGGCCCCTGCCCGCAGGCGATTCTCTGACTCGGCCGCGCATGTCACGCCCTTCGCGGCTTATGCAGAGCTTGGCACTCAGTGGTTAAAATCATCAAAGGGAAAGTGCTCTGGGAGGGCAGGATGTAAAACCTCAAACCTTAGCGCTTGCAGTTCACTGCATTGGGAGCTGTTTTAGGTTTTAAGCTTTGTCGTTTCTTTAATAGCGGCACCAAAGAAGATAGAGATGGCAGAAAATATCTGATTGCAGTCGTTATTATTAAAAGCAGTGGCACAAAAACAAAGAGACCTTTCAGGTGGTAATTGCTTTCATAAGCCATTCCTGGGGATTGAACTCTGAGACCTCTACAACTTGATCCAAAAGGGGCAGCCCCTGCAGTCACAGCAGAAACATGTGTGTCCGACATGCCGTGTGGTACCTGTTACAGCAGCAGCTCTGTGAAATCTTCCTTTGTAACAGCTGTTTAGTCCAAAACCCAGCAGAGGTGGACGGATGCTCTCTGTATGTAGCTCCACAGACAGCCAGCACACTCAGCCTGGGATGGAGGAGATATTCTGGTGCTTGGCTGAGGCTGGAGATAAGTGGGTACAGCCTCCCCTCTGCCAAAGGCTTCCATGCAGTCAGGGCAGATGTAGGAATACTGGTCCGCTTGTGAGTAAGGGTTGTTTGGCTATCAGGGAAGCTTCTTATTGTCCTCACTGTCTGAAGCTGTGAGGAAGAAAAGGTATCAGTACCTGGGTGTATCCCTTTCCAGTCAAGCCTTCCATGGGGCCCCAGGAGTGAGGTCCAGGGACAAAATTCATATATTCTTGTGATAGTGAGAGTGAGAGGTAACCTCACAAGAAGGTAAGTTCAGGCTGGGGAGGGTACAGATGTTTCTCAGAACACAGGATTTTTATACCCATGCATTACTGCAACATTACTTTTAACTATTAACTCCTCCCTTTCTGGCCTGTGGCCACCAGCACATTTTCAGATAGTAAATAGCATTCTAAAATTGGCAGTTCCTTGAATTGGACAAAGTTATGTCACCTGCCCTATCAGCATCAGCTCCAAAGTAAGTTCTTGGAGGAAAACTGAAAAATTGTGCAGTACTGTTTTGGAAACGTGCTGTGAAAATCAGATTCACAGTTAGAGCCCAGCAAAACTGCAGGTGAGAATTGGAAAATACAGTTTTATAAAGAAGGCAGGCTAAAGATACAAAATACAGTTTTATACTTAGTGGAGGATTTCGATTGCTTCTGGCCAAAGGAAGGCTACCGTAACATTTTATTCCTAGAAGTAACAGTGCAGAAAACTGTTGGTGCTAAATTCCCCTGATTTTCTGAAAGTTATCTGGTGCAAATAGTAGATACACAGAAAAGTGGTGGCAAAGGGAGGTGCCTTTCAGAAACTGCTTGTGTTCTTGCTTCTGTTCTTGGGTACATGAGAACACTCTAAAACCTCATTCAAACAGCCAGATTTACCAACATGTGTTATCTACCTGTGCATGTCAAAAATCTTGAAAATCCTCTCTGGAAATTTGGGGTTAAAATGAAGGGCAGACACAAACAGGGTAGGAAGAAAGTATAGAGTTCACCAGGTTGGAGGTGGAAATATAAATTGGTAAAAACAAGATCTGTGTTTTACGATAGTTCTTTCAACTTCACTGTTCATAAAAAACCCCCCATAATAAACCTTTCCCTACAGTGTCATGTAAATTCATCTCCTCTGTGACCAGACCCTGTCATGTACAATGAGAACACAACCTTTTTTAATTCAGATGGTTCCAAATTTTTTAAAAAATGTGTTTGCACAGAAAAAAAGTCAGCTAGAAGTATTGCTTTTACTCTTGCTTTTTTTTCCTTTTCCCCAGCATATATGCTGACTAAATTATGTGGAAAAGCCTCTTTCTTTCCACTATTTCACCCTTGAGATCTAGTATTTTCCTACTCTTGTCAGTGTTCTTGTTCCACACTTTTTGCCAGCAATCCTGATCTGTATTCTTTAGGTTCCTTTTGGAACAGTGAATCCTTTCGTAAGATTATTCCTTGATGCACTGGAGCAGGAAACATAAACAAAAGTCTTCAGAGGTATTGAAACCTCTGAAAATATTTATAGAATGGCAATAGTTACCAGGACATGGGAAACAACAGGTAACTAAATAATACTCCTTTGCATATCTGTAGCACTGCTCCTTTGGCAAAACGAGATGTCTATCACATGTAACACCTGGAGCTTCACAGCATTTTGGGTTGCTTTGCAGGTTTTAGCCCTGTTGCATCCGTGATGAAACTGAGTCCCAAAATGTGTCTTTTTCATGGATGGGAAGTTAGTACCTGCAGCTTAACTTTGTTTGAAATCCTGGATGTTTGGGCTCATGCTGTCTCACGCTGGGTGCCCAGAAGTATAGGCATGAAATCAGTTTTTGGAAGCTGAGAGCTGAATGACTTTCCAGCGTCACATGCTGGGTTTGTTGCAGGGCCAGGAATACAGCCCAGATCTCCTGGCTCCCTACTCACTCCCTGAACGGCAAGGCCAGTCCTCAGCTCTGTTTCAAGGGATCCTAGAGAGCACTGGCATTTTAGCAAGTCAGCTGGCAACTTCGCAGTGTTTTGTTTAGAATGGTTCACATTCTTCCATCTAATTCCCACACTGAAAATTTCCAGCTTCCTATTTTCCCTGAGCTGTCCCAGCAAGACATATTGAATATGCAGATGTGATGGCACACACTCACACATGTGCTTTTCCTGAAGCAACCCCTCAAAGTTTGTTCTGGATGTTTGTTTTACTCTGGTTCCTGTAAATCCCCAAAGTGACATTAAACAGATTTTTTTGTTTAACCTTTGTATGAAACACTCTCTCTCCCTTTATTTGTAAGGATATGTGGTTTTAGTTACATTTTGTTACATTCCCTTGTGCGTGGAGGAGACACTGTGTAAATGAAAACATAATTATTACACACCCGCACAAACGTCTCCTCAGACATCTCCCCTACATGCCTTCTCTAGAACATATTTTTGAACGTGCACATCACTGGATTTTCAAACCCACTCATGTAGTAAATAACTGCTTTGGCTCCGTGAGTGTTCAGAAACATGAGGGCTGTTCACTTGAAGTCTTGGAAATCCATCTCAAAGGCACCTGAAATTGTGACCGAGAGCAGGAGTAGGAGCCTGAGTAGCCCATTTCCTAATGATGAATCTCTCGGTGCAAAACTGGTGCTGGGCTTGACCGAGGAACTGCACGCTGTCAGCACGAGTGAAGCAGAGACAACGAAAAAGCTGGCTTCTGCTTCTAGTGAGGAAGTTATTTTGCTGGAACAGCATAAATCCTTAATAGGATTTCTTGCTTTCCCTGCAGTATGGAGACTCAGGCAATTCCCTCTTTCCTCCTACACCTTGCCCACTGCGGGGATGGGTGCACTTATCCTCATACACCAGCCCTCTGAGGTCCACATCTGCAAGCAAGCACATAGCCCTTCTGTGCTGTGCAGCACATTCTTCCCTCCTGCATGAAGAGCAAGCCCTATCTTCTCTGCAAATACACTGGGGTGGGGTTTTTTGCAGGACAAACACATTTTTCATTGCAAGAACTTTGTATTTGTCCAAAAAAGCAAAGATTGCATTCCAGATGTACAGCTGTTCCACCTACAGAAATCCCCTAGTCCTGTCTAGTCAACTTACTCAATAGCATATTGCCAGAGAGAATAAATATGTTCAAGGTAATGGGGAGAGAATCTCTGGTACTGTAAATATTCTTTTGGATTGTAGCATAAAATAGATCATTTTCATTTTCTCTATTTGAGTGGCAGTTGGAAGAATTTAACCCCCTGGATTTCTCCCCCTGAGTATGTGTTTTCCCTTTAGCTTCAAGTGAAGTACAAACATACTTCTTTCTTTGAAAGAAAGCCATCTCCTATAGACTGTTCTCTTGAGTTTGATAAGTTCTGCCTGAGGTTTAGTGTGAACATGGACTTAATAATAACTGTATTTACATGTTTTCACTGAAGGATCTTTACCTATAACATACCATAGCGTCCACAGGCACAATCACAATAATAAATCCTGAAATAAATTCAGCTCCCCCAGCAGATGAAGGAACTGAATTTCAGAGTCTCAGTCAGTTATGACCAACATGAGATGGGTAAGCAAATCAGCAGCGGTGCTGGGAAGACAAAGTCCCGACCTGAGCCCTTGCTGCAGTCACCAGACACAGGGTCAGATCCCCACCTTGCCTAGATCAGCAGAGCTAACAGACGAAGTCACTGCAGTGAGGACTGTTCGTGCCAAACTGTCGGCTCTGTACGTGCTCCTCCCTGGAAATGCCAACGGGGAGCAATTTAAGTGCCACGCGTTATAGGGCCAAAGAGTGCCATTAGCATAAAGGTGTGAGCAGGGAGGGGAGGCAGGCTGACCCTGCAGGGCACCTGGCCTGATGTCCACCCTGTGCCTGGGGCAAAGTTTGGCCACAGGAGAGGCTAAAGCACTGCTTTGCTTCCAAGGAAAACACCCTTCTCTCTGATAAATTAACATGTGATCATACACATACCTGAATTTTCACCAGGAATGAGAATCACTCAGTAGATTCTTGTTTCCTCCTTCAGGTGTGATTCTGAGACCTGGTGACAATCTCACACCATCTGATGCTGTAGGTGTATGATCATTCAAAGGTGACATCAGCCCACATTGCGTCAAAAGAAGCAAGTCCTGCCATCCCTCAGCTCTTGGTAACAAACCGGATTGAAAAACTGGTTGGCATTAGAAGTCAGAATATCCAAGTGCCTTCCTGGAGTTTGCAGGATCATCATGATCTGAATCAGGTAGCCTCATCCAGCCCTGCTGCACCTGCTAAGGGAATTGTGACTTTTAAATCCATATTTGAAGGGCTGCAAACTGTGGGTACTACCGTCTGGGCTCTCAGAACGGCTTAGGGCCAAATTCTCTGGTGTCAATCATTCCTGGGCTTGTACACTACTTTCTGAGTAGATGAGGTGTTAGATAAGCACCTACATTTTCCAGATAATTTAACCCCTTGGAGTTATGTTCCTGGTGGTTACAACATTTTTCATGTCAAAAGCAGGAAAGGAAAAACACGGTTTTCCACAGGCACCTCTGAAATCTGAGTCCTTGTTTTGAAGCCTTGGTGTGGGCTGAGCTCTTTGCAGGATGAAGTCCCCACCGGTGGAGTGCAGGATGTGCTCAGAAAGCCTCACCATGGGTGGAAAGCAGGTCTGGTGACAGCTTGCACTGGCTGTGTTGATGTAAAGCAAGTTTTGATTTTCGTTAGCCCTGCTGGGCAAGCAGAGCTGTGGGAGGAGAAGATGGATGCTATTCTAGTGTCTGTACCAGCAGCAAAAATGTCACATTAAGAGTTCGAGTTGAGGAGAGAAGCAGGAAAAAAGCGTAGCTTTTTTTGGAAAGCTTTTGGATAGCTTTGGCAGTTAAAATATCTATATAATATGCTTTGAAAACTGAAGCAAATTCAAAGTCAGTGAAAATGAATAAATTTGAGTAAAGCGCACGAGCAGTTTCAGTTACTTTTCTAGGGTATTTTTTTTTCCTTTCTGCTCAGGGAAGGATTTACAAAGCAGCAAATGCTAGCACAAATACCGGAAACCTCGTCTGTTACAAACCGGCTCATTTTACACAGAGTCATCTTTCAAACTAATGCTTTGTCACTAATTTTTTAAGACTGAGATATAATTTTTTTTTCTTTTTACTACCGCGTTCTTGCACTTCAGGCCGTGCCCTGATAACACAGGGGCTTTGGCAGCATCACAGCTTTGTGTAGTTCCTGTCCAAGAGGCTGATGTTCACCCTCTGTGCAGTTGTGCCCTCAGCCTGTGGTAGTGAGCTATGAAACTGGTCAGGGAATGGATCCACAGTGAAAAAATCCCCCAGGAATACTACTTTTCTGGAAGTGTCAATGCATCTCTTTAACTCAGGAGAAGGTGGTACTGCCATGCCACAGTCCCTTCAAGCCTTCCCCACTCCCCTGTGCTTCTGATTCCCAGTCCAGGCAGTCAAAAAGAAGTAAAACCTGGTATTTTCTTTTTCTAAGTTTAATTTTGAATCTTTTTAACTACTTATATCGTCATATAAGTCTGCACCTTGCAAGAGCAGTGTCCTGAGGCACAGGGCTGAGCTCCCAGGGAAGGAGAGAACAGTCTTTATTACCCTGGTAATGCTGCCAGCAGAACCATATTGTCAGATTCCAGCTTCAGCTTTGGCATCCTGAGCTTTAAGGGACAAACTGGCACATGAAAAAATGGGCATGAGCTGACCATGAAAAATATTTTGACTGAAAATTAGAGAAAGATCCACAGGTTTCTGTATGGTGAGATGCCAGACAGAGTAGGGACCCCAAATAAACCAAGGTTTTCAAGATGCTCCCTGAGCTTCCATGTGGGGTCATATGATGTGTCACCGAAAAGAGGCACAACCCCTTCTTCCTGATATTAGACCTTATCGACTTAAAAAGAAAAAAAAAAAAAAAAAAGCCATGATTTAACTGAACAGTCCTGTTGAATGAGTGCAGATCTTAATTTCAAAGGCTTTGCTTTTTGTTTAAAGGGTAACTAACCTACACAACACTGATATACTGATATCACTCTTCCAGATCATTTTGCATGGATGAACATTTTGCTGAAAATTTGTATCTGGAAGCTCTTTATTTAAGTAGGTAATAATGTTATAATAGCATTTTGCAATCAAAATAGGTTACTTTTATTTTCTGCAGTTAAAATTGCACATATGTGATTGGTGGTAGAATAAAGTTGAAATATAAAATGATCTTCTTTTTGGTACAAATGTATATGCAATCTATTGCCCAGAACAGGTTTAGCTTAAATCTGTTGCATCCAGAATTAACAGGAAATTCCTTCACTGAAGTGTGACGGTATAGAAGATAAGTTCTGAAATTGGTTAAATCAGTGTAATCTTCTGACATAGTCAGGGTTTTATTTATAGTGGTTCAACCTTTGATATATATATATTTTTAAAAAAAAATATTAAAATACAGTTAGAAGGCTTGAAAAATGTTTTTTCTTTAGTTTGGAAACTTTTTGTGATAACTATGAAGATGATACAATTGCTGCACTGGTGCATTATGCCCAAAATATTTTGTACTTGAATCCACTGTATTTGAGTAGGAACAACATTTAACTGATGGCAGAAGTATTTGATGGTTGAAAGAACTGAAAAAGCAAGTAGACTTAAATTTTGATCCCAATTCAGCAAAAATGAGTAGGTATATTCTTGCTTTCAGGCACCTGGTTTAATTCTTTGCTGAATGGAGGTAAATTTGCACCACAGATTTACTGTTTTGAGTCTATTACTCAGCCCATCCTGCACCTCTCTTTCTCATTTTGTAAGGGAAGAATCGTGGCTGTTAGTGTTGTGGGGTCTAATGTATAGGTGTATGTGCTTGCTTTGCAATTCTAGAGCGGAGGAAGAGCTGGTCATTAATATTATTTTCATTAGACTGGACTTTGTAAGAACATCTTTGAAGGGGCTGTCAGGAAGGAGAGAAATTATAATAAATTTGGATTCGTTCCAGTGGCTTACTATTTCCTTTGGAAATGTGTGTGTCAAGCTTTGCTGGCAATGATTTAACTGACAGGAGGCTATTGATCCAGTTCAGTCTGACGCCGGACCTTGTGACCTACATTGCAGAACTGAATGTCCAGGACAGAGCAGTAACCACACATCTCCCTGCCTCCCCTGGTCATTCACTCCTGGAGAGTTAAGAACCACTGCAGCAGCAGCTTCAGTGTATTTTAAATATTTGATTCTCTTTGCCAGTTGATGTAATTATTACAGAGCATGCAACAAACTAGAAGGAGTATATATTCAGAGCAAAAATGAGGCCTGTGAGATGCAGAGACATAAATCTTCTCGGTTTGGAATGACTCCACTGGGACTAGGGCAGCTAGACACCCCTTTAGGGAGGATGAAGGTTGCTCCGTGCTTTGCGAAATCAGAGCGAAGAAGAGAACACTTAAAGTCATCCAGCTGTTTCCATCCCCTGGCCTGTTGTTAAATCTGTGCAGAGGAGTTTCTTTGACTTGAATTGCCTTTCACTGCCTTCTTGCTCACGCTGTCGGAGAACTTTGTGCTCTTATGCTTCCTAACCTTCAAGGAGGGCTGGTGTACGTGCTTGTAACCACCATAATCTGGGTCCAGAGTGCTCATGCAAATCCTGCAGCCAGCATCAGCTCTCCAGTAGGACAAGGGCTGCCCTCCTGTCACTGCTAGGGGGATCCGTGCCGCGCTCAGCTACAGCAGGTAACAAACCAGCTCCCAGGGTTGGCCTCTGGAAAACAAATAAAGGAGGGATATATGTTCTTCTTTTCACTTTTCTCATGTCTTATTCCCCTCTAGGATGGTTAATCCTCTGTGTAAACTTAACGTTTTGGGAAGGTGTTAGCTAGATGGCCTTAAGGGTTGGGGTCTTTCGTCCTTAGAAACCTGTGATGTCAAGGGAGCAGCAGTGTGAGCTTCCTAATCCTTCCTGGGCTTGTGTTTCAACCTGCCCCCCCACGGCTCCTTTGAGGGGACCTGGAGAACAGTTTCTGAAGATGAAATTGTTAGTGCCATTGAAGGAGATGGAGTGTCTGTTTGGCAAATAAGCTGTGACATGGTGGGCATCTTAAATAAGCCACTGAACCGTCAGCAGAGGATAACGCTTGATACTTTTTTCAAGTATATGTATCTAGTGATTTGTTAGATTATGATTACGCCTAGTGAAGCTGGTCTAATTTCTTGTGGGACTTTCCCATATAAAAAAAGGAGGTAAAAAGGTTTCAGTTTGTGATCATGGATGATTTGCTGCAGCCCCAGAAACCCTGGTAGTTTAGTAGTCGTGGGAACAAGAAGTGCAAAATTTGGGCTAGACGTGTCCTGGTTCAGGGCTCTGGCTCTCACCTGAGGTTGCCAACATGCAAATAGAGTTCTCATGGAAAAGGGAACCGGATGGCTTGGATCCATCCATGGGAATATCATAAGTATGGATAGTTTCCAGACAACTGTATACCTGCAGGGATGGGTCTATGTTGCTTCTTAATTTCGAAAAGTCAAAATCAATTTTGTTTCAGCACATGCAGCTTCTGCAGGTGCTCCACTGGTTGCTGCTGAGTCTCTTGCACTTTTCTTTGGGATATCGTGTGCTGGTCTCAGTGGACCAGGTTGGCTCAACACTGGGATTTAATCTGCAGTGAGAGTACAACTACCATTGAATCCCCTTGAGAGGGGGGAGATCATATTCTGGTTTATCTTTGGAGTTTGCTTCTTTTCTTGTAGAGGGTGAGATGGTCTTGCCCCAGGTGAGCTCATTGCCTGTCATGAAATATTGTGGTGAAAATGACAATGTTCTTAAGGCTTTACAGATATTCTGTATCTTTCATTTATGAGAAACTGTTTTATTCATAGAATCACTATTCTTTATACCTACTCTGGTTTTAAATGAAAATACTGTGTTTCAAGTGAAAATATTTAGTATCTGGCCTCTTTTGTTGTCTAATACTTCTGCTTTACTTGCAACCTTCCTCCATTCTTGCTCTCCCTGGTGAGGCACTTCAGGGACAGCTGTCACTGGGTCTGCTGAGACTGGCAGGTATATCTTGGCATTTGCTGCACTACATGCCCTGGTGACAGTGAGGCTGGATGTCATTGGCCAGGGGAGTCATGGAAAAATGAAAGGGCAAGGTAGTGGTGAAAGGAAATCTGGATCTGTCAGCAGGGGTGACAGGTGATGAGATGCAGAAAAAGGTAGTGCATGAGCACATCAGGAGATAAAACCGAGTCTGTAAGTACCAAAAGAAACAAGCAGGATGCGTGCAGGAATAATCTGCCCTTCCAAGGGAGACAGGCAGTGTGTAACAATTCAACGAGGCAAGGCAATGTTAAGAACAAAAGGGGCAGACATGAAGGACTGATGTGCTGGGATATTTTGAGAAGGTTTTGTTACACCTTCTGTAACACCCCAGCTGGGTCTGGACCTGCAGAGGTGGCTCCAGTTGCAGGTTAAGTAACAATTGCAATACAAATAAATTAACACATTTAGATCTGGGAAGGTTGACGCCAGTACAGCAACATGGTGGTACAGTGCTGAGAGAGGGACAGGTTGGCAGCAGGGGAGCACCACAGAACCAGACAAGTCAGGGAGTGGTGAGATAAAAGATGATTTAGGTTTCTGTGTGAAGACTGCAATTTAGCTTCAAGTGATTGTGATTTCTCTTTTCTTTTCTTCTTTTTCTTT
>VZRE01000342.1:243592-267748 GCA_013396775.1 Cephalopterus ornatus | reverse complement strand
CAGCCCACCATGACCGGGCCGAGGCTGGCCCTCGCCGCCGCGCTCCTCTGCAGCTGCACCTCGCCGGTGGCCGACGCCAACTCCTGGTGGTAAGTGAGGGGAGCCCGCGGTGCCTTTGTCCACCGGGGACTGTCCGGGGCGGTGCGGCAGCTCCCTGCCCTGCGCTCTCCGCGGGAACTTCCCTGCCTCCCGGGCTTCCTTCGCAGCAGCTCGCTTCTTTCCAGGTTTCCCCCCCTCCCACTGTCCCTGCCCAGTTTCTGGAGACGTGGGACGCAGCCCCTCTCTTTCCAGGCATTTCTGGGCTCCTTTTGTACGGGCTCTCTCAAATGCCGTCCGGGCTTTAGGATGTGGGGAATGCGTAGGGAGTGGATGGGTAAGGTTTCCTACCCGCTGCCAAAAGCCCTGGGAGCAGCCGCGGAGCCCCCTTCTCCTGAAGAGCGGAAAATAGCCTGGCTGGAAGGCAGGCATCGCTCGCTGGCGCTCTGTGAAAAAGCTACTCGCTTTCTTCTGCAGAGAAAGTGCTGAGCTTTCTTTCTGCCCCCTCCCCATTCTGGGTGTCCTCTGTGTTTAAACTCGGGTTACAAACGAGCTGTGTTTCTCCCGCTAGAGCCCTGGAAAAGCCTCGCATCTGGCAGAGCCGTGGAGGGAGGCAGCTGACATGAGAAATGCGCCCGGGCTGGGCTGGGCTGGCGGGGAGAGGTGCCGGGCGCTTCGCGGAGGGGGCCTCTCCCTCCAGACTCCCTGGGATGTTTTTCTCATCGTAGGTCTTTGGCCATGAACCCCATCCAGAGACCTGAGATGTACATCATCGGCGCTCAGCCGGTGTGCAGCCAGCTGCCGGGGCTCTCCCCTGGGCAGCGCAAGCTCTGCCAACTCTACCAGGAGCACATGGTGTTCATCGGGGAAGGGGCCCGCAGCGCCATCAAGGAGTGCCAGTACCAGTTTCGGCAGCGGCGGTGGAACTGCAGCACGGTGGACAACACCTCAGTCTTTGGGAGGGTCATGAAAATAGGTAGGAACACCTGTTAGAACAGTAGTACACCCAGTAGTGCAGGGAGGTGCTGGGTGCAGGCCGGGTGTCCCTCTGCACCTCTCTCCCTTCCTTCAAATACGCATGCAGGAGTGATGAGCCCCATTAGTACAGCTCCTAAAGCTGCATTTAACGAGCTTTCCCATTCCCTGGTGTGCTGGTCGAGTGCTGCCCGCGCACTGCCTGTGCCTGGGCGGGTGGCACCAGTGCACCTGAGCCACAGCAGGAGCTAGCGGAGGCGGGCGAGGCGAACACACTTTCTTTTTGGGGAAGCATGGGACGGTCAGGAAGAGCGGGGCGTCTTCTGTTTGAAGTGGTTGTTTAAAGGTAGTGAGGGAAAAAGCTGGACCCGTGTTATCATTACCAGCATCTCGAGTACCCTGGGACAGGGAATGCAGCCCTGAGGTGTGGGAAATATGGGCTCCCCTGGCATGGGAATTCCCCCCCTTCTTTGTACTGCCACTTTCTGTGTAAACCTAAGCGATTTTTATAATTCCTGCCCTGCTGGCCGTAAGAGGCACATTGACAGGCCATTGCTGCACTTGAATTGAGGTGTGACCTAGCTACATTGTCCTAGCTCCTTTTGAAATGCAATCATCTGATGGCAAGAAACTGAGAAATCCGGGCTCGTTTTGATGTGTCCGACAGCCAGGACAATAAAGAAAAGGTGTTAAAACAGACACACTCACTCTCCACAACCCCTGTCTGAAGAGGTTTTCTTTCCCACCCACAAAGCCAATCATTTACACTGAAGAACCAGCAGTATTTCTCGGTTGTGAGGTCAAGGAAAACACTTAGCAAGGGATGGAAAAAGACCTTCAGCTCCTGAACCCCCAGCTGCCCCCAGCGTCTCTCGCACTTTTTTGGCTTCGCTCTCAAAAAAACTGCAGAGGCAGCAAGGCACCAAGAGGTGCATCTTTAATACCTCTGGGGCGTCTAGGCGATAGGGCGCCAAGTCCTGTGATCCCTTCCTTTTGATCCTGAAATTCTTACATGTCATCCTAGAGAATTCTAGGGATATTTCTGCATGTTACTCAACCTTTCAAAATTCCTACTTCAGCCCACCAGAGCTATTCTAATTCTTCCCTTTCTGCCTAGCTCATACCCCAGCAATTCTTCTCTGGGGTACTCCCCTGGGAAATGCCATTTCCTGACAGATACTTCTAGTTCCTGACACACATCCAAAGCATCTGTGCATCCTTGATCCCTCACTTTCTGATAGCAAGGGTGGTGGCCAGATGGGGCTGCATGCAATCCCAGATTGTTAAAACTTGTGCTGAAATTTCAGCCACCAAAGGGAAAGGACAGAAAATACACCTCCATCTCTCCTTTCTGGTGTCCCTCCCTCACACATAACTTACCTTGAAGAACGGGGTAAATTTCAGATCCCCAAAGAGATAGTAGTGACTCCACAAGGATGTAAGAAAATAGCAATCTCTCTTTCTGGAACAAACCTCATTCTCTTCTTCAGTATCTTCCTACAACCCTGGCTGGTCAAGTGGGAGAGTCCACACCTGGAAAAGTGAACTAAGGATGAAAAAAAGTGAAAAAGAGTGAACTAAGAGAAAGCAAAGATCAGAGCTGAAGGATGAGAAGCTGTCAGGAAAGATCAGAGTGTGTACAGGAAAAAGGGACTAGAGTGGATAGTGGAAGTGGGAAGATTTCTCCTCTCTAAAATGAATTTGATCCTATTTGTTTAGACTGGGGAGTAGATTTGGGTTTTGATGAAGGCAGGAGGTGTTGTGAGTATGTGACAGATATGACCAGAAGTCCTGCTTGGCTTGTGTGTGCTGCATTTGTTTGTTGAGTCCTGTTGTATCTCTATTAGGAATGTGCTGATGGCAGTGTCTGTGAGGTGACTGCCAGCAGTTGCCCACTGTTTAAAAACCTGTCCTAACAGAGTTTTGAACCCATCTCCTTTAGATTCTCTGGGCAGTTAGAGTATGTTCAGATGTTTATACTTTAGCACAAGACAGCACAGCAATAAGAAATCTGTCACCAAAGGTGGCCTGGGGTATTACGGTATCCACGATTTATCGCTGTTGCCTATGTCAGTGATAAGCTGCTGCGCTGCCTCTCAGTTCCACCTCCCGCTTTTGCATTTTCCTACTTTGTAGTGAGTCATTGCTTATCATTTCAGCAAATCTATTTTCCACACTGGGGAAGAAGACAAAGCCTTTCAATCTCTCCCGTTGTGTCAGCTATAAAGTCATTCTTCCCTGGGTTCACACTGCGTGTCTGTCTCTTGCTTTCAACCTCTGAGCCCCAAATCTGGACCACAGCCCTTTTTCTGTACTCTGTGCCAATGGCACGAGAAAGGTCTGGAGACCAGAATATCTGCAAGAGTGCACAGGCATGCCAGATTGTTGTGGAGAGGGAGGGGAAAGGAGATAAGAAGGACCCAGAAGGTGTATAATGTGCCAGCAGCCCTCAACTGCCCACCCACCGATGCAGGCATGGCATATATTACATGATTTCTTGAGCTGCTCTAGATTGTGAGAGAGGAGGAGAACCTGACCTGGCCAAGTCCAAAGCCTGGGAGATCCTCGTGAGAGCGTTCACTCAGAAACCTGGAAGATTAGTTTCCTTTTGCCCTCGCAGAACTTGGCTTGGCTCAGAAACAGGAGATGCAGTCGGTCTGTGTTTAATCATTACACCTTCATTTTGTGTGTTGCATAGAGGTGAGGCAGTCCAATGATACCAAGCTTTTGTAGAGCACTGAAGTAGGCTGCTTTTCAGCATGGGTTCTTCCTACTGCTTCTGTTGTCATGATAATTGCTCTTACCTTTTAAATGTGGTTTATTCAGTAATTATATCTGATGTACAAAAATTACTCTTCTGAAGCTACTTCTTGTTCTGTCAATGCAGATTTTTAGACTGCACATGTGTGTATATCTCTATGCATTATATGCAGACATTCCCTACTGCTACATTTATAGGGGGAGAGGACAAGAGCACCCCAAAAGGTCATGTTAGAATTTCCTCAGGGGAGGAGAGAACAGATCTCCCTCTGAGTAATCCTAAATGCAAGGCTGGGGTTTCCAGGTTAGTCCAGTCATTTCTGAAGCCGGAGATCTTATCTCTTCAGCCTTTTCAAATGCTAAAAGAAAAAAAAAAAAGAGTAATAAAACCAGAGAACAAAGAGAAATATTTTTTCTTTGTTTTTCTTCGAGATTGGCAAACTCTAGGGTAATGCTTTTTTTAAAAAAATCAGTTGAAGCTAAATATTTTCCCTCAGAAAAAGTAAAATTGACACATTTTTACCGTCTTTTGTGTCAGTCTCCCCGGTGGGGTCCGTTCTCCCATTTCCTTCTCCAGCGGCTCCAGGGGAGGGAGCCGTGGGGACCGAGCCTTTGCCTGGGTGCTGCCCACGCCGCATCCCGTCAGTGCCCCCCGAGAGCCGCCGCAGCCCCGGGCTCCCCGTCCTGCTGCCGGCGGCGGGCGGGCACAGGAGGGCAGCAGAGCTCCGTGGAGCTCCAAGCCGGCGGGCAGAGCCTCCCGGGGCCCGAAGCCCCCGGCATCGGCCCCGGCAGCCCGGCGTGTCTCTGATCCAGCGCTCTGGAGAGCTAGGCAGAGGTGTGGGAAAGGGCAGAACAAATTTGGGGACACCCCAGTCCTGTGAGATGACAGCACAGAGGTGTGGAACTGGAATGAACTTTGAGAAGAGGAACAAAAACACAAATATTTTTCAAGGGCTGAAGGCACGGCAGGAGAGCAGAGAAAAATTGGATGTATAAGCCCTCAACTGTCAGCTACAAATTTGGTTTGTATTAGGACAGGCTTTTATCACATCTGATCCTGCCTCTCAGGCCAAGCCATGGTCTTCTAAACGTACTACCAAAGTCTAGTGAGCACTGTGGTTTGTTCTGCTTCGTGGGCAGCAGGGGGAAAAAAAACTTCCACCCTGCTGTGACTTATTTCAGCCTTTCCCACCACCATCTTCCAGCAGCCTTAAACAACTTGTGCAGATCCAGGGCCTGCACGTTGAGTTCTGCTGCTACAGCTGACAGGTGGAGATGGTTAAAACGTGGACAGTAAAAGTGTAAATCCAGTCTGTGCTTTCAGAGATCTCAATCCATCTGTAAGGATGCTAAGCACCTGGAGTCGTCAGGACTCTTGCGCGAGCTGTAACAGCGTGAGGTCCCTTCCTTGCCTGTATTTTAATCTCTGTGGGCAGGGGAGGGCTCTGCTTAACAGGATGTGTCCACAGGGCTCTCTCTATACAGGCACAGATGAGTAGGGGCAAAACTGCACACTGGACTGTTATCTTTGAAAAACCATAACATGCAAAACAAGCTAGATGAGTAAAAGCTTGATTTTTGGTTACTGAAAAATGAACTCCCTTATGGGCCAGTCTCAGCTGAATTACCTTAACTAGGAGTCATTCCTCTGTACCTCTCAGACCAGCGAGGTTTAGGGGAGCATAGTCCTCTCCTTGTGACCTGCTAGTAAGGCCCTCTCTTCTGTATTATGTGTCCTCCAGCATTTTATCAGCCTTATGCTGTACTTCAGAGCAGAAACTTTAGCTATCGACGCTCATTTGGGGTGGGGGGAATCAAAAGTTGTTCTGCGAGGTGGATGCCATTCACAGCCCTGCCTTTGTCTTGGGTCATTACCACTAAGTTGGTGATAAGCTGCTATTAGTTACAGATTGTCCACAAGTGCAAATTGGAACAAGAGCATATCAAAAGCATCAGCTCAGCCCTGCTGGGGGTGCTGGCACCGAGAGCCTCCTGGGCTGGTGACAAACTAAGTATTCTTGGAAGATCTGCCCTCTGAAGTCATTCAAATTTGCTTGAGGTTTGGTGTAAGTAGCTCTTCACAATTAGATTGCTTATTCTAATGAAGCTTTGGCAGTTGTTCTCTTTAGTATTGAAAGTTCGGTGATGAACACAATGACTCTGAAGGTGTTGGTTTAGCTATTAGACCGTGTGGTGAGAGTGCAGATGTGGATTGCCTCCTTCTCCTCCTCATTCCCCCTCTGCTCCTCTTCAGACCCACAGCACTCCTGGTGCTTGGCCTCATGCAGTGTTCTGGCTGTGATGGTGCCCCGGTCACATTGGGGCTGAATCACTGCCAGGAATACATAGCTGGAGACCCGATCCAGCTGCTTGGCTCAGATGCTGTGTAGGGCATACATGCCAAGCAGGGCAGTCTCTAGTAAACCTGCTAATGGAAAGTCTTTTCATTTATTATTGTCTACACGGGAAAGTTTTACTTGTTCCAGCACTGCGGTTCTGTAGGCACTGGGAGAGCCTCTGCCTGGATGCTGTGGTGTAGAAATGAGTTCCCTTCAGTTTGTCTCCAACAATTTTCAGCTGACCTTATGTAAACCAAAATAAGGTCGATGAGCTGAGGAGCCCATAAAGACTGCTTGTCCCAATTAAATGAAAACCTTTCCAGGTGATAACTGGCTTAACCAGAATGTTTCTTTTGCAAAGGCCCGACCTCGTTGCTTGTTCTCAGTGATTTTTGGCAAATGCAGTGGCTAAGGCAGCAGCTGTATTTTCAGCAAGTGAATAACCCTCTTGCTGTTTGAGAGTTTCTTCCAGGTTAAAATGAGAGGATAGGTGAAGGGGAAAGAGGCTGAGCAGTCCCTGCCTATGGTGCTGCTATTTCTTTTGGCGAAGGCCTGCAGTTCCCAGGGCTCTTAAATGTTCAAACACAGGTGTAATAAAAGTAATAACCCTGGAGGAACAGCACCTACAAACTATGAAGTACGTGGTTTTCTAAAGAACGTTGCTCCAGGTGACAGCAGCAATGTCAGACTCTTCCCTGGTGCATGTCAGATAATCAGATTTGGGTTTGATCCTGGTAACTCTGGACAGTCAATTGACTGGAGCTGTTACAAGTGAAATGAAAACAAAAATGGGATGCAGGCATGTGTTAGGGCAGTCCCCCTCTTCTAGAACAGGATGGTGCCCTTGCTCTTGAGCATCACATTCTTGTGAATTCCGTGCCCCTTCTCGGAGCACACCATGTCCTGCTGTCCGCGTCCTGTTCCTCGCTGTGTGCTGCATGATAAACGAGGTCTGTCTGTGGTTAATTTGTCTCTCTAACCTCTCTCACAGGGAGCAGAGAGACCGCCTTCACCTACGCTGTCAGTGCCGCCGGCGTGGTGAACGCCATCAGCCGTGCCTGCCGTGAGGGAGAGCTCTCCAGCTGCGGCTGCAGCCGCACGGCCCGGCCCAAGGACTTGCCCCGAGACTGGCTGTGGGGCGGCTGCGGCGATAACGTGGAGTACGGATATCGTTTCGCCAAGGAGTTCGTGGATGCCAAGGAGAGGGAGAAGAACTACGTGAGAGGTTCAGAGGAGCAGGCCCGCATGCTGATGAACTTGCAGAACAACGAGGCTGGTCGCAGGGTAAGACGGATGCTGACCCTTTCCTTTTTCTCAGAGGCAGATTCAGAAGGCTGGAGATAGCTGGATACGAAATTACTTGGAGGTGTGATGAGGGGTAGTCCAGTGACACCCCTGTAACAGTGTATGGCCACATTTTTTGCATTTTCCTGAATATTGCAGACAGTATTGACAATGATATATTCCAGTTTTAATGTCAGACTTCCATTGCCAGCTAAAAGCCAGTGAATTTTGGGGTCTGTTGAGATACTGTATGGCACACATGCTGACATGTAAGCCCTTTCCAAATAAACTAGGTGCTGTTATGGCCCATTTTTAAAGTTAATGTCTCAGAAATCAGCTTCCCAGAGCTCTGGAAGTGACAGGCTGGTGAAAAGAATAATATTTTGGCATCTGGAGTTCTCTTCTGCTACCATCATTTAGATTTTTGGGAACATAAGGCCAGAAGCAAACACTGAATCAGGCTACCTGGCTATTTCTGAAACTTAGGCCTGACTCAGTTGCCTTGCTATTGGGCAAAATAAATAATTTGCATCTAGGTGACAGATATTTTCTGAGAAGATTCACAGTTTTGATCTGGAGACCCCTAGGGATGGAGAATCCATCACTTCCCTTTGTAGTATGGTACCATCATTAATCACCCTGTTTCAATGCGGTACCTCATTATCATTTGAATTTATCTGGCACCAGCTTCTAATCAGTCCTTTTTCTGACTTTTACAGCTAAATCCAAAAGCCTCTTAGTAATCAGAATTTCCTCAGCATACAAGTATTTGTCTACTGTAATTTATTCACCATTCTTTCTCGACAAACTAGATGGAACACTGAAAACTTGCTCACTTTCAGAGATTCTCATCAGCCATCACATCATTTTCCTGTCAATTTAGTGTACCTTTTCCAGTTTTCCAGTACCCCTTTTGTATGCATTCAGAGCATGCACTTTTGGTTTTTACACAATTGCTCTGTCTGTGATTAATAGCCCAGAAGGTGTAGCATCCTTCATATGCAGTACAGTTGTGTAATCCTGCCTCTTTCTAAAAGATGCACTTCAACATTTGTGCATTTTTCCCAGGGTGTTTTAAGTTTTTATCATGCTTCTGTAAGCTAGAAGTAAGCTTTTCTATGGTTAATTTTATTTCTAATGCATGTTAAAAAATCCTATTAAGTGTACTTAGTCTTGCTCTTTTGCATATTCTTAACCAATATCCTTAGTTTCCTTATCAATTTTCTTCCCCTTTCTTGCTTCTAATTGTTACTGAATTATCTTTTCCTTTCCCATGGATGTTTGTCTTTCCTGCATGTAATTTCAACTTCATTTTGCCACCAAAGATGATGTGCTCTGTTTTTTTGATTGTGAAATCAGTGTGTCAGGTTGAAGAATTGCAAGTGCTCCACGGTTCTTTTGCAAAATCAAATTGCGGTAAATTTGCAGTAGGTGAAAAAACAGACTTGAAAGCTGTAGAACTCAGGAGATTTTGGGTTGGGATTGGGGTTTTTTTTGGCTTGAAAGGGCAGAGAGTCTGCATTTGGTTAGAAATGGAGGGTGTGGTGGACTAGTAGCCCGAACATGACATTCTTTTCTGAATTACTTGCTTTGAACGTCTTAGATGTCTGGAGTCATGAACTTAGATTACTACAAATAAATACCCTGCCTAAAATAGGGAGTGAGTATGTTATGAGACTTTAACAGCCAACCCTCTTGCCTTGAGGGATCCAGAGGCAGAATATGGCCAATAGTCAGAGGTGCCAGTTGAGCTGCAGTAACATTTGTATTAGAAGATCAAGTCAGAAGATGCTTGCTCCATGGCACGGGTAAAATACTGCCTGTCATGTTATTCTTGCTATATAGGCAAGATTCTTGCTGAGCTGTGATTTCAGGTGATGCTACAGATGAAAAAAAGCTTTGTCCTGCCTTAGGGACAGAGTTTAAGGCAGTTATTTCCTGCCTTTACTACGGTGCAGAAAGTTGTTTAAATTGTGCCCGGAACGCTATAGTGCCTTGCTTCTTTGGAATCTGTAGACAAGCTCTCAAGGCCACTTCTGTGTCTCCAGTTAACCCAGGACCTGGACAAAAGCTTTCCAAAGGGGCCAGCAAAAGACAATGTTATTTCAGAGTTGGGTTTTGTAGACTCTGTAGAACAGATGGCTGTAGAAAATAACCTTAGATTAAATGAACACAAGTCATTTCAGATTAAATTAAACGGTAGTATGAACCAGTGTGTAATTAAGCTTGTGGACTTCAAAAAAACTCTGATAAACTAAGGGAGCCCGGTTAATAACCTGAGCCAAGGAACTCGATGTGGAGGAGGTCTGGAACTTTTTCAAGTCAAAGATGCTAAAGCCATTACAGTTCTGCATGCCAAGCAAGAGGAGAAAGCTTGTAGGAAGAATATCCAGACCTCACTGAATGAATAACTGCCCCCGAGAAGCTGTTAGGAATAGACCAAGAGCCTGCTAAGAATGGGGGAAAAAAAAAAAAAAAGAACTGGTAGCAAATAAATAATGAAAAGCTCTGTCTTTGAGGTCAAGAAGTGTAAAGATGAAGTGAGAACAGTAAAAATCACGCTGAGTCAAACCTTGCAAAGGGTAGTAAAATAAACAGCAAAAGTTTTTTAACCTTTGCAGGCTGGGGGAGATTGGAAGAAAGGAGACATAGTCAATGAGGATGGGGCTGAGTCTAAAAGCATAGAAGTTTTGGTCCCAAAAGTAAGTGAGTGCTTTACCTGGGGCTTCCAAGTTGGAGTGAGGGACATTGCTCATGGAGAGGGATGAATATGAAAGGATGGAAAACTCTGAGATCTCATCTCAGAGCCATCTCAGGTCTCATCTTCAGATCCTTGCATAGGAGGCTCTGAGATACAATTGCTACATGTTCCAGGGTTGTCTGGTCAGGCTGGTATTTGGCCAGTACAGGACAGCCTTTCCTCTTGGCTCTTAAAAGCGTATTAGCATGGAAGCAAAGGAGAAAGGCTGGAGATGGAAATTATTGCCACCAAGGTGGATGCAAAACTCAGGTAGCATAAACCTCTCAAGTCTCAGGGAGTGCTCACTTTCTTTCCTGGCACTCTCACAGAGCTGGCACCTCTGATCTTGGCTTCATTTACAAGTGGACATGGGGAAAGGATATCTCGGAGAAACAGGCAAAATGGGAAATAATTTGAGAAGACTTTTTCAAAGTCATTTAGAACATGACTGATTTCCTAAAAAGCAGACTAGATCCGATAGGTCTCATTTATCTGGACTTCTCTGAAACATTTAAGGTATTTCTCACATGGAAAATTCTTTGTTAAATTGGGAAATATAAGGAAAAATGCAGCAGCTATGAGATGGAAAAGAAACTGGTTCAAGGAAAGATATCAGTAAGTTGTGAGAGGATGTATCTTGATCTTAACAGAGCTTGTTTAGCAGAGCTTATCAAGGACTTGCCTTAATATTTTTGTTTCTCAGCCTCAATACAAGCATCAGACTGATGAAATTTGGTGATGATGCAAAGGTGGCAGAGGAGAATCTGAATTTTGTAGCAGCTAATGACATCCAATAAAACAACATTAAGACCATCATTTGGGGCCTTGTAGGAAATATGGTTTTAGCCATTAGGAAATGAGTTTGCAGTCAGCTGCAGATGTAATGTGGCTCGGAAGGTGGTAAATATCCTATAACATACTGGGGAAAGTCTCTTTATAAAACACAGGGGAATACTAATGCCATTGTATTAAGCTCTCGTGAGGCCCTACAATATTGTACGTTCTCGTGTTCCCAAGTAAAATGACCTCAGACTAGAAAAGGCTTGTTATGGCTGACCCAAGGGATAGGAGTCTTTTCTTAAGAAAGTGGGCTAGACCAGCTTGCCATATTTAGCCTACTAAAGTGAAAGTTGAGAGAGGATATGACTGATGTCTGTGTTCTTGGGAGAAATAATAGGGGAGGAAAAGTACTTTTTAAGCAAAAGGCCAATTTGGCACAATAGCAAATGGGCATAAAGTGAATACATTTAGACTGGAAATCAGAAAAAGATATTTTATCATTGGAATAGTGATCAGAATAATGGTGGCTGAAAACCTAATTGCTTTTAAAAGGGCACTGTATGCATTTAGGGAAAATGTTATTTGAAGCAGTGCCTACAATAGCAAGAGATCATACTTAATAACCGAGGAAGTCCTGTCTAGTCCTGCATTCCTAAACTTCTGAGATTCTGGTTTTGGAAGTAGGAAGGTGCATATGTAAGTCCATACTCCCAAAAGTTGATGCTGAAGAAAAGGAGTGCTGGAGACCTGGCAGTGAGCACTGCAGAGTGACCACCAGGTGCCATCCCACTACAGCCTTGCCCTGCTTTCCCAGCCAGTGTTTCAGCTGATGCCTTCTGATTTATAGGCAGATTTTTGACATGTTTCTTCACTCAGTTTCCTGTGAGTGAGAAAGTTCTCCTTGAACCGTGAGGAGCTCTGGTGGCAGGAGAGAAGATTGTCCCTTCTCTCCATGTTTCTCAGAGGAGCTGGGGGGGATGGGAGGGGATCAGAGGCCTTTTATCTTTCAGGCAGTCCTGACCCCGTCACCCCTTCGCTCCACATTGGAGTCCTTGTGGTGGTGGCTTCTGGCTTTATTGCTCTTGTTTGTTTGTCTTTGGCTGTTATCTCAGTATGTCCTTTCGTTCCATCTGTCTTTTTCTTCCAATTGGTCTCCATTACCCTCTCTTATTTCCCCCATTCCTTATCTGTTGCTGTGTCTGGCAGACTGGGATGGTCAGTCCTTCCACGCTGTTTACCCAGTCAGCATATGGCAAGCCTCAGTCATCAGTCACTCGAGCCAGTGCCAGAAGAGCCTGGAAGGGGGTCTGGCTAATTGACCATATAGGAATTACCCATTAATCCTCTTCCTGTTCCCATTCTTGCAAGAAAAGAATTGGAAGAGAACTTGGGCTTATGGGAAGGGGCTCTAAGCCTTTCCATTAGAGGCATTTTCAACCTGTTTAAGTGGCATGGCCATCGATCAGTTCCTGCCCTCAGAACTGCATGTGGGGTCTGTTATTCTTTACCTTGACCTGAGCCTGGTCAGGGAGGAATTCTCCAATTTCCTCTGCTTTCTCCCGATCCGGGCAGCAGAGGGGGAGAGTGTAGAGTCATTTAGCAGCTGAAGCTATGGTTACTTCCACGGGACATTGATGGTGGGAGCTGTGGAGGCTGAGTGGCGCCATGCTTACCTGTGATAACTGGTAGCATTCTGTTCCCCAGCACAGCTACTACCCACATGGGCCAGATGTTTTGAGCATCAGTTGCTTAAAGCCAAGATGGAGTGAACTCAGTCCCATGACATTAACTGAGGGGGATTGAGTTGCAGTGTTTTTCTAAAGGAACAAAGCCTAGGATTAGGAAGAATCATAATACTTTATAAAAACACTTGCAAGGGCAAGGGAGGCACGAGTGGCCTGGGATTTGACAGAACCATAACCAAAAAGTGCTAACACAAGCTTATAACAAGCAGGCTGGCAATGCAGTGAGGATATAGTAAGTGTCTGGTGCACGGGAAATTCAGCTGTAGCTCTGCCTGGTTACAGTACAGCAAGAATCCCTAAGTAACGGTGTGGTTGGTCCTCTGCAGTTGTAGTTTGATCCACGGCAAGTGCTTAACTCCCAGCTTGTTACAGCTGTTACATTGCCCTGTAACATTGCGCCGTGAGGGATTGCCTCAGTAAATTGAGCTCTGAGGAGCAGAACTAAAGCTTTTCTGTTTTAAGGACTCACTCCATTGACTTTCTCAGGAGCCGGATTGGCCTCCATGTGATTTAGCCATTAAGCCAAATTGAATCTTCACTAGCTGTCAAAAGCACTAGACCTTAGTTAGGCCAGGAGCAACCAATTGTTGTAGGAGAACTCTGACCTCTTGCTGCTCGTCCAGAACGTAGTCGCAGGCAGAAGGTTTTGCTTGCACTACGCTCAATTTCCTTAATCACCTAGTCCTTGGCATGAGAAGGCAGAGAGTTGTGAAGCTTTCTTCTGTCAGTGAGTGAGGCAGAAAAGAAACCTCTGTGTTTGGCTGCTTTTTTTTCAGCAGAAAACCTGGCTAGGAGACACACTGCCATCTCCTTCTGAGCACCCTATTTTTTTTGTCATGTTCCTTGATCTCCCCCACCAAATACAGCTGGTGGCAATTTTGCCAAACACCTTTGCTTGGTGCGTGGGATCTGGCAAAGGCACTGCAGGATGCAGGATGGTCTTGGAAGAGCAGATGTGAACCTGCTGGTAAGAGGATGAGGAGCAAGGGCTATGGGGGTCAGCCCCTATAACATGGAGTAGCGCTGATAGTGTGGGGATGCTGGCTCTATGCTTTGCAAGCTCTGTCCGTGCCTGAGAGCTGACAGGATCTCAGGTAGCCTGCGGTTTTGTACCTGTCTCTGGAATGGATCGAAAGAACAAACCCAGCTTGCATTTCAGTTTATTTTTTCCATGGTTTTCAGCTTTGTTATTGTAGAATATTTTTCAGTATTTCACCCTCCTCCCAGATAGTGTGGGGAGGAGGAGAGTAACCACCGTCTGTCTCCTTTTACATGTTGTACTTGCTCTGCTGAGGGTTTAACACTGCCCTGAATTTTCAAGACTCTTTGTTAACTTTGATGCCGAATTTTCAGGGGTATGATGCATCTACAGCCCCCGCAAGCTCCTGAAAACGTAGCTGAAAGCGTCTGGGAAAAGACAGCACATAAAGCTTGCGTTTGCTGTTAAAATCTAGGCTTTTCTGCCTGGCGACAGCCCTGCTAGTGGAGGGAGACGTGTGGGCACAAGATGGCGCAGGTCCGCAGTGAGGGCTCCCGGCTCATTCCTGCTGCTCCAGGAGGGCGCCTGGTTAACACCTCCAGCAGAGCTAAACTGCTCCGTTCCAGGGTGGATGTGTCCATCTTTGGCACCACCACCCCTGCCTGCTCCTCTCTGGACACTGCTCCTGGACGAGCTCCTGCCAGCAGAGATGAAGTGAAAGGGTGTGGGTCTGTGGATTTGTTTCCAAAGGATGCAGATGTATCCCTACAAGTGATAGCCTTGGTTCCTGGGGCATGTGGTAGGAAATGGGCTGGTTCCCAGGTGTTCCCTTTCCGCAGCGCTGAGGGGAAAAACATGCCACACTGCTGTGGTCTGTGAGACCAGGAATTTCCAGAGTCCATCCTAAGAGGACGACTCCTTTTTTTTCCTTCTCATGACCCTGCTGTCAAGCCAGCAGTCTGCCAGAGGGAAAGAAGGTGGGGTGAGGAAGCCGTGTTTGCAGGCAATGTGATCAGAAATAGAAATATTTAGGGAACAAGGACACAGCAGTCGCAACAGGGAGAAGAGAAGACCTTTGTCTCTTTTGAAGGGCAAAACAACAGAAATTGCGGGGTAATCAAAGCAGTTCTGAAAGCGCGATGAATTCATTGTACTTAAGCCAGCTGCCAGTGCAGCAGGAATAAACGCAGCTCTGCCTGATTGCATTTCTTCTCCCACAGGCCGTGTACAAGCTGGCAGACGTGGCCTGCAAGTGCCACGGTGTGTCGGGCTCCTGCAGCCTCAAGACCTGCTGGCTGCAGCTGGCTGACTTCCGCAAGGTGGGCGACCTGCTGAAGGAGAAGTACGACAGTGCCGCTGCCATGAGGATCAGCCGCAAGGGGAAGCTGGAGCTGGTGAACAACCGGTTCAACATGCCGACGCAAGAGGACCTGGTCTACGTTGACCCCAGCCCGGACTATTGCCTGCGCAACGAGACCACTGGCTCTCTGGGCACCCAGGGCCGGCTGTGCAACAAGACCTCAGAGGGCATGGATGGGTGTGAGCTGATGTGCTGCGGACGGGGCTATGACCAGTTCAAGAGCGTCCAGGTGGAGCGTTGCCACTGCAAGTTCCATTGGTGCTGTTATGTCAAGTGTAAAAAGTGCACAGAGATCGTTGACCAGTATGTCTGTAAATGAAAGGAGCCACCAAAGCAACAAATCTATATTATATAAATCTATATAAATATATTTTATATTTGTATAAATAAACAGATGATGATAATAATTAAAGAAGCTTATTTAAGAGACATTTTGGTTTTGAAATCTCCCCCATCAGGCCAGCTGGTTTGACATTCTGCCACTTCTGCTGGGCAGTTTGTCTTTGGGTGCATCTCCCCTTGGATTGTTTCAATCAGGGTGAAGAGGCTGAGGAGGTGCTGGCAAAGCACACAAGCACACACTGTTTCGTAACAGAAAGCAAGCCAGCAAGAAGAAGAAGAGTGGGTTCTTCCTGCTCTCTCATCAGTAAATCTCAGCATTTTGCATAGTTATTGCACATCGGAAATTACAGCCAGACGTGGGTGAGTCCTAGTCATTTTGAGTTTCAAACCCTGGACTGGGGAATTTGGAACCAATTCTCGGTCTGTCTAAAGGGCTTTGTCACACTAGAAGGAAGGTTAGCCAAGGCTCCCCTACCACAGTATGGCTTAAAATCTGCAGTCCTGTAAACCATTCCTGGATGCTTCCCAGACCACAATGAGGTAGAGGAAGGTTTACCACCATCTGTTGTGAAGAAGAAAGGTGCAGCCTGTGGCTAACCAGCGCACAGCCTGGGAATCCCCATGGAGCCAGCACCTCTTCTGTACCACCTGGGCCAAGGGAAATCTGTCCAGCTCAGACTACGTGGGTCTGTGTGTGAGGGAAATATTTTTTTTTATTTTCCTTTCAATCCCGTGCTGAAACTGAATTTGTCAATACAGAAGAAAAGCTGCAGGTGCCCAGGGATATTTGCAAAGTACATTTTGTCAGTAGAAAGAAGCATTGCACATACACACGTGCGCATGACTGCATAAGCACTCCTCATACCACTGCCAGTTTTCCTCTTTGAAGTGGATGCAGGTGGTCACCTTGTTCAGCTCTATTAAATCCTCCTCACCCCCATGCCAGTTGTATAGTTTCTCTTTAAAATTAAACGCCCCTCAGTGACATTTCTTTCCCTCTCTTGCTTGTGTATACGTGTGTTTTCTGTTTTATTCTTTTGGTGAGGTGCCTTTTATTTTGCTGCTCTGTATTTCAGAGTCCAGGGGCCATGCTCTTCACTGGCATAAGCTCACCACAGATACGTTTGCTCCCAGAATGTGGGTGTATGTTCACCAATGGAAGTCTTTTCTGTGGGTTTTTTTTTTTTCCCTTGGTGATAAAAGACTATAATAAAATTGTACTGGGGCAGAAGGCATTACCGAAGTCTGCTAATCAGTCTTACCACATTGGGATTTCAGTAGAATCCAATTCATAAAGCAGGGAACAAATGCTGTTTCTAGCACATTTCCTGTGCCTCTCAGCATCTGCAGAGTTCATTTGCAGTCAGAACAATCAAGAGGAGCCAGTTTCCAAAATTTAAGGGTTTGTTAATATACATCCCCATTGTTACTGACATTCCAAGGGTGTTGGGTTTTTTTTCCCTGTAAATTTAAAAATGCGCAAAATATGCCAATAAGCAAAGAGCCAGTTGTGAAGATTATTATTTTTATATTAAACTTCTGTTTCTTATAAAACATTGCAGTTTTACAGATTCCACCGTTTCAACCACCAGAGAAGAATTTATATGTACCTTTCATACTTGAAATATTTGAGGACTCCAGAAAAGCACAAGGAAGAAAAATTATGCTTAATAATTAGGAGCTGTTGTTTTTTTAAACCAATGTGTCCGGTTTTTATTTTATTTTTTTTAATCCAACAGGCAATATATTTGCTGGCATCCCAGAATGCAGTTTTTTGGAATATAAACAGTGGCCTAGATTTATTTTATTATATAAAATCCAAAGCCAGTGGTATTGTAATTCAAAGTAACGGAAATAGTTTTCCATGCATGGAAAAAATGTGAGTGCAGTGGCCTGATCCAACTCCCATTAAACTTCAGTGGGAGCTGGACTGAGCCCAAGATTGGATCAAATGTGTGAGCTATTCACTCCTGGGATACTATATGTTTCTAGCCCAGTAATAAAACTTGCTCTACCTTGGATACATCTAAAAAAGACCTTTCCTCCCACCACCCTCACCCCATGTACTTGTCCATCCTTATTGCATCAGTGCTTAAAGGTGTTGTCTGTTTGTGTATGACACCCTCAGGCATTGTTAATGTGCCTAACAATTCAAAATTACTTCATATGGCCTTTCAGATAAAGACCACACATTTAAGGGAGTCACAACTCGCCTTGTGGTTTGGCACCACAATAAATTTTGTGGGTGTAAACAACCTTGGGAGCAGAAAAGTTGGCATTGCTAGGGCTACTATTTATGGGTATGTCCATCTTTTTCCACCTAAAATGTTGTCTGGATGGAAAAAAGATGCTTTTTGGCCTTTTGTCCCAGCACTCCAGACCTCTGGCAGCCTGGTTGGAGCCAGCAGTTCCTATTGAACTGGGACCATATAGCGATAGCAGAGAAGTGACCATTAGATTTCCTTCCTCCCCCTTTTTTATAAGACCTAGGTTCCAGTATTTTAGATTTTCTGGGAATTTTTTATCCAAAAATTTGATCCCACCAAAATGTAGCTTAAAACTTAATTTCTATGGCGCCCACACATAGAAGAACCTCCTTAGGGTGGTAGTAAGCATAAAATAAGAACACAGCCAGATTGGCTTGATGCAAAGCCAAAAGAAGTCGAACAGAAAGCTGCAGCAGAACTGCTTCTTTACTATGAAAGTTAAAACATGTTGGATTTTAAGTTGTGCCTTTTTAGATGCACAGAGTGGTAGAGGGGTGCGGGGCTGGGGAGCTAAGCGTGATTCTGAGCTCTGCCTATTATCTGCTTTGTAATCTTCCACAAATTACTTAATTTCCTTGCATTTTAGCCTCCAGCCTCCTTCTGTATAAAATGAGGAGCAGAATACCTCCTTTTTCTGTAAAGCTTTTTGAGAAATATGTCTGATAAAGAAGGTAATTGAGGGCCTACCCTCTATGCTCATTAACTCTGGCAGGCAGACAGCTGTATCCCCATTATGTTGGGACACGCTCAATTCGGGACAAAGAGGCTCAGCGGCACCTCGGAGGGTCAGGTGCTCGGAGGTGGTTGCTGGGGGGCTCAGCAGGAACCTCGGAGGGTCTGTAGCAGCAAAGCCCTACTCTGGCGCAATGCTGGAGGAAAGACTGTGCTACAAAAGAGGGGTCAGCTTGGGGCTTGTTTATTTATGAGTATTGAATGTCTTGTAGCTAGGGTAAGGCTTAGGGAGGTTAGCCTGGTTTCTGAATCAAATACCTGCCTCCTCAAATTCTGTTTGCAGTTTCATATGGATAAGATATTCACACAATACGCTATTATGTAGTGTGTGCTGGTTACTGGCTGCCACATTCCAACCCTGAAGTCACTCCACTTCAAGGCTGATAGTAATGACCACCCTTAAGTCATGTAAAACTCAAATATTTTGGACTTAAAAGCACTGTGCAAACATACTGTTATTACAAGTCAGTGAACATCGGCTCCTAAACGGAGCAGAACAGGATGCAAATCTGTCAGCATTTCCCAACTGGCCAGTACCACCTAAGTTATAATGCGAATGAATGAGGCCTTAGTGTGCTCTGCTGTGAGGTAAGCTAAGCAGTAGCTGATCCCAGGACAGAAACTTTTATTTGATATTAATTATGGTAAAAAGATAGTGGTGAGGTTGTGAGAAAATTTAGATGAACCTTTTATCACTGCTGAACTTTAGGCCATTTGCATCATTTGGAGGCTCCCATTCTTTGTGTCCAAAAAATCTGTGCCAACCCAGAGCTCAATGTAACACAGCAACTGCTGCCTTCTGTGGGTCAGGAAACAAGCTGAACCCAGACAAGTAGTGTGAGTGTAACTTCTACTTTCTATATGGACCCAAGTTTTGTAGCCCTGACAAAGCACAAATGAAACAGATCTTGTTCAGTCATATAAAATCAAACACACAAGGGTCTCTCTGTGCTCACTTGACCCCATCCAGGGAGAAGCCTTGTAGGTTTAAATTACACTGTGGGAGCAGTTCCTAATCACCTGTGGCTACAGAAATATAGACAGTATTTTCATCTGCTGACACAGACACAGAACGTCCCAAGGAGACCTTGGGAAATACCTTCCAGTGACTAAAGGGCATTTCTCAAGTGTCTGTCACAAGGTTTTTCCAGAACCAGCTGCTTATATCGTCATTAACTTTCATTTAGCTTTTGTTTAACTACAGTTGCGTTTAAATAGTTTCTAGCAGATACTCTGTGCAATCAAGTTCACTGAAGGGCGGGCTCTGAAGGAACTGTCATACAACTGACAGCGAGCAGATGTGAGCATAATATCAGATCCCCTTCTCAAAGGTAAGCTCTGGCCAATCCCCGGGACCCAGAGATGCATCCCATCTCCTTGGTCCTGATGTGCATCCTGGCCATATCCTGACTCCCTGCTAGGACAGTATGGGCACCCATGCCCTGTGTGCAAAGGCTGAGGGATACAGAGACTGTTGAGTGGGCAGCCTGTCCCAGCTCCAGGGTAGATAGGTGGTGGCTTTGAGAGTAGGCCACACTGTGAGCATACCAGCTCTGAAGTCTAAATATAACCAGCCTCAGACATAAGCAAAGATAAGATTTCTGTGCCCAACAGAACACATACCAGAAAGGACAAGAAGAATCATGATCAGCAGTTAAAAAGCCCCAAATACCATGATAAAAAACCCTGGTACAATCCAATGATCACAGCATGCTCATGGCTCCATCTATCAGTTTTCTCCTGCAGGGTCCGAAGCTGATACTACACTTCTCTTGTTTCTTAGCTCTGATTAAATGACAGTTGAAATCTATTTTTTTGCATTAGAATCCAAAAAGGCATGACCTAGTTGGTAGCATTTCCTCAGAGAGAGAAAGAGAGAAAGGGGGGAGAACAAACAGGGTCAGGAGTTCTCTGTGTTAGCAGTGATAAAATGCAGCAGCCATAAAAAGAAGTACTAAATATTGCCCTGTGACACTGAAGTTGGACACCTGCCCTAAGTGTCACAGTTAACTCTCCACACTGCCTGCCCAGTGCAAGCTGGCTCTGACGGCCCTGGGGTTAGGGGCAGCAGCTGCATCCATTTGGAACGTGGTGGCTGCAGCAAGCACCAGCCTCCAGCAGCATGACGGAGTGTGTGGTGAAGGTGAGGCCCTTGGTGATTTGGTAGGGGAGAAAGACCCTGATAAGGAAGGAAATGCAAAGAGAATGCGCAGGCACCACTTTACTGGGAGGCAGGGAGATAGCAGTACCTCCCCCAGGCCCTGTCCCCTGTCAGCTGCCCCGTGGTGGCAGCCATCCTGGGGAATTCAGAAGGGAGCTGCTCAGGTATGTTTGCCAGTAGAGATGAAGCAGTGTAAGGGCTTTCAGCAATAAGGCATATCCTGGAAAAAAAAAAGAAAAAAGACCAGGTTCTTCCTTGCTTAAGGGCAATTTTGTTCTGAATCATAATTTGTCTTACGGGTCTTTCTGGAGTGCCATATAGCTGTGTGAGTCCTTCACAAGACTCCAAGAGCATTGTGATCACGTGGGATGTGCAGGATGAGGCAATAGCTCTCAAGGACACATTACAGTCCTGCCTTTTCGGGGGAAAAAAATAAAAATACGTGGGGTGGACCCAGTGTCACAGTCATGTGCTGGATCTAATCGTAGCCCTGTCCTGTCCACAGCCTCAAGGAGCTGCACAAGTACTGAGCCATTGCCCTTCTTGGGCTGAGCAAACATTTAGACTAGTCTTTTAGAGTGGCAGCCCTCTGCAATTCACTGTGATGATTCTGGCCAGTTTCATTCACCACAGGCAAATTTGTTTTCTCTTGCTCGGGAACAACAACAGAGTGAACCTGTAATGACATGCCAACTTCCACAAATCACAGGGCTATGTATGTAGGACAAAAACATTCCGAGTTGGAATTAAGGCAGTGAACATTTAATTAATGCTACAAGTTCTAGGAATTATCTATAAATGCCCAGGCTGTACACAGCTCAGTTTTTCAAAATGTGTCTTGCTGAATGCTTTGCCCCATATGGCCAAGCACACCTTATTCTTTTTGACTTCCAGGTTCTCAAACCAGAATAAACTACCCTAATTGATTTTATTTATTATTTATTGAAACAGTATTCCTATCTCAATTTCCCTCTTTATTGGCTGAGTTCATGTTAAATTATGGTGACAGGAAATGACAGGTAAAAATGACATGCAGTTGTTACATAGATTTTTCGTCAGTGGGGCTCAAAATATTTTAAAACCATTAGCGCCATTTTACAGAAAAAATCCTGAAAGACAGGGCAGGAAATACTTCATCCGACAGGCACGGGGTGGAGCTGGAGCAGCCACTGCAGCTGCTGCTCTCCCTGCTGCTGCCCAACGGTTGCCAAAGTACATTTTGATTCATGAGAGAAACCGTAGGTACACGTAATAGTGCAACTGTGATCTTCAATAACTATCTTGCTCCCTTCACAATAATAAAACTTTCATGAATATGTGAGATGGGACGTATTTTCAAGGAGACAATAGGGAATTGTAGCTTTATTAACAAAGTTTTAAGGAACGGGCAGTGTGTATTTAATGTTTGTGGGTATTAGGGATCAAAAAATCTCAAATATTAATTTATAGGGGTAATTTCACTTCCATTAACTATTTCATTCACAGTCACTGGCTTGAGCTAAAATCTCTGGGTGGGGGGATGTGTATTGATTGGAGTGTAGCTCAGCAAAGCACTGAAGTGCATAGAGTCACACAGGTTACAGACAGGCTCTCCAAATCATCCAGTTGTTCTCCTTGGCAATTGCTATGATTGTCCTTTAATAGTGTAGTGTTCCTGTAGTGTTTTGACTAGTCTCACTGTAAAACATGCAGGTGTAGGGTTTCCAACATTTTCCCCAAGGACACTATTTTGGGAGGTGAAATCTCCACGTCGCATAGGTTTTCCTGCTGCTCTGCCTACACTTCCCATTCCTTAACAGGGGAAGTTCTTGTTCTCTTCAGTGTTCCCCCTCCGTGCCTCTACACCAGACACAGGCCCTGTCACATGAGCCAGGCTTCCCAGCTGCCTCCGGCGACATCAGGCCTGGTAACGCCGTCTGGTTTTCATCATCTTTCTGGCCTTGCACTGGCCGTGGCCCGCCCCCTGGGGGGCCATGCCCTGAAGCACCCGAGTACTAAACCCTCATTTAGTGGGGCCTCTTCCCACCTCAACAGGGCCTGTGGCAGCTGGCCTGGACACCAGGGATGCTTCACACCACAGCATCACAGAATCACAGAATGGGTCAGGTTGGAAGGGGCCACAGGGGGTCATCTGGTCCCACCCCCCCTGCTTAAGCAGGGTCGTCCCTGAGCACATGGCACAAGATTGTGTCCAGATAGTTCTGGAATATCTCCGATGAGGGAGACTCCACAACCTCTCTGGGCGATCTGTTCCAATGAGTGGCCACCTGCATAGTCAAAAAGCTCTTTCTCCTGTTCTGGTGGAATGTTCTGTGCATCAGTTTACGTCTGTTGCTTCTTGTCCTATTGGCATTACCGAGAAGAGTCTGGCTCCATCTTCTTGGCATCGCCCCACCTTTAGATACTTAGAGACATTGATGAGTCCTCCTCTCAGTTGTCACTTCTAATGTAAAAAATAGATTTCAACTGTCATTTAAACAGAACTAAGCAACAAGAGAGTGTAGTAACAGCTTCAGGCCCTGCAGGAGAAGACTGACGGATGGAGGGCAGGAGCATGCTGTGATCATTGGATTATACAGGGGTTTTTTGTTATTGTTATTTGGGGATTTTTAACTGCTAGTCATGATGCTTCTTGCCCTTTCTAGTACGTGTTCTGTTGGACACCTTTCCCCCAGTGAGTTTCACAGTGCCTGGATGGCTCTGAGCTGTCACCACAGATGGCCTCTTTTGGCCGCGGAAGCACTGCGTGGCCCAGGGGTTTCCCATGACACCGATTTCAGTAGGAGAAGGTGACGCTCTGCCGCCTGCTCAGGGCACACAGGAAGCAGTGTCACAAGGGAACCCCCGCCAGGCACAGAGCCTGTTGCTGGGGTCTGGAAGCTCCACTGTTCCCCAACAGTGTTTGCAGACCCCCTCTGTTCCTTGGCCACAATAACCTCCTGCAGTGCTGGGAGCACAGTGGCTGGAAAGCGGCCCAGTGGCGAAGCAGCTGAACATGAGCCAGCAGTGTGCCCAGGTGGTCAGGCAGGCCAATGGCATCCCGGCTTGTGTCAGGAATAATGTGACCAGAAGGACCAGGGCAGTGATTGTCCCTCTGTACTCAGCAGTGGTGAGGCCACACCTGGAGTACTGTATCTGGTTGGGCCCCTCAATTCAAGGACATTTTGGTCCTGGAGTGAGTCCAGAGAAGGGCAAGGAAGCTGGTGAAGGGTTTGAAGCAGCTGAGGGAGCTGGTGGGGTTTACCCTGGAAAAAAGGAGGCTCAGGGGGGGACCTTATCACTCTTTACAACTCCCTGCGTGCATTGCCAAGTGGGGGTCGGGCTCTTCTCCGCTTTAACAGGTGGCAGGGCAAGAAGACATAGTCTTAAGCTGTGCCAGGGGAGGTTTAGGTTGGACATTAGCAAGAACTTCCTCATTAGCAAGGGTGATTAGACATTGGAACGGACCTCCCAGGGAGGTGGTGCAGTCATCATCCCTGGAGGTGTTTAAGGAAAGACTGGACGTGGCACTCAGTGCCATGGTTCAGCTGGCGCGGCCGTGTCCGCTCACAAGTTGGACTCGATGACCCCAGCCATCTTTTCCAGCCCAACTGACCCCGCGGCTCCGTTCCCCGCTCGGAGGGCGGATAGCGCACCGCCTCGCCGCCCGCACCCCC
>VZRE01000342.1:223475-243225 GCA_013396775.1 Cephalopterus ornatus | reverse complement strand
GAGGGCGGCGGCGGCGGCGCTGCCCCGGCCCGGCCGTGTCTGGGCCCTGCGGGCGGGTGTGCGGGGCGGGAGCCAGCGGGGCCCGCGGGCGGGGAGTGCGCTCGGGGCACGGCGGAGAGCTCGGGAATTGCCGGCTGGAGGACGCTTTGGGCCAGGGGAGCGCTGTTAAGTGGGTCAAGAGCACCCTAAGTGGGTCTTGTTTATAGCCTTCCGTGCACTTGTTGCTCGCCGGGGCGGGGAGGTCTGATGCTGCTGCTGCTGCTCCCGAAATCTTTATACAGAGACAATAAAAATAATGACGCCTCCGCGGTCTCTGGGTGTTTTAAAGTGAATGTGTGTAAAAGCACTGGAACTACCACCACGGTAGATAATGCAGATATTCTGTGCTGCAGTTTGGATAGTCTCAAGTCGTTTGGGTAACCACAATTTGGATATTCTGAAGTGGCAGCCGAATAAACTTTTTAAAAAGTTGGGGTTTATGTTTTAATTTTTTTTTTTTTCCTGGGAGCATCAGACATTCATCTCTTGTTTGATTAGGATGAACAACAAAGACGTTTAAACATATGGCAACTACCCAGAAGACAAAGAAGATATGACAGCTGTTGTTCTTACTGGGCTTTTGCAGCAGTGTTTCTTTTTGTGTCTGTTTTAGCCTTAGAAGTCAGTTGAGTTCATGGCTTTAGTAGTTGTGTGGGCATTTGTTTTGAGAAAACTGTTAATATTAAATTATAACTTTTTTGGACGTACAGACTTTGTCACCTTGTGTATGTAAACTCTCGTGCACCTGGTACGTAGCAGAAAAGCTTTTATATGTTACTCCTTGTTTAAGGACACTTTCTGTTCTTTACTTAGTGTTGAAGTTCTTCAGGAGGTTGAGTTGTCCTGTGTATTACAACCATGTTGCATATTTTTTAAAATGGACCAGGCTTTACTAAACTGGCCAGGCCCTCTGGGCAAACCCTTCTGGTTTTCAAGACTTGAGGTCTTTAAAATGTAATTTAAACTCTTGTTTTCACTCCCTTGCTGTAGTCAGTGCCAGGCAGTATTAAATTTCTAGTTCCGTCCTGGCTGTGGTCTTCACAGATCTGTTCTGGAAGTCGGTGAAAAGCTGTGCACTGCAGAGCCCTCTTTCTCTTCACTGTGGTAAAAATCCTCTACTTTCAGAGGCCTTTTTCATAGTACTTCAGTGTCAAGGTGCTTGGTTTTTGTAGAACCTTGGTGAGACTGCTACAAATTTGGTGGCAGCTCCTGTAACAGATGAAAATATGTTTGTGATCGACAGAAGTAGGTTGTTGTGTCATGAAATTATAGGTGCAGCACGGTCATAACAAGGAAAACAGGCTGGTTTTTATCTTTGGCTATGAGCTAATATTATTTATATGAGAAAGGAAGTGATTGTGTTTTGAGTTTGTTTTTCCTTTTCCCGTAGGGGTACAAGGCATCTCCAGTTATGAAGATTTTACGCTGTGGTTCTTGCATTATTATGTGTAAACTTCATCTGTCCCATGGCACTTAATCCTGTACGAAGACTATGGGTTTGTGTTAGTAGGCAACTTTAGAGAAGTTCATTGTTGTGTGGGAAGTGTAATATTGATAAAATGTGGAAATTATTCCCTTGCCTGAGCTTACAAATAGATACTGCTGTGAATAAGGTTGTTGGCAGCTTTGCAGTGAAAACCATGGAGGATAGTTGGTAATGTGGAAAACTGAATCAGAGTTAGTGATGGAGGAGTTAAAAGCTGCAGCCTAGCTCAGTCCAAGTCTTCAAAATGATGTTTTTGAGTGTAAATCAGATACGAAAACATCATCTGGTGTGAAGGGCAAGAGTGTATTTTTGGCATACTGCTTAAGCAAAAGCTTTCATGGTGAAAATTCCTTCAGCAGATTCTCATGTATTGTGTGTATGTTCTCAATCATAAATACAAAATGTGATGGGTATGTGAGCTTAAATTGTGTCAGATCTTCAAGAGAGCCAGACACAAACAGAGGTATTTCCCTTACCCCCCGCAACCGCAGTCCTTGCACGATGGAGTTGTATCGGTGCTGTTGGACTGGTGACGTTACTACTAGTTTACTAAAGTGGCTAATGAGAGGTGGTTTTGGCAATGTGCGTGAGATTCAGACTTGGAATCTGACTGCTGGATACGGGATTAAAGGGCTAGGGTTGGAAAAGCCTGTGCTTGCTGTAGGCAAGCGTTTCTGCTGATTTGTCGTGAAGGAAAATTAATGGGAATTGGCAGGGCATGTAATGCCAGTGGTTTCAATGCTTGGCTCTCTGCTATCTCATGTCTTCAGTTGCATGTTCAAGGAGCTGTGTCAAGCATCCATGTACAAAAGATACTCAATATTAGGCACTAAAAATTTTGCAAGTTTTACAGGTTTCTGGTTGTGTAACTGTGTTGTCCAAGATGCTGTGCAAAGCAACAAGGCCTGCTTTTGTCAGTGGAGATGCTGTTTGTGTATGAGGAAAATCTTGATAAGGAAATTTCAGGAGGTCGTTGGATTATTATGATGCCATCAGCAATTCAAATCCTCAAATAGAGGTAGTTCTGAAATGGAAATAGCAGTTTTGAGTATTTATGATTTGAAAGTGTCTGTGTCTGAGTCATTCAGTGAATTTTTTGACAGACGATGCTGGTAGATTTGAAAAGACGTTTCACAAGATAATGGTAGTGATTATGGAAAGTATTTGGGACACTGTTTAGGGGGAAGGCTATTAATTTAAACTGTATTGTTTTCTGATGGAACTTGTTTTAAATGCTGTTTCCTTTGTATTGACATATAAGACATTGTATTTCAGCTGGTTGTGCTTAATGTGGTGACTGCCTGCCTCTGCTATTTAAAGGAATATGTTTGTCAAGACAAGTTGAACAAAGAAGCTGGTTCTCGAAAATTCAGAATATGGAGACAAGTAAGATAGTAGTTCTGATTCTTCAGAAAACTGATTTCTGAAATCATTTTTAACTGTCATTTGTTTATTTGAATAATTTGCTCCTACTACTGGAACATTTTACTTTTGAAGTAGGATGCTGCAGATCAGTGTGTAAACTAGTAAGAAGCAGGAGGGGAGTTGTTTTCGCTTAGTTCCTTTTGCAGAACTGTGAAGAGAATGACCTCCTGCCTTCTGTGTGGCAGAATGAGAGATTCAGACTTTTATCATGTAACTGTAAAACTGGACAGCAGTTTAACTTGCCCGGTGATTTTTCTGGAAAGTTTGTCTCAATGGTTTGACATAAAAATATAATCTTTTTCTTAGTCCAGTTCAAAGGTAGACTTCAAGGTTTCCTTCCGGGACAGGGTGACAGACTTTCTGTTTACAGAGGATTGCTCACCACCCTGGGATGTGGTAGCTGGTGTGGTGATAAGCAAACAGCCTCTCTGAGGAAAGGAGGTGCCACAGCTTCTGCCGCTGCTTGATTTGAGAAGTAGCAGAGAACTTGAAGCGAGTTGGCAAAATTAAGGTGCTTAGAAATTTGGAGAACAAATATTACGTGCTTAATTCCATTTTCCATTCTGATTTAACATGATTTTCAATTATGTCTTTGGAATTTTCAGGACCTCATGGAAATATCTTTGTATTTCACTATTTTTTGTTCAGTGGCATCTGTCCGAGTTATGATGTGGTCATGATAGGGAAAAAAAATACTGTCCAGGTTTTGTTTAGTTTCTTTTTTTGTTTTATTTTATTTAGTTTAATGATATCTTGATGGCAGTTTTATTTCTTGTCGCACATAGCCGTGATTACTCATGTATTCTGGAGTTGCAGATCTCTGCTGCTCTGTTAGTGAAGGAGAGGGTGTCTTTTTCTGACCAGGCAGGATTCTTTGGACTTCCGTGAACTGTATGTGTGACAGTGTATGTTCTGGGACTTCTCAGGGCTGCCTTGTGGTTTAAATTGATTGCAGAAAGGTGTCTTCAAATGCATAGGCAGATATAAGGTTCCCAGGACACGTAATTGTCAGCATAGAAAAATCTGCTGCATGGTTCAGATGGATTTCAATAGCTGTGAAAATGCTGGGATGTGCCAGCTGCTGTAGCGCTCAGTGAACAGGACTAATTAGGCCCTTGTGAGAACAGAAAATAGTCAGGCACTATTTACAGGAAGAAAGTGTTGGAACAGGCAGAGCCGTAATCATTGGCTCTGAGGTACCTTTAGACAGCAGTAGGCAAGAGAGCAGACAATTTACTTGCAGAATGGGTTGAAAGTCAAGTCTGAATGCTTACAGTGGGTATTGCAGTGTTCTGCCAGCACATCTGAGTACATTGCACACTTCTGGTGAGACCTGCTACAGGAAAGGCTACTTTCCTTTTTTACCCTGTTTTGTTCTCCTCTCTGGCAGTATTTTATCTCCCAGCAGTTAATGTTCGTGTTATGTAATGCTGAAAACCAAACTATACTAGATACAGTTGTCATGAATGTCACCTGCATTTGAATAGGTCCTGTAAAAGTCTACCACAGTGAATGGTTGTTTTTCCAAGTATATTTTAAGCTTTTCTGTTATCATCTGCATGTATGGAAAGACAAGGTGCGACTAGGCTGCCTTACCTTAAGTACACCAAAGCCACTTCTCATATCTGTTCCTCCTTCTCAACCGAATTAAATGCTCTTTTCCCCAGTGTGCATGGCTCCATCTGCTTAGAGGATGGCAGAGGCTGCCATTTCTTGTTTGAAGACAAGATCAATTCTGCTGCTCTGTTTAGGTATAGAGGACGACACTTTATATGCTACAGATTTCCTTGGGAGATCACTGGATGTGTTAAGCTGTTCTATGGCTTTTAGGTAAGGGACTTTTAGTGGTAGGAACCTTTAGCGGGCTTTTCTCTGCTTCAATGACAGCATTCTGGCAAGGTTCCTGCTTTAGTTCCTTAGTGATGGATGATTTTGGCTTGTCAAATTTGATTTTTCTCAAAATGCTGTGATAAGTGTGTTTTAGTAAACTGGGTGCTTATGGATATTTGAATAAACAGCCTGTTCTGGAGGGAACAAGCCATGGGTCTTCTTGCTGTATGAAACATTTTCTTTAGACTTTGTTAAAGGCACTTACTTGTGCTCCTTTGATTTCTTGTGCAAACTACTTGGTGGGTGATAGCAGGATTTGGGAGCTGTAACCATGATAAGGACTTCAAGATCACACTGTCTGTACATTGTTTCTGAGTTTTTGTTAAATGCAGAACTTGTGATGAAAATGGAATCATTGAATTGAGGGCAGTAAAAGCTGCCTTCTGAGAGCAAATACCAACTCTGGGTTCTTAGATTAAATCTGAATTGTAAAATTCCTTTAGCTGGTGGTAAAATTCCTTGAGTTAATCTTTAACTCCTGCTTGTCCTAGAAATATATCCATGTCTCTCAGTCTGCAGTGGGAGCTGTTTTAAAAAGCTGTGCAGTGCAAAGATAAGTGTAGCTGAGACTGTGCTCTCAGTCCTGAGAGTACTGGTAAGCTTTTAGCTGCAGGGAAAGGGATTTTAGCATTTGGAACAAGGAAGAGGATGGCTGGTAGGACTTAGGATGAAGAGCCACTGAACATGCGTTTAGGCATCTCTCAGCTGACAGCTTAGGTGTGCTTTTGTTATGAAGAACCCTGCATGGCATTTCCTGGTGGGCTGCTCCTGTGATTTAGTGGTTGCCATTCCCTGGTGTAAATGGAAGGATTTACTATTTCTGTTTTCTTTCCTAATGTTTTAATTTTATATCTTGGTTTCCGTGACTGGTGGAATTTGTGGGCATGTATTGCTTAGACAAATACTAGTGCTGTGGGGTAAGTTAGTGGTGGTGGAATCTGGTGCTTTTTGACGTTATGGGATGACACAACCATTTGCACACGAAGAACAGTGTGCTTTGCAAATTGTGTTAGTTTAAGCAATTATTTGTGTGTCTGTGTATTCCCTAGAATAGCATATGGCCCTGCAAGGCTGGTAACAGCAATGTTCTGCTCTTCTCAGTATTAATCCTTTAGGCAAATACATTTTTGTTTTAATGGAACATGACTATAGAAATAAAAGTAAGAGCCTATTCATAATTTTTTGTTAAAGTAGCTATGTGACAAAGTGTAAGCTATTGGCTTTCTGCCTGCTGTACCTTCAGCCGGGAACAAAATGGGTTATTTTCTGAGGTGAGTGTTCTGAGAGTTGAGAAAAGCACAATAAAGTCAACAAAAGCTTTACTTAGTGGTTTTCTGACCTTTACATATTCCAAGCTAAAAGGAGGATGCTGAAAAAGGCTTGTGTAATGGTTATCTTAATGTCCATGGTTAAGTGCAACTGCTCTTTGACTTCCTGCTCTGTGACATTTTAATAATTGGTGACCACATGAATTCTGCAGCATTACAGAAATAGTTCAATAATAGATGTGTGATAAAATTCCTTTTCTTTTTGTGAGCTTCACTAATGCAGCAAAGGAAGTTGCTAGGTAGCTTAGACTTAATTTGTAAGATATTTCTCAAGGAGCAGTTTTCAAATACGTTTTTGGTACGGAAGGCGAATACTGAATTTAAATAGAAATACTATATTATTTAAATATAAATATATATTCCTGATAATTATGAATTATTCATTTCACTCTTGTGAAGGATATAAAGAAATAGTTTTTGGTGGTGTGTTTATTTGATCTCATTTTAGATCATCCCCCAGAAACAAAGAGTGTAATTTGCTGAATCTTCGTTTTCTTTTTGTTAGGATTTTTCATAGGTGATCTGGCATTATTACACCTCCTAGCACTGTAAAGAAAGAAGATGTTAACATAAAATGTTAAAATTTTCTGGGTTACAAAAATCCAATGTTTCATTCAGTAGGAAGTGACTTGTTGCTAAAATAATTGGAGATGTGTATTGATTTTAGCTACCGTGTCTGTAAAACTCTTTAATTTGGCCTTAAACGCATGCTCTGGGATGTTGCCTGTATTCTGCCTTGAAGAAAAGCTCAGTATCAAGTTAACCTGGTCCTTGATAGAAGCAAGAGAAGCTTGACCAAGTTTCACTTGCAAAAATGTTTCTGTCCAAAACATCAAACTGGCGCATGATGCTGTTGAAAATACCAGTTGTGTCAACTGATTTGGAAGGGCTCCAGCGTTGGGGTCAGTGTAGGGAAAGGGAGATGATACTGAAAAATCTCAAAGACTCGGATAAGGTCAGGGTGGATGTAAGAGTGCAGCCCTGCGTGGCTGTGGGTAACCAGGGCCCACTTTGGGTTTGGAGTAGCAGAGTTTTGAGATGTTGTTGGGAAGGTGGTACAAGATGTTCTCAGAAGGACATTAGATTTTCGTTCCTCCGTGTAAGCCCTTTCCAACTGACTTTTTTTCTGTGTTGATTACCGGGGTCAAACAGCCCCTTGTTACACATCACAGTAAAGTCATTGTGAGAAACAAAGCCTGATTACACAACCCATGACTGTTTTCCTCTGAAAACTCATGTCTTGGCTCTGTTTCAATAGTTCATTATTATGTAAGTGCCTGAGGGGCTTATCTGCCTGCAAGACTCACATGAGTGTTTTCTGTAGGCTAAGGTCATCCTTGAAAAGGTACAATTCCACATTCCTGTTCTTTTAGCAGTAATTATGATGTGTCCAGTAGTTCTTGTACCACCACCTGAAATCTTACTACATTTTGAGAGAATTCATCCTATGTAGACGTTAAAAGTCTCTTGAAACTTGGTGCTTCCTTCTTGGAGGTAACAGATGATTTGAATGCTTTCTCATTTCAAGCCGAAGGGAGTCGTGAATTGGGCGGTAATTGAAGTAATGTCTTTGTAATAAATGAACAGTTTATAAGCGTATTATTTGTTACAACATTCAAAGTCACAGGTAACAGTGGTGGTATTTGGGGTTGACCAAAGCATAGTTGCATAATGCCTGTCACAGAATGACATTTAGTCACACTAATGATGGAGCAATTGAGAATTACTGGCACTTAAAATTAATTACCAGGCAAACATAAAAAGGAAAGGTGGAGGATGTGCTCATTACTGCTGCTTCCACTGGAGACTGCTGCTTCAGGGGATGTGACAGAGGTAATAGAGCTGTACCAGCATATTCTGCTGATGGTGATCCAGTTGCTAAGCAAAAATGCAGGATGTGTTTGTTAAAACTGCTTCTCTTCGGTGGTTGTCCAACTGCCTTTATTCACCTTTGAACTTTTGATTTGGTCGTACTGAAAATCTTGGATCATCTGGTAAGTTGGCTAGGGAATTGGTTATATTAGGAAGCAAGTGGTCTGTTAGTGAAAACCAGTTCCGCTTTGTGTTGGAAATGCTGAATAAGGAAGCCCTACTGCTGGCTATTACCAGCACTTACTGCACATAATGTAGTATGTGCAGTGTTTGAGCCAGATTTGCTGCCTTGTGTACGACTTGCAGTATGGATTAAGTAGGTTGTATAACGTACAAGCCTTCCCTCCTCCACTGGAGTGCAGTGAGTGCCAGTTTGGAGCTGTCATGCTAGTGCTGTATGCTTTACAACTCCAGTGACACAGGATCCCAAGATAAACTCAGCCTTCATTTAGTGAAATTTTTAGGCTTTAACAGCATGCTATGAAGTGAAGCAGAGAAAATGGCAATGGATTACAGGAAAAGTCTTCTGCATTCCTTGATGTTTTCATGCTGCAAAATTTATGTCTTAGAGGATCTCTCCCAAGCTCTAATTTCAAACTCCCGTGTGGACCAAAAGCAACATTTTATATGGCTTGACAAAGGTCCCTTTTCACTAACTTTAAGTGACCTGAGGCAGATTAACATGCAGATTAATGTATTTGATAGTAATAAATCAGCTTTAACAAGTACTGAGGCAGAGATTTGTTTGGCAGAGGGTTTGGATAAGATATGGTATCTGGAGTTACATTGAACATTTATAGAGAATGATATCTGAGATGGTTGAAAAATTTCCTACTTTGTTAGGTTTTGTACTGATGCATCTTTATGCAATTTAGCTGTAACTATGTGGAGTTTTATTTAAGTCAAGGTTGTTATCTTGGTGAGCGAGCCTATAAAAATGGAGGGATTCTAGTTTAAGTGGAATGCATGTGTTTTGTTATCCACTGTAAATGCTTACAAACTGCTGTATAGAACGCATACTCTAAGGAGTTTTGTTCCCTCTCTGCATAAATTTATTATCTAATTTCAAGTTTACTTGGAGAAACAGCTTTCATATTAATTACACATCTTTCTTGTAGGAATCTTGGCCTGTAACCTTCCCAAGCTTGAATACAAACATCAAGAACCAGTGACAAATTTTAGATGAGAGAAATCGCTCTGTGTTTCCTCATAGGTAGCACAGACCCCTTTATCAGAGAGCAGTTACAAATTAGTGTTAGGAATACTTGGTGTTTTTTTGGGGGAATATTTTTTTAGTGGTTAAGATAACTGCTTTGTGTTACTCCATGGGGAAGGTACAAGATCCGTTTGTTTAATTGTTCTGTCGTGTTTCTCAGTACTGAGGCTTACAAGAAATTTGTACACTTGTGAAATGACGTGACGGTGTGATGAGCTTGGCTTCCAAATTGGAGTACATAGTTCAGATGAGGGCTGATTACATGCAGGAGAATATAAACCAGTTAGAGACAAGTCATTCTTTTCCCCTTCAAGAGGGAAACTGTAGCAGTGTATCAAGTAATTGATAGGACTGGTTTTTTGAAAATTTTTTTTTATGTGGGGTTTTTTTCAGATTTGTGAGTTTGGTTTATTTTGTGTATGGGGTTTTTTTTTTTTTTTTGTTTAGGTTTTTTTTTTCCCCAATTTTTCTTTAAATCTTTGCTCTTACTCTTCTGACTTCTGTCAATGAAAATCAGAGATATCAAACTGCTGTGTGACAGTTTAAACACTATCCATGAAAGAAGTTAAAAATCATAGTAGTAAACAGATTGTATCTAATCTGTATGTAAGAACAAAATTCGGGGCACACTGAGTGTCTTGATTTCCTTGAGTCTCTGGAAAAAGGCAAGTTAATTCCACTGAAACTTGAAATTCCAGAATAGTTATAACATAAACCAGTCAAACTGGAAATCCCTCTGGCTCAGGATTCTGCCTTTATTGCGGTGTTGCTGCTTAAGCTTCTGCCCCTCCGAGGCTTTTTGACCACCCTCTTGTGAGTGATGCACTGTGTGGTACCTACCCAGTGTGCCTCCAAGCCCTGCTACAGAAACAGCTCCTGTGCTCCACTTGCTCAGCTTTCTTGCCCCTGTGTCTCACCCATGCACAGTGACAAGACCTACTTGAAGTAGAGAGTCCAAGAAGCTCTGGGTTGCTTGTGCCCAGAAGATTCTGTGTGTCACTGATGCTGAGTTGGTGGGTAGTGAGAGTTGTGCTATGGGCCTGTTCATGGCAGGGTTCACTTGCTGTGTCCCCCTTGCTGCAGGTTGAAAACCTGACGTGCATATCCCAAGTGTGCCAGGTTGCAGCACCTTTTACTGAGGCTTGGACTGTGCTTTGTCCCTGACCTTTCTATTTATACCCTTTGAGTCTGAAGCCTGGCCAAGTTGCAGGACCACCTACCAGTGTCAGGCAAGCTGACCATTCAGGGGAGAAGGAGGAAACTTGGCAGCCATAGGGTTTTTCTGTCCTCTTGTCCTCTTACGCAAGTTACTGGCCGGAGCATCTCAGGGTAGTGCCTGCTGGCTTCTGGGATGCCTTTAGGGAGTTATTGGTGTTGTTAGGGTGCTTTGCCTGGTGCCCTGGGAAACTTTGTTTCAACCCTCATCCTTTCTTCTGTGCAGTTTTTAGTTTTCTGCCTCGTAATAATTTGACTTCCTTCCTGTTTGGTTTGTTTTTATTCATTAGGCCCTTTGCTGTCCTTCCTCAGAGAGAACTCGTATGGATTTTAGTAAGGGAGTCCGTTCCCTAAGGAAGAAAATTAGCTCCTAAGCATGAATGTGCAAGCAGTATATGCTAGATGTGTATTCAGGGGCTTCTAGAGCTAGCGGTGGCTTCATGTGCTTAACTTGATTTGATGGATTTATCCTGTGCATTTGTCTACTTTCCCTGTGAATCCTCATCCTGTAGCAAGAAGTTCCAAGGTTTACTTATTTGCTCTGTCAAAGCCAAGTCCTTTTTGTGTTAGGGTGTGCCAGCTGCTAACTCTGTGACCTTACCTTGGTTGATGGGCAGTGGTTGATATCTTCACTTTTTCTTCTTGTTGTTTTGGGTGGTGCTGCTGTTGTAGATGTGAAGATGAGGAAACCTTGTACTTTGTTAAAGTCTTAACTGCAATTTTGAGTGATCGATTCTGGTTTCACATAAAACTTTCTTTACTATCACAAAAGAAACTCTCAGATAATTTAGTAGATGTGTGAAATGTGTTGTAAGGCTTCTGAGCTCTTACAGATTAACTAGCACATGATAAAAATAGTTATCAGATTTTGTATTTTATAAATGCAGGCCTTGTTCACTTCTTACTTGTTTCCTTAGCTGCAGTTGCTTGCTTATCTACCCAGGCCAGGACTTGCCAGTTATCTGGGCAAGTTGGTTGTCCTTCAAGGTTTTACTTCTGCTTTTTCTAACATACTAAATTCACAACACTGATTATTGATTTTTGTTAGGACTTACGGCCTGTCTTTGTCTGCTTTTTTCCCCCAAATCGTGTCTGTCATTACTGTGCTGTCAATACTGGAAGAACCTTTCCTGCTTTTCCTAATAGTGTACCTGGGGGTTTTACAAGTGGATAAGGCAGTGTTTATGCTGTGTTTAGAACTGACCCCCTGTCTGGAGTTCTCAGCTGGGTTTCCAAGTACATCTTTGGCATACAAATTAGTGGTTGGCTTCTGCATGTAGCACTTTGTCTCTGCTGAGAAGCTTGGCCTGTGTTTTCTGTCTGTGCACATCAGATGAATTTGAAGAGCTGTGTTGCATCTCAGTCACAGCCATGGATACAATAGCTTGTCTTTGCATCAAAATTACATTAGATAGCTTGTTTTTCTTACATAATGAGAACAAACTTATATTAGAATGAGATCCTTTATTTGCTAATTCCATTGACAGTAAATGTGTCAGCATAGAAGGTGTTTTTTCTTCTTTCCAGAATAGTTTGCTGGAGTAGTTTTACATGTATTAACACCCCTTACAGATGCGGTTGTGTTACGGTAAGAGTACTTTCAGTGAGTATTTGAAAACTAGGACAAATAACTATTCAGTAGTTTGCTGACCCAGTTCTTACTTTCTGCTCCTGCTCCTCCTGTCTGGGCTCTTGTCCAGAAATCAACCAAAATTCCTACCCTTCCTAACTCTTAAGATCATGAACACTTATCAGCTTGGCCATGTTTCCTTCCTGTTCTCAGGGTTTCTTAAAGAAATTGAGTCTCTTCTGTGATGTCTAGAGCTTCTTTCTGCAAAGCAGAAAACGCAGACAGTGACTGCCTGGCTCCCTGTTTGTGTTTCGGTGCTGCTGTAGGATTGTGTAAAGGTGTGTGAAAGGCCCTTCGGTACAAAACAACTCTGACCTGGTCACCCCAGCACAGAGAGTTCCCTCTCAGGGGAGAGAATGTTGCCAGTTCAGGCAGCCCATTTAGTTGCTTTTCTTGGGAGTGTTTCAGAGCTTGTTATTATATTGTAATTTATCTGTAACACTCTAAAGACAACAATGCTCTTGCATTGTTGCAAAATAGGAGAAGGAATGGAGGACTTCATCAGTGTTGTTATGTTCTTGTTTATGGGCAAAGAGAAGTACCCTTTGTACATGTCTGTTTCTGAAAGTAACATGTGAGTAAGTAAAGCCAAGAATTTATTGTTAGTATAATAGAAATCTTAAGAGTCTGACTCAATTTTTCTTTAGTAGTAAAGTCTAGACTAATGATTCTTAAGAGGAATGTTGCAGTTTGAGTACTTACATACAGGAAAATGTTGCCAAACACAGCTAAAATTGTAACACACAAACTTTTTGGTTCCTGTCCCTTCTGGTGGGGCTACTTTCACCCTTCCATTGCTGCTTTGGGTCTTTAAGTCAGCAGCTTTGGACTGCTGGAGAGGATAATGGGAGGTAGTCAGCCTTGGGAGTTGTTTGTTTGGAGGAGTATGATGTTGATTTTGCCCGTTTCTTCTTCCTCCCTCTAGGATCCGATTGAGTTTTCTTTGTGTGTTTGCTAATATGCTTTTAGTCCTTTTATCTTTCGTCATTGGTCCAAAGCTCCAGGTTATGTCTGAATTTACTATATATGGTGCCCTTTATGTATGTTAGTTAATATTTCTTCGTTGCCCCTAAAGCCATGTTTGTCCAGCTCCAGGCCTGGGTTTTTTCAACTGTCCATTAATAAGCTCTTGGCCGTGGGGTTTCCTGGTGGCAAGGCTGTGCCCCATCTCTTATTCCATGCCTGTATTCCTGTATACTGTATCTCTACTTCTCAGGGCCTCTGTTGTCCTTCTAGGCCTGTATTTCTCATCATCACTGTTAATTCCTCTTTCTGTGGAGAATAAGTACAGGTTACATCACACCAAGGTAAATAAAAGTAAACAGCATCTAGTCAATTAGGAACGCTGATGTCATAGCTGAACTGACTAAAAGCCCAAGAAAAGTCCAGACAGAGCAAGCCTGGTAAAGCTCAGTGTTTGGCCTCGTGGCTCGATATGGAGGATACAGCCTCCTGCTGGTCCTGTAGTGCTGCATTTACAGAGCTGCCTGGTTATGATTTCTGCCCCCCTATTCCATGTCCCCAGATCCCTGCATATCACTTGCAAGTCCAGGAAGGGTGTTGTAGACCCTCTTATGATTCCAGGCTCCTGAGCAGGAGTAAATGATCCTGGAGACATCCCCTCTTTTCTGTCTTATCTTGCCTTGTGGTGACCTGTGTAGGTCAGTGGGTAGCCGGGAGTACTTTATTGTCGTATATATCTGTTGTTGTTTGGTGTAAGTGCTTCAAATAATACTGTGTTTTCTGTTGTGACTTTTATAATTATAGTAAATGCTGTATTCTGTCCTTAATAAGGCAACCTGGATGTTTTACTCCACCTTTTTATGTGAGATTACAGTTTTATTCCTGTTTTGTAATAAGATATTTTTATAAGTGTCTGTTCTCCCTGAGGAATTTTTTTGCTTAATCAACTGTTATCACTGTTTTATGTTTAGACTGTGGGTCTCTTGCCATCTCTCCTTGGTTATGGGACAGTGGAAAGTAAAAGATTAACTTAACTCTACTTTTGAACTGCATCAGTGATGTATTATGATGGCAGTCTCTGATACTAGGTCTTGTTTCAGAATTCAAGATGATTTCAAACAATGTTACCAGAAAACATGCAGACATGAGAGTGGCACTATGTGGTAAAGGAGACTAGAAGTCCACTTCAGCTTTTCTTAACTCTCAACAATATTTATCTTTTAAACCCCAAATTATTCTCTGCTTATTGCATTAAGGAAGTGAAGTAATTAATAAGTAACTTAACCTGGTTTTATGTAGAACTTTAGCCATGTGACTAAATTTGCTTCTGACTGACATAAATCAGATGCAGTCTAGTTGTGGTGGATCTGTCTCTTTTGCTTGAGTTTTGGTGGGTAAAAAAGAATCTGAAAGATGATGCAACATTTTTTTGATCTTAGACGGATAGAATTCTATGGATGTGGACGTTGATTATCTCTACAATGTTACTGTGGCATTTTTGCTACAGAAGAGTAGCAGATTTCTAGTTGTCTGACCTGTGGCAAAGCAGCATTGTGGCTCTTGAGGAGAGGGGTATATGCTGTTTTCAACTGAAGAAATGTTGTTGCTGAGGGGTAAGCCAAGTAATAACTTTGCTTTGTTCTTTTTCTTCACAAATATGGGAATACAAACATTTTGTAAACCAAACCTGTCAGCCACAAAATGAAACACTGATGAGCAAGCTCACAATCTCATGAATAAAATTTGCGAAGATTATCAGTAAAACTAGAGAGCAGGTGTCCAAAAGCTGGGAGGAGTGACAACTTTTTACAACCAAGCCTCTGAGATCCTCTCTGCTCTATTAAAATCACTAATCTTGGTAAAGTGTCTGGTTTGCTATGCCAGGTGTGGTCTGCAGCTGGTCAACAAGTCATAATAAAGGCCATGGTGTATACATATTAAAGGCCAGGCCTAACAGATAACTGTCAGTTTTTAGCAGGTTAGGAAAATACTGCCTATAAAATACGCAGAGTTAAAATTTTGGGGGTGGGGTGCTGCCCTTTGTCACGTCCTCCATGTCCACGGCGCTTCTCCGATAGCGCACTGAGTTTGCATGTTTGATAGCATTTGTGTCTTGCATGGCAAATGATGATCTTATTCTCCTCCCTGGGTTTTTCCAGACTGTCACCTGGAGTGGGTTGTGACAAACCTCAGAGTGCCTCCCGGGGGGGGGAAGCGTGTGTGTGTTTGAGAAGTGTGGCTCTTTACTGCCCGAACAGGGGAGAGTGGGGCTGTCCCCTCTTGGCACTAGCCAGCCCTTAAATCTGCACAGTGGTGGCATCGAAGTCTAGAGGGGCCTGAGCAGGCCTGGAAGAAGCACTGCAGGCAACTGTCTGAATGATTTGCTGCTTGTAGTTTGCAGCCTGAAACGTGTGTATTTCTCTTGTGGTTTTAAAAGCACAGTGTGGTAGTGTTTGTTTTTGTAGGGTTGCTCCAGGCCTTGGAGCAATTTCTTGAGTTATAAAAGATCTCAGTTCAGTTTTTACAGATTCAGACTTGGCCTTCGTAGGAGGAGAGTGTTGTGCCTGCCAGGGTAGAGGAATGTTTGCTCTCTGGATCACTGTCTCGGTGCCCTTTACATTCCCATGCAAAGATCCTCTGTGTAGAGGGGCTTAAATGAATGTAACCTCAGTTTAGTGGTCTAGCTCTGGGTTTCAGTGCCTGCACCAAATACTTAGGTTTCTTAATCTTCACCCAGCGTTTTGTGAACTGAATGTCCTTGAAGCAGTAACTAAAAGGATGTATTCTAAATTTTCACTTAAGAGGAGAGTAATGCTTAATTTCAGCCTTTCACTTTTATACAGTCTGTGATCCAAGAGTGTTACTAACAAAAAAGAACTGCATCTTTTTGTTGTTGGCAACCGTTGAAGTAAGTTGGTGTGAGTAGCATGCCATAAAAATAAAATCTTGAAAGGGCAAAAGATGGAATGCTCCTCACTTGGAGAAACTGAGCCACTTAATGAAAAATTAAGGAAAAGCAAGTTTTCCAGGTCTGGTCTGTGGATATTTGGGGAATGTGATGTGAAAAGGATTTGAACTTCTGCTCTTAGTTTTGTATTGCTTTTGTGACAGTTCCCTTGGTTTTGGTTTTTTAAGGACTAAAACTAATTGACAGCGGTTATGCAGTCTGTAGCAACCGGACATTGTGCACTGGGGGTGGGCCAACCTCTGACATAACACTTAACCCAGTTACAAAACTGGGGTCCAATTTGCGGTACAAATTGGACAAATGTTGTAACAATGTAATGGGATCCTCTGAAATGGAAGCATTTTTCTAATGTAGGCAGGCTGCCGGCTTGTTCCCTTTCTTTGGACCCAAATGCATCAGAATGTGCTTGATTGTTTGCCTCTGCAGCCTGCTGTGAAATAGCTTAGGCTGAAGCGTCCAGTGACAGTTTACAAGTTACAAAGACAGCTTTTTGGCCACTGACCCTCTGCGGGAGCCTAAGCTTTGTTTTGTAGATGCCTCTTTATCTGGGGAAATTACATGGAGAAAAGAGGTGCAGGATTACTTCCTCATTGTTCCTCATTGTTAAAGATGACCTCCAAAGAATTTTTACAGCCTGATTCATACATTTCCTTCAGAGTACATTGAGAAAACAAAGTCTTCTGTGAGGTTTTCCTCCCCCTCCCTTTCATACATACCCTTGTTTGCTTTGATTTTGACTAGTTTTAGAGAATACCTGGAATCTTAACTTTGGATGTTTAACTCCTTAGTTGAAAAAGGTCTACTGTTGCAAGTAAGTTAAAAAAAAAATCCCTTATTTCAAGTTAAATTCTTGAATCTTTCAATATTAAGGTTTTGTTAACTTTTTATTTGTGGCCTGCTGATCTAGGACAATTCACAAATTACTTAAAATGTGTGGATTTCTTGTCTCCTTTGCTTTGCTGTGTCCATAATGAAAAAAGCAGCCAACAAGTAGATTCCCCATACAGGTACCAAGTGACCATGGGTCAGGTGGGCCACATGTATGGGTGACACTCTCAGTGTCAGATTTAACTCGTGTAACGCAGGAATGTAGGTGACACCCTTCCCCTTTCCCTTACACACACACCCTGTGCACCTGCACTGTGCTGGTGTGCACCTGATTTTCCCTGTATGAATCAGGGTGGGTGGTCAAAAAAAGTCCACCTCCCCCCAGGAAAACCCAAAACATAAACCCCAATACCTTGCCAGCAGCTCACTGCTGATGAACTCAGCTGAGCGTCAGAGCCGGTGGTGGGGACTCAGAGAACCAGATGGGTGACAGGATGATGCCGTTGTCACCTAAGCCAAGCTTTTGTGTGATGTTACTGAATGCTGTCGGTGTTACTATACCATTTGTGAGGGACTGCTTGTGACAGAACCTCCCTACCAGAAGACAGTAGTAGAAATACAATGTGCCAAGAAAGCTACATTTAATTTACTATACCTTATTTGTCAAGATAGCCAGTCCACTGTTTCATAGGCACAGCATTCCCCATCACCCTATGAAAGCTGTGTTCTGATCACGAACAATTTGCCCCACCTTATATAAGGTGTGTTCTTGTCACAAACAATTTGTAGATCAAGAGAGTATCTCTTACAAGATTTTTCAGGCACTCAAGCCCTTCATTAAGCCTTAATGAATGTTCGGAGAAATGTATAGTGTGAAGTGTTCATGATGGCCCTTTGTTGTTTTGATAACAGATTAGGGAGAACGGGCTAATCTTACGAAGAATCATCCAGTGTATGCATTGCTTATGCTGCTTTAATGGATGCTTTGGAAGAGGATTGGCAAGGATGATAATACGGTGGATGCCATTGCCTACCTGTTCAGAAAAGTTTCTGTCAGAAAGGCAGTTGAGAGGGGAGTGTAGTGGGATGCAGTGTTTATTCTTCCTCTGAATACCAGCTACAGACAGAATGAAATACCTTTCAAGGGGTCATTCTTGTGCTGCTTATAGAAAAGAACACACTGACGAGAGTTGAATACTGGAGAGATTACTTTGCTTAGGGGTAGTGGGAGGTGGTCTGACCGTCGGGGACTGTGTTTTGTCCTAAAAAGGGAGTGACAGATCTTTTAGATGTGATTACACGCTGTTAGCACGCTTTCTTTGGTTTGTCACCGTGTGACATCATTTAGCTTAGACTGTGAACCAATCCTTGTGCCAGGTGAATCCTAGGAGGTTAGAAGGGCTGTAGTGCTTATCCTGGGGAATATCTTACAAAGAATAATAGCATTATCCCAGGTGCTTAAGTTCTTGTGACTACTCTTTCCTTGTCATGTAGAGGAGTGAAGCAGTGTCCTGAATATGCTGCAGTTGTGGATGTTGACTCCTGTGACATTGCACAATTGCAGTGAACTGCTGAGATAGTTACTGCCTTCTGACTCTCTTTTTGGAAAGATGGCAGGTGTCTGTCTCCAGCCTCAAACGGGCCCTGACTGTCCTCGCTGTGGGGCTGACTGCTGCTGAACTGGGGCGGGGGGAGCAGCTGAGGCTGCTGTGGGAGGTGTGGTGCCATGGCAGCAGCATAGAGTCTAATAAGGGAGTGCCTCATTTTGTGTTTATGGGCTGTGTTTAGAGCTCTAGTTGTATTAAACTGGTAAGTCCTTTCTAAAAACTGACTTAGCATTTAAAAGTTTTCTATATTAAAAAAAAAAGTCCCAAACACAACAAACCAAATTCTGGAGATGCTTTTCTCAGCTTATTTTAAGCATATCAGGAACTCAGTGATTCATCTAGATGCTGATATTATGCTTATTATGTATGCAGTCATTAAGTAGATTTTAAATTGTACATGGCAACTTCCTCTTTAAATGGCAGCTAATTTTAATGAAACCTTCAGTTTGCGTGCTACAAAGAAAAGTTAAAGGACTTCATGAAACGCAAAACAATATTTTCCAAGACCTCAAGTGTTCTGATTTTGTTTTCATGAACTACAGTCTTAGAGAGAAAGGGGCAATAAGTCTCTTTACAATGTTTCAGCCATCAAATTCTGTCTAGATGCTACTGACCATACTTTACTTTTTAGTTTGCTTACCTTTGCATGCAGTTTTAGGGCACAGATGTTTAGCATTAAGAGGATGCTGCGTAAGTGAGAACGTGGAAACGTTGTAGTTCATGGAACAATTCCACTGTCATTTCAAGAAACAGCAGCTTCTACTTCTGCAGAACTCTTAAGTTCAGCTCTGCTGCTGAATGCAAGTCTGACTCTCTGGAGGTGAAACGCATCTTTTATTTTTAACCTTAGTGATTGCTTGGCAGCGAGTGCTGGTGAAGTAAATCTTCAAGGCCTAATTTAAAAGTCTCTTGGCGTTCTTGTATCTTCTTGTGTTAGAAGCACCTTTTCGCAACCATCTTGGCCAAATGCCGTTAAGCCAGTTGTGTGGTTGTTACTGTGTCTCAGGGCTGTGCTCCCACAATGTCACAGGGGTGATGTAAGGACAGGCTGTTAGGCAATAGAGTTGGTAATGCAGCACGAAGTGGAAGCTCTGTTGCTTAAAGCTGGTAGAAAGAAGAACTAGTAAAACTCGCCGGTTCAACGTCTAATGCAAATTGCACAATCCGTGAAGCTAACTAGGGCTGTTCCAACTACCTCCATCTTTGAAATATTGTATGGACTATCAGGATGTGTTTAACTGTTGTTTATGAACAGCTGCTCTGCTTGCTTGCTTTTTTTTTTT
>VZRE01000342.1:185837-223426 GCA_013396775.1 Cephalopterus ornatus | reverse complement strand
TTTTTTTTTTTTTGGTTTTTGCTACAGCTTCAAATTGGCACAGGGGGACCTACTGTGGTCTAACCCCAGCTGGCGACTAAGCCCCACACAGCCACTCCCTCACTCTGCCCCAGTGGGATGGGGGAGAGAATCTGAGGAGTAAAAGAGAACCTGTGGGTTGAGATAAAGACAGTTTAATAAGTAAAGCAAAAGCTGTGGATACAAGCAAAGCCAACCAAGGAATTTACTCACCACTTCCCATGGACAGACAGGTGTTCAGCCACCCCCAGGAAAGCAGGGCTCTGTCACACATAACGGATATTTGGGAAGAAAATGAGCTCTACCCCAGCCAAACCAGCATAGCACTGTAGTGAAATTAGCCTCCTGTAGGTTGCCTTTTAAATTAAGATGCGCATGAGCATCGTTTCAAACTGTAGTTGTTGCATACTCTTTTCCTTTTTAGATCAGTTTTGCCAAATGGCAGTGTGATTATGTCTTCATGTTTTGTGCATAAAAATAGAATTGTGATTTGGCTGCTTGAAATATGACAAAAACAATCAAGATTTCAGCAGTTCTTTGGCTTTCTAAATATTTGTTCTTGCTCTTAAAATCTTGCTCAACTTCTTCACCGAGCTTCCTGTGTAATGCTGCTAAACCTCATCTTAATTCTCCTGTGACTCTTGTATTTACCAAGTAAACAGCTGTGGCCATTTTAGATGTTACTTCTCGGATGGAGGTCGCTGACCCTGTAGTGAAGGTGGCAGCAAGGTGGGCACACCATCTGCTCTGCTGTCGTGTTGTCAGCGCACCATCTTGGGTGATTAAAGCTGTGTGCCATGCCGAACTTGGACAACTTGAGGTATCATTTAGCTCTGCAGAGTCTGTTACCTGCTCATTAGCAGCTCTCTCCTCTGAGGATTGCCAGGCAGCTGAGGGGATATAATATTGCAAAATGCTGCAGCAAAATTAACTGTAGCCCATTTGTCACAGCTGAGAATTATCTTGCAGTGATCATATGTAAATGAAATTAGTTCCTGTAAGGATGGAATACACTGTTTATTGGCTTTTTGGAGGTGACATTTTATTCTAAGACTGCCAATATCAATTCCCCATCTTATATTTTTAATTTTCCCTCCTACATCATGACAAATTTCAGCATCTTTATTGGGCACTAAAATTCCAATTTAATTATGCATCCTGGCAAGTTAAAATTTAGATGGATTATCCTAATGTTATGTGTTAGTCACATCTGAGTAGTTAGATGCTACAGTAATAAGAATGACACCAAGTGATTAGTGCAAAACGAATAGATTCTCATTCAAAGTGATTCTGAAGCCTCAGCTGAGGCTTCATTCTGATAATTTGCTCTGATGCTTTCTGGCACTCAGATTGCAGAGTTCTCTGGATATTGTGCCTCCCAAGGCTACCAGTGTCCAGCAGGCATCTCTTGGCTGACTATTGAGGAGATAGGCAGTGATGTACAAGACAAAGGGGTAACCAATAATACCCTCGGATGAGAGCTCAGAATAGCTGTTGTCATTAATTTTCTGCAAATATAATCACATCTTTAGCGTTTTGAGATAAATTTGCCCTGAATCCTTTTTGCAGTGTTGTAAGTCTAAACTACAGTGACTTTTCTGAGTAGAAATCTTGGGTTATGGTTTTCGGGGGGAATTGCTGATTGCTCTGATGGAATGAACGGTGTTTAAATCTGTCTGCTCTAATTCCTTACACAAGTAAAGGTACAAGCCTATTGCCGGCAGTGATTGTGAGCATGTTAATTTAGGCAAGGGAAGCTTAATTGCTCTGTGTACTACTGCCCTGCTTGCAGCCTGTCTAAAATTAGTTGCTGCATGAGCTCTGCTTGCTTGCTATTACCTGAGCAGCTGTACCAGTACTTAACGACCTACTTTTGGTGAATCCTAGCCCAGATGATTGAGCTTGGCTATGAGCTTCATACCTGCAAAAAGCTGATAATTACAGAGTACTTGTGATAAGTAGTTTATTTCTAAGCAGTATTAACAGCCCAGTGTTTGCAGCTTTGTAAAAATAAAAATAATTTCTAATAAAAAGAAAAAGTTCTATGAAGCTCACTTTCTATCATCTTTCAAAGTTGTGTTTAGCTTATGTTAGGGTATGAAAGTGTTAGCGGTCTCAAGATGAGAATTCCTTATCCAGCACTGTAGAAATCTGTGTAATTGGTCCTGTGGGAGTTTTGGCACACAGAAAAGCAGTTGTGGTAGCTGTTTGGTAGCTTTTAAGCATGCACTTCTTCCAGCCAACTCTTACAGCCTTCTTTTTAACTTCAGTTGACTTATATAAACTGTTTGTCTTTCAGAGCCAACACGTAACCAGCCAAACTGAACCAAGAGGAAAGAGAATATTTGAGAAGGCTCCCAGCATCTCATGAATGAACTAACGGAACTCGATAATGCTGGTTCTCCAGAGCCAGGTCTACGGCTCAGAAGAGGACACATGTCTGACCCTGCAACAACACAGGCACCCTTTGAGGAGGACAGCTCTCAACAGAGGCTTCTTTTAGAGGAGCCACCTCTGTCTTCTGATCAGGAAAATGTAAGTTTTATATGATTCACCTGCTAGGTTTGCTGGGAAAAGGGAGTTGTGACGTAAGTGCTTCTTAACTCTCAGAAAGGTGGACCGTGAGCCTACAACCTTTCAATGCCTGTTAAATAATTGTAATAATACCAGGAGGATTCCAGAAGTACTCAGTTGAATATATGGGAGCTTGAGTGACAAGGCTGGTCATAACTAATTTTACCAGCTTTTAAATTTTTATTCCATCCTCAAAGAAATGGCATTTGTACTGATTTGTTCTCTGCTGAGATGCTGCTCATATGAAAAGATTTTTGTTCTGTAACTTTCAGTTAATCACAAGTGAAAGGGGAAGATATATTGACTTTGGCTGAATGTAATCAGAACCTTGACTAATTGCTATAATTTTGGAGATTAGGACAAAAAAATCTGTTGCAAGCATTGTTGTTGGAAGAATGGCCATACTGGATTAGGCCAAACATCCACAGTGTACAGTATCCTGTCTCTGGACAGTAGCCAGGAACAGATTCATAAGGAAGAGTATAGGGATGGGGAAGCACGTTGTGTTACTTCCCTAGGACACGCTCCCAGTCTTTAGCAGTTGGTGGCTCACAGATTTTCTGAGCCAGTGTCTTTTAAATTTTTGGTGCAGGAGCCTCTGTAAATTTGAGCAACCACAACATCCTGTGGAAAGGTGTTCCACAGCTTAATTAGGTGTAAGACAAAGGTAATGTCCAAGCACTGGACTAAAGTACCTTCTGGTTAGAGAGTTCCAGAACTGTAATTAATGCTTCTCCCAGGATATGTTCAGATGAGTATCAGCACAGTTAAGTGGAAGAGGCATTCATCTTAGGCTCACTATTAAATTTATCATGGATTAATGACTTTACTCTATCAGCTCAGTCACAGCAACTGTGTGGTTTTAGCCAGCAGCAAAAACATGCCAGTGCTACTTAGTGTATGTTGGGCTGTTGCTGTGATTGCATTTGCCACAAATTCTGGGTATGTGCGTGGAGCAGTGTCATGGATCAGCTGACATGAGAACCGGTATGAGCCTGTCTTAACTTGACGAGTTTGAGCTCTTACAGAATTTAGTTTCAGGTGTTCTGGTAACAAGAAGTCAGAACAGATATTCATGGCTAGTAAGCCAAGCCAGTGCACTCTAAGTTGTACACTTCTCTGGGACATTCTCAGTCTATCATGATAACAGGAAATACCCAGAGGCATGTGCATGAGGTGCAAAGTCTTGGCCAGTATTTGACTTCCGTAATGTTAAAAAAAGAGAGGTTAAATTGTGCCGTCACGTATTCTAAATTCACTGTTTGGGATCATCTGTTTTGAAGGATGTTTTCATTCTCATCTCTGACTTTCCTGGTTGAGTAACGTGAGTTACCTGCTGCCTGTAGATGGAATAGCCCAAAGTAAAAGCCCATAATTGATTATAGTCTTAAGTTCTTTCTCTTAAATTTGCTCAGCTAAACAGAAATTACCTGGATGAGTCAAAGTGTTTAAGTTTAAAAGTTTTGGAAATAAAATGGTTTGAACACTTTCATTCTCTCTTTCAGGCATTCTTATGCATATGTTATGTTTGGGGTTTTTTTTATTTGTTTGCTTTAATTTGTATGATGGAAGTAAGTGTTTCTTTTGTTTTGGCTCACTACAAGTATTTAGCTTCCTTGTGTTTGTTGTCTTTTCTTTTTCTTGGTCTTCTGAAATGCTGTCACAGAAATTTGTTGTTGCCATTTGGACCTCGCTGTTCTGTCTTAATCTGCATCACTTTCTCTGCCTTATATGGCTTCCTGCTTTTTTGACTTTTTTCCCCAGCCCTTCATTCCTGTCCTTTGTGATTTCTTCTTTTTTAATAGTGTGGTGTATTAAATTATTTTTCATCATAAAAGGCTGAATAATTGATGCTTCTGATGGATCATCCCAAAACACTCTGCTGTCAAAAGTACCAATATTATCTTGGCAAATGGCCTTTTATTATGTCATATTCTGCAGTGTTCTAAATAATCTGGAAAAAAACCATTACGCTCTACATCTTCCCCTGTCTTGTGTAAGCCTCAGCACAGCTGTTACTCAAATGTCAGCTGGGATTCACTCTTTTGCTCCGCTGTCCGTTCTGGCTGTGTGCAACTGCCTCAGCAGAGACGACTTCTTAGTTCAAAAGCATGATTCTCCTCTGCTTTTGACGAGGTTCATGTTTAGATAATGGTAATATAAGGTCATTGTTCTTGGCTAGATGGCAGTAGTACTCAGCCGCTCAAGCTAAACATAGCCTTATAAAAGGACTCAAGTGGTGCCCACTGCATTAGTATTCCAGGGGCTAAATGCGACCACAATGCAGCTGATGGTAACAATTCCAGTGCTGGATAAGGGAAGTGGATGAGAGCTATGCACTGTCTTGGTGGAAGAACCACCATCATCATTTAATGTGCTTTTAAGTGCTTCTACTTAGGAAAAGCTAGCATCATAATACAGATGTATTCTAACAGATACAACACTTCTCAAAAATGTACTGGGCCTAAGACTTGAGGTATGAGTGTCAAAAATGTGCGTATTTCTATCCTGTGATAATATTGCATTGTTTACTTTTCCTGTCACCTCCTTTTACCCTACTTATATCATTGCAGCTCCTTTATTTATACAAAATCTTCCCCAAATTCTCTTAAACAATATTCCTTTGCCTACTTTCTGCTCTACTTGTAGGAGTAAGCAGTCTGAGCTCTTAAGAGGTAGTAGTTGAACTTGATGAATTATTTTAATAGTCTTTTCTAAGGAGGTGGAAGCATGCCATTGTGTTCAGAATTACTTTCCATCTCCCTCACAGCTTGCATTGTACACTGTGTATTTCTAATTTTGATGGGCCAGTATTGTTCCTCATTAGTAATAAAGCATTTTTTTGTGGAAAGAAAATAGGAATGATAATAAGAAATAAAATTCACTCCCAGAAGTTTTTTTGTTTTTGAGGCCTTTGACTCTGGCGCCAGTAACCTACCTGGGAGGTTGCATAGCTGTGAACTAAAAATTACATTAAGGATCCTACTTTCTGTATATAGTGACATTCACTGAATACATACAGCAAAGATTTGCTAGCCATATTGAACATGCTTATTCAAAATAATAATAAAACAGCTGCATCCTTCTGCCAGTGCTGTTAATCTGCCAGTTTTACAATGAGTCTTACAAGAAGATAAAATTAATATCCTTTTACTCTCAAACCTCTCAGTCGGTATTTTATCCCATAATTCTCCGCCCTCTCCTAGAGTGCGTATGTGTGCATAGATTGTCCCCTCTTCCAAGTACCTGTTCCAAAGAATAGATACACATCTTACTATTTTGTTTAAACGCAGTCAAAGTAGTGGCAGGTGAGTGCTGAATCTTCTGTTACTTGGAGAAACAGTGACCATTTATCTGCGTGTTAAGCTTTTGGTGGTGAGAAAAGGCTCAGACAAGCTGCGTAATTCTTGCTCTTTCAGCAGCTTAAACTTTTTTTCCCTATTCTGGTTTGCATGTGCTACGTATGTGCTGATAAGGCATTTTTCAGCAGGTGCTTCCCTCCTGTAGCATGCTGGTTTGCCTTGCCTTTGGGACAGCATCCTTTCCCCTGTCCTGGAGTTTCTGTGCCTTAACTGCCTTTGTAATTCCGGCAGTGATAGTTCCTGAAGAAATCTCTCTTACTGTGGCTTTGTTAAGCTGACACAATCAAATGCATGTGACTTCTCACAGTGTGATGAATGGGCTCTTTATGCAGCCCTGAAACCCTGTGCTTGACTCTTTCCTTTTGTACTTTAACCTGTCAGTGACAGGAGGTAAACAAAAGAACCATTTTTTTGTTACCTTTATTTCAATCATCGGGTTTTCCCGTGCTTGGGCTATGATTCCTTTCATCTTTCATGCAGTTGAGCTGCGTAGTGCAGTTGTCCTGTGTGGCACCAAAATGTGCCCATAAAGTGGAGGCCTGTTGCTTTAAAGTGTTTGAAAACCTACAGCAGGGGTTTGGGAGGAGGTCTTTGTAGTGCTCAATTCGTCTGAATGGGCACAAGAAATTTGGATTGCTTCTCAGGGAGCACGGGCTTTGACTTCAGGTGAAACTTAGCTGACCTCTGGCAGATTTCCTGGTATCTCCACGTATTTACAGGAGTCTTTCTAGAGTGTAAATGCCAAAGTGACTTGAAGGAGGAAGGCAGAAGGATGTAACAGAATTTCAGGTACAAACCAGAATTTTTAGAGTAATTGAAGGTGAGCAAATGACTTTAGGCTTTTAGGTTGAATCATAGAACATAAAGCCTTTTCTGCTACGGAAGTGTGTGTGTATTATCTGCAAAAGCAGACTACAGCAATACTTTTGGTATTGACAGAAAGGTGCATGTAAATAAATGAAATTGTCAACCTCTCTTTATGGTACCTGCCATCTGAGTGAAAGATTAAGGTGTTAAGTCTTGAAGGTCAAAGGTGGACATTTCAGTCTTTCTGAAGCTGATGTTTGTAAATTCTGAGTGCCTGAAATTTTGTCTTTTATAGATCTACTTGCAAGTTTCTTGCTCTGTTTGAAAGCATTTAGCTTTATTTTCAGCCTGGCATTTTTCTGTTTGTACTTTGGAATTATGATTAAAAACTTGGCATCTCCTTCTGTATTTTCCTTCTTCTTGCATTGCATTGCAGGTTTTGTTAGTAGAGGCTGTCTTCTGAGAGTGAATGGGAGATGCCTGGAAAAATAAAGTTTGAGGTCCCACCAAAACATGTTTGCTTTTGTTTTAAAGCAGATTATGTTCAAAATTTGTTATTCTGTAGATTTCTTTACCACATCTTTTCCTCCATTTTTTGCAACTCTTGGGATGGAGTGTTAATTCCTTTAAAAGCATGTGAGCATGATACTTCAAATCAAATGATCTTAACATCTGAATTTATCCTTCACTTGCTGTTCTAAGTGCTGGAAGTAACGTGTATTTTACTCAGACTGCCAGTCACTGAATTAAGTGCTTGAATCTAGTAAATATGCCCTTTTTTTTTTTTGTACAGCAAAGCATTTTTGGATACACACAGCAGAATATCTCCCAAGCATTCCCACTCAAACAGTATGAAGACACATGGTATGTTTATGGACATGGTTTCCAGGCTCCAGAGGCTTGAGTTGGTCAGATGCTGATGCAACCTTCACTGACAGTTGATGTGCCTGGGCTATTAACAGACTTTAAGAGCTTGAAAGTCTGCAGAAAAGACAAAAAACTGGTGACCTAATCAACCATGAGTAGGCAGTGCCCAGAAGGCTGCTAAAGTGTGCACATTGGCCATGTCTGTCTCTCTCTCTCTGTGCTCTGTCTCCCAGAAAACTCTCATTGAATTAACAAGAAGCTTGTCGTAGGTTATGGCTTGTTGAGTTGCAGCTGGGTTCAACTGTGTCCTATTAGTGTGGAGTTTCAGCTCCTTGGGAGGGGAAGTGTTGGTACTCTAGGGTTTGCTGCCTGCCAGCAGGTTTTGTAACCGTTGCCTGCTGTGCTGTGTTTTGAAACTGGGAGAAGGAGGGAGTAGTTTTGTTTTTCATTCACTGGCACAACTGTTTCCCTGGACAAGGGTTAGATTCCATGGGCTTTGCCTTTGTTCTCCTGGAGATCCTATCTGTCTGACCTGGGCAGCAGTGGGGGGACATGTTGGCCTTTCACAGTGATAGAAGAGGAAACACTGTTGTACTGGTGGGTTAACTTGTGTCTTCCTCCAACTGCTTTAGATTGACTCTGCTCTCATGTTAAGTTCAGCATACACTTTCAGTCTCGCTTTGTTTATTTTTTTAACAGAGCATCTATTTTTCCATAAGCCCAGCCTGCTTGGGTTTTTTTCCTGCTATCAGGATTAACAATGGCAGAGGAGCAGGAAAAGGCACGTGAGACTCTTCTGCAGTAGAAGCGATTTCTGCAGGCTCTCCCCCAAAGGGTGCTGATGAGCACATGTGGGCATTGAGGCCTGTGGCTCTTGTCAAATACTGGGCATTGACAGAAAATCAGTAGTCGCTACTGCTCAGAGATTCAACAGAGCCTTTTCATCTGAAGATAGGAAGCAAGGGAGCAAGTTCTAATAAGGGTGTATTAGCCAGGCTGCTGAAGCCAGAAAGTGACTTTGTCCTAGGACTATCTGCTACATGAGTTTTGAATGTTAGTGCTTGGTTTTTAATGAGTGCCAGCAAGCAGTCACCCATGACCAGTTGTGTAAAGCTGTTCCAAGTGCTGTGTTAAATGGACTGTATCTTTTATAAGAAGGTGACCTACAAAGGAAAAATACTAAACTCCAGGAACCTCCCAGTACTTAACATTTTGACCAGCAGGCCGAAAGAGTTTTTGGCACAGTGCTAATGAAAGACTTTTTTTGGTCCAGTGACAGCAAACCCAGCTTTGCACACCCTGCTTAGAGGGTGAATATAGTTAGCCTTTTTGGAAACTGTGGCGTGCCTGTGTTTACAAAAGCCTGTCAGAATGTGAATTCTAAAGGACAAAGCTGTTATTTTAGAATATATGCAGAAAGTTTGGGGAAGTCAGGAAAATTTTTTTATGCTGCTGTTCATTTCCAGTTAAGTTCTTCCAATCCAAAGAACATAAGCCAATGAAATTCTGAAAATTGTGCAAGAGGCTTTCAGGAGAAGTGGTGTGGCACGGCAGCACCTATTGCTGCTTCCCCCTTATGAACGGCTGGTTAATAAGGGTCAGTTGAGAGAATGGACACAGAGGAATTGCTGGAAAAAAAAAGCAATCCGGGGAGCTGAAAAGGATGATACAGGACTATGATTAGAAAAATAACATTTTTATACTATAGCCTTGAACGTATCTTGGACATTATGCTGAATGCTCTAGAGTTACTGAATCTGGCTCGCTGCCCCAAGGGACATTAAATGACTTGAATGTCATGTTAAGCACTATTAATCATTCATCTGATGAGATCAAGATAAACAAGAGCAAAAACTCAGAGTCCTGTCTAGACTTTGTGACTTCAGTTTAATATGGGGGATAACAGTGGTATTGTAAATGCAGCAACGTATGTTTTCTAACTTGAATTTTAAGAAGAGAATAGTGTATAAGTACCGTGCTGTATAATATCCCATGACTCAGTGTTAGTCAAGACATTTGGGTTTTCTGAACTATCTTGCCTGTGTTACAATGATGTAACAATAATTTGTTCCTACCAAGGCACAGAGTTTTGTCAGGACACATGAAAAGAAGAGAGTGGGGGAGTGATGTCAGCAGCTGAAGGAAGCAGCAAGAATATTGGAACAGATTCAGTCTGTATCACACCTTGGAAATTCCTGTGATGGTAGGTTTAGGCCACTGGTGACATCTTGGTGGTGAATTGGCATCACAAACAATTGAACTTTGAGATGTGGGAGTTCATTAACTCCAGAGCTTAATACTACATAGGTATGTACATGGTCAGTTAGGCTCTTAGGTAACTGAGTAATGACTGTCTGAAAAGAAACTCTAAACCAGAAGACTTTTGCCCTTTCTGGGGTTTAGGAGAGTTTTTTTTACAGTTACTGGTTGTCCTGGTTTTGACTGGAGTAGAGTTAAATTTCCTCCTGGTAGCTGCTACAGTGCTGTGTTTTGGGTTTAGTATGAGAATAACATTGATAACCCACTGATATTTTAGTGGTTGCGAAGTAGTGCTCACCCTAAGTCAAGGACTTTTCAGTGTCCCCTGCTCTGCCAGTGAGGGGAGGCATGAGAAGCTGGGAGGGAGTGTGGCCAGGACAGCTGATCTGAACTGTCCAAAGGGTTATTCCATACCACAGAATGTCATGCCCAGTATATAAACTGGGGGGAGTTGGCTGGGGGCTGCCCATCACTGCTGGGGGATGGGCTAGGCATCAGTCAGTGGGCAGTGAGCAGTTGCATTGTGCAACATTTACCTGTCTTGGGGTTTATTCCTCTCCTTTTTATTGTTATTATTACAATAATATTTTACTTTTTTCAACTATTAATGAATATTTCAACTATTATATGTCTGCTCTTATCTCAACCCATGGGTTTTGCCTTTGTTCTGATTCTTCTTCCTATCCCAGTGTGGAGGCAGGCAGAGTGACCAAGCGGCTCTGTGGTACTTCGTTGCCATCTGGGGTTAAACTGTGACATGGTGTTAACTGCTTAATGTGTGCACTTCTTCAAATACCATGCATGCAACCCAGAAAAACTGTCAAATTTCAGAAAGAGCGGTCCTGAAAGCTGCAAGAAGTTTTGAGAATACAGCAGTCTGTTGAAGTGATCATCAGTTTAACTTTCCTTAATCCTTGCCTAGCTGGGTTCTTAGTCTTCTTGGTAACTTATGAATGCTGCTAAGCGGAGAGCTGTAGATCACTTGACATCCAGCTGACGTGTGTTGAAGAGAAACTTGGCCTTGCACGTGTTCCATAGAATGTATTCTGTAGTGGATCTCAGTAAAATGGGAGCTGATGCTCCTGTTGTTTCTGTTGCACTAGCTTGAGCTCCTGAAATCCTCCGGTTATCTGCACCAGCTTTATTATCTAATAGGAGGGTCACCTAGCAAAAAAAGTGGTAATTTCTGCTGGATTAGTATTGGATCGGCTAATCAGCCCAGGAATCAGAGGGGTGCCAGTGTCAGTGTAAAGGGAGATGGGGGTGAGGGAGAAGAGGGCAGCTTTTGACAGGGTAAACTTCTTAGGTGGCTTCATTCAGATTTGATTTATGTTTGTTTGCACACTCTAACGAACACAGAGAGATGACACTTTCTGAAGTGATGAACCAGAACTTGCTTGTCCCCTGTGCGAACAGCAGTCATGTGCAAACTCTGAGACTTTCTAGAAATCTTTAAACTGACATCAAGAAACTACAGACCTCAAGAAAATAAACTTTTACTGCTTGAAGTCCAGAGAACACAACTTTTGAGAAAGTGGGAAAAGTGTTTCTGGACTCTTATTCTGCAATTGTGACTTGACTTCTGACAGGCTTTTCCATAGTAAGGACATTACGAAACAGTGTGTCTATTAACAGATTTGAGAGTGATAGTATAGAAACTGTTAATCTATGTGAGAAGGATAAGCTGTTGTAGTAGACAAGAGAAATATAATGCATTTACTAGAGCAGGTTTTACTGCACTTTTCTCTGTAACAGGATCTTTGGCTATGTGATCTGACATTTTTGGACTGTATTCAGGCAACAAATTCTTGTACTGAATGTAAACTTTTTTTTACCTTCTGTGCTATTGCTATAAAAGAGTGAGATTTTGTTCCTAATCTTATTTAGTGATAGGCACTGTGCAGTTGAGATCTTGGATTTCTTGCTCTTGTTTGCTCTGGGTGCTCTAAGTCTTTCTTTTGGTGTCAAACCTTTTTGATCCCTACCAAAATATGCTCTGAAGTTCTTGTTTAGATGATGTGTTGCCTAGTTCTCTGTACAAAATGAATTAAATTAAGTCTGATTTCTCCCTCTTTCTTTTTCATCCTTGTCTATCACTGTTATCACAAAAGAAACAGTAAAACCTCACAAAATAAAGTGGATATGGATAAATCAGTAAAGCTGTTTTCTTCTGGCCACTTTCACTTGTCCTTCAGATTTGGTTTATTCTCTGGTACCAATCCTCGACTCAGGCCGTGTTTATATGTCTGCTGTGTAATTTCCATCTCATTAGGTGTCCGTACTGGTTTTTAGTAGCTTTAACACTGTGAATTTGCAAAGGGAGTAGGATTAAAACTGGAATGATTGCTTGGCATTTCCATGGAATTAGGAGTCCAGAGCCATTGGAGCATAAGTATCCAGAATTATGGATACTATCCATGATTTCTGATTTGTGTGAACGACTGATTGTACTCCTTGCTGCATTTGTGCGGCAGAAAAATGACAGCTGATGATTGCAACAACTTTTCTTGTTAGAAAGAAACGAGGGGTTTTGTTTGAAGATACTCTAAAATACTCTGAGGACTTCACGGAATTATTTAGTCAAAATTTGAGACACTTTTAAAAGAAATTGAGTAAATTAGGTGACATAAAAAAACATCTCAAACATTAGCTGAGTGAAAATCCTTTTGGCCTATGGTCTGAACACTACAAAGGCAAAAGTTATTCTTGAAAGCACTTAATTCAGGATATACCATACCTCCCTAAAAATGGAGTCTCAGAGTTTTCTTCTGGGCTCTCATTTCTTGCATGGGTCTTAGGCAAATGATATTATTTACCCAATATGTTTCTCATTTTAAAATGTGATTCTGTGGGCAGGACTTGGAAATAGTTGAAAACAGGTCCTAAAGCATATGCTTGCCTACGTTGTTACAGTCTGAAATTATTGTTGAATTTCTGACGCGATCAGCCGAAGAGGAGAGAATGTGGGAATCCCAAGATATGAAGGAACGTGTCACAGAGGAAATTTTACAATATGCCTTCTGAACATAAGAGGGGTATTCTTTCATTTCAATCAGTGTCAGAAGAACTGAAGGTCAGTAGACTCCTTCAGTTTTCCAAATGAAAGCTGGTGTTGATGTTGCCCTCCACTATGGATTTCTGGCTTTCAAGAAGCACAATTTACTGTTCTTTCCAATGAGACGTTCCGGGAAGGAGTCGAGAGAGGATGGACGTTCCAGAACGGACGTCGTTTTGCCTCCTTAGTGTGGAAAGGACTAAGAAGCTGAGCTTTAGTTTTTTTCCTTGAATGCTAATTTTGCAGTTTAATGGCAGGAAGGAGATAGTAAAATCAATTCCATTTTCTGGCAGTCATCTGGACTGTGTATATGATATGAATTCCTTTTATCACTAGAAGAAGCTCAGTAATGATTTGTTTGTAGGCACATTGCCAAAATGCAAAGATTTTGGACTAGTTCATAAATAGCTGTGCTCTTCAAGCTTTACAGTCTGTTCAAATTTAAACCTTCCCATCATTCTAGAAATGGGAGTATGTGCAGAGGGAGAAATGAACATTTTTTGGCTTTGAGTCACTGCACAGACTGCAATGAATACAGGCTTTGATTCCATAAGGGACCTTTTTTCTCTTCAGTCCACCAAGTTTTGTAAATTGAGGATTACTAACTTGTTCACCCCATTTGAGCTGGTTATTGTGTGGTGCTGGGGGAAGGAATTCTAGGGTAGCTAAAAGGCATAGCAGTGCTTTTTTGTCAAATGCATTGGCACTTAAATGCCATCCTTGCTTTTCCATAAGGTGTGCCCTTGGAAATGAAAGGTTTGTTTGGTTTCTAAGATAGTGCAGACTATCATGAGCATCTTATGCAGACCTCCATGGCAGGAGACTTGGACTAGTTGATCTTTAAAGCTCCCTTCCAACCCAAACCATTATGTGTTTCTGTGACCTTGAGTTAATTATTTATAATTTGAGAATCCTAACCCAAGAGCTCCACTGGTAGAAAAAGCCAGTAAAATTAACAGTGTGGTAAATAATGTGAGTGTTGATGAGTCAGAATGCAACTGAATTTGTTTTTTATCCTTATGCCTAACAGGGATTGTGCCTATTTTAGTAGGATATTAAACCTATTTGCATCTTAGTGTAGCCTGTTGCCTTTCTCAGTAGAACTAATGGGATAATCTAGGTGGAGTGTGTGTATTTAATACTGTCTGAAACTGCTGTAGAATCTCTGGTTAGAGCTGATCAATATTTATATCAACCATTGCTATAAAATATAAAATATTGCTCTGATGGGCTGTTCACTGGAATGATAAATGAAGGTGAGTAGGCAGTATGAGGGACATGGTTTATCTACAAGGATTTGTTTAGTCAATTAAGTTTTCCTAGTGTGGACACGTGTAAGGTCATGTGTAAACTTCAAGGGATGTATACTATGTATTTCCAGAAATTGCATTCTGGATAAGCAGAACTGGGTCCAGACCTATTTGGTGGTGGGACCTCTTTGAAAGATGGAGCTTCAGTGGCTACTGCAAGCCTTGGGTACAAAAGCAGGTATTAGCATGTCATTTCTCTCTCAGAAAATCGAGAAATATTGAGGATTCTACACAGCTCACTGTAAGCTGGAAGAAGTCTCCTTTTATTTATTAAAAACTGAAGATTTTAAGCAGCTTATTCAGCTAACTTGTTGATGGAAGTAGTTAATAAGGCTTTACTCTAAGGAGAGAGCTGTAAAGTGGGACAAATGCACAGCCACATCTGAACTCTGACTCAGAGTTCGGGGCATTAACCTGGACGTTACTGCGACTTATTTGTAGGTAGGGTATGAGAGGTTATATAGCACGTTATCAGTCACTTGGGATGGCGTTATTGATACAGAATCTTGAGTTGAAAGTTGTTAACCTTGATAGGAGGGAAAAAGAGTGTTTTGGGAAATATGGAGGAGGCCAGTCTTCGTATGGATTGTGGAGCTTTCTGGGTCATGAGGTGAGTGGCAGCTTTCTGCATTAAGTCTGAAGGGTACAAAAAGCTCATTCTCTTTTTTCCAGCTTTCTCAAATTTGTTTACCTTGGAAGCTGAAGTGTTGAATGGAGTCTCTGATGGGCCATGAGCATTGTAGTAAGCAAACAGGAATGTAGGACTTCTGTAGCCCCCTTGCTCTTTTCCTAAATGGGAAGCTAGAGTGTATGATAATATGTAGATGATGTGATAAGTCACCACAGAGTGGGAAACTATCAAACTTCATTTCTGTAAATTTATTAGTGATCTGTACCAGCCTGATGTCCCATCCTAGTGGATTCTTTTAGCTTTTCTTTTCATAATTTTCTTGGTACACCTTGGGGTTATGGGTGTTTCTCTTTATCTGAATTTTGCTTAAAACTCTGATGTTTGTACTGCTTTTCTTTGTTAACTTGCCGTTGTCTAACTGGCAGAAGTTTCATGCTAGTTTTTGAAATACCTTGAAAATCAAACAAATGAGTGAATGTCTGTTACTGGATTATGAGCTGAACAGAAGTGTCAGTTAAACAGAATAGGTCTTCAGATTTGGACTGAAAGTTGAGGTGAAACATTTATAACAAGGTAAATGGATTCCTCTCCTTGACTTACCTTTTGTTACCCTAAAATGCCAGATATGTTATAGAGGCATTAACACCGACATAGTGTTATTGAAACATAAAATGGGGAGTAATCCTTCCCTAGAGGTGGGTAGGCTGCAAGCCTCAGACTCCATATCTGGGCTTTAATGAAGCGTAACTTGCAGAGGAACACTGCTTGCTTCCAAACCTTCCAAACACATGCAGAATGGATTAGACATGAGTTGTTCTCAGATACCTCAGAATGTAATAATTTTTTTGCTTGTTCTTTTGAATTCCCCTCCTCAGTGCTGTACGGGGAAGACTTCTTTATTTGCCAAGACCTCTAATCATAGTTTTGTATGGAAAACAACATCACCTTTCTCTGTTCATCTTTCTACAAAGCATTTTTTCTGTTTTTCTCCCCTCAGTGCGCTGAGGATTGCAAACACAACGATGAGTCACCTCAAGAAGACGAAGGGTTTATGGGTATGTCACCTCTTCTACAAGCCCACCATGCTATGGAGAGAATGGAAGAATTTGTGTGTAAGGTAAGGGCATGTGGAAACTGCTGAAGTAGTTTCCTCTTTTAGGAAGCTCCATGGGCAGCAGGCTATACTTGCAGCATCTGTGCTGCTGATGTGAGGAAGAGGAGGTACACACCGTCCCTGAATGAGCATCCCGTGTTCTAACTAGCAATGCTACAGTGTCTCAGGATCTCAGGCTGTCACATAGGATTAAATTGTAAAGCATGGAACTGTGGGGATTACATACGAGACTCTAAAGCTGATCATGCGACTCAGGTGTGTCTCTTGGGAAACACCTGTGAGTGCAAAGCAGAATAAAAGCCTTCTGGTTCAAGGCACTTTAATTTACCAAGGTCATTTTGTCCAGATTTCGTCAGACTTGCAAATATTTTGCTTTTCCAGCACTATTTGCATCCATTGTAGAATAAGCTTTGTCCCTGACTTGAAAACAATGCTGTATTAAAACCATATCTGAGTAAATCCATTGTAGGTTTTGTAATTGTTGACCTTGGCTCAATTTTTGCCACTTTTGAGAGCCATGGGGCTGTATCAGTCCCTCCTTCTTTGCTGAAAGGAACGCTGCCCCTTTATACACTGGTTTCTGCTGTTTTTATGCACTATTTTTGATGTTTTTACAGAGGGACTGTAGTTACTTGGTGGTCTTTTGTGTGTGGGTTTTGTTGTTGTTTTGTTTGGTTTTTTTTTTACTATGCATCTTTTCCTCTTTTAAAATGTTTTGCAGAGCAGATTGTGTAAAATGAATTCCCTCCTTCTATTTCTACCTCAATTCAGATTTTTGGTTCATGAAGTAAACCAGTTATTTTCTTGTTTAATATATTTAAGAACCCAGTCTTTAACTGGGTTGGTTATTCTGAATGGCTTTGTTTTGCTTCCATGTGTGAGTGTGGAGAATTGTTTTAAAAACTCAGGGCTCATGTTGTTGAAACTGAAATAAGAATGTAGCCTTTTAAACTCAGTGTTTCAGGAATCTTCAGCCCTGCTCCTGTAATTCTAGCCAGACGGCAAATCCACGGAACACTGCAGAAACAACCCCGGTACATAAAGCAGTTCCCTGATCCCCCTCTGCCTGGCAGTGCTGCTTCTGACACCCAGCTGAAGACTCCATGTGTCTTGTGTTACCAAAGCAGTGCTAAGGACATCTGTGCACACTTATTTCACGTGGAACCAGCTGCAGGAATAGCTGTGTGCACGTACAGCTCCCTCCCTGTTTAAAGAAGAAATCTGATGGAATTGAGTCACCACTCTGTTGCCTTAACTGATCTGTTACCATTTCTTTTGTGAACGTGGGAGCATTTTTTCCCCATCCTGAATTAGATACTTGTTTCTGGGCTCTTGCCCCTTCATGCTTTCTGGCCCATACTACTGCTTTTTCTGCTGGACTGCCCCAAATGCTAGCAGATATGTAGTCAGGTTGGGTTGTGGTGGAGGAATATTTATTTCTTTGAAGAACTAGGTGTAGGCTTCTTCAGTTAAATGGAAAAGATGACCCATAAAATAACAAAACATGAAAATTAAATGCTTTCCCTTCATTAGCAGTAAGAAAAGCCCAGTAGCCTTCCTGTTCGATGAAATGCTAAAGTATTTCTTTTGCTGGTGTTGCAGGTCAGCTTCATAATGATAGTTTTGAATAGCGAACAGTGACTAAACCATTACATTTCAAGTGTAAGCCTTCTCCCCAGACATGTCCCATCAACTCTTCTCTGTTTACTCTACTCATAGAGTAACACTTTTACTAATCCGGGTTTTCTTTGGCCATACATTGATGACACTCGATTCACTGCATTTAACCAAAATCTTTTAACTTTTAGGTATGGGAGGGCCGATGGAGAGTCATTCCCCATGATGTTCTGCCTGACTGGCTGAAGGACAACGACTACCTGTTGCATGGACACAGACCACCCATGCCTTCCTTCCGGGCTTGTTTCAAGAGTATCTTCAGAATACATACAGAGACTGGTAACATCTGGACACATCTTCTAGGTATTGTCACCTTGCTCTAATCTAATGCCAGTCGGTTTCATTGGTCTCAAAGAAAGAGGGAAGGATAGAAAGGGGTGTGGTGTTGATCAGCGTTATTGTTCCACTGGTAACCTGTTAAATTAGCAGGTTGGTATCCCTCTCCTGATTTTATCCCACCAGAGTTGGATGGGACTTCCTTAATCATGGCATATAATACAAACAAATGCATTAAAAATTGCCTAATTGTTGATAAATTACTGGTAGATACTTCTTTTCCAAGTGTGTAGGTGTTAACTGAGATCACGTTTCTTACCACAAGAACATGCTTACATTGCAGCTTCTGTGACCGGCTTCAACTTGTGAGGAGCCTTGGAAGGGGAGGGCTTTCTTTGAACTTTGCCCTTCTCTTTCTACATTTTGCAACAGATATTTTGTTGTTATAGTTGTTGGGCATCTTGCAAAACAAGCGAAAATACAAAGTCACAGAGCTGTGGCTGCAATGTGTAACTGAAGTAGGGCAGCACTCAACTCTACATTTGCTGCTGGCTTTCAGGCAGCTCCTGTGTTTAGTTGTCCTATACGTTACAGTCATGCTTTTAAAGAAAAACTCTCAGTATGCATGAACTTCACACCTCTCTGCCTTGCTGCTTTTCAGGATGTGTGTTCTTCCTCTGTCTGGGAATCTTCTACATGTTCCGGCCAAACATGTCCTTTGTAGCACCTGTGCAGGAGAAAGTGGTCGTTGGATTGTTCTTCTTGGGAGCCATACTCTGCCTCTCCTTCTCATGGCTCTTCCACACAGTTTATTGCCACTCAGAAGGTGTTTCCCGGCTCTTCTCCAAGTAAGTGCCTAAGGAACAGGGTAGGCCAAATAGGAAACAGGTGGGAAAACAGGGCTGGGATTTGTGCCTGGAGCCCCAGTGTGGGAGTTGTTCATTTCATGACTGCATGTACTTTGGAACAGAGTTGAGCAGAGATTTAATGCAGCTTCTTCTAATTATAGTTTGTTTCAGCATGAGTTTTTGTGCTGTCATTTTAGTCTTAAAACTCCATAATTTTCTGCTGTTTGGCACGCATGTGCTTGCATCTTGCTGCTGGAAGTAATATACCTTGAGCTTAGTTGCAGGACTTTGAATTTTTAATACAACTTTCACTTCTTATCATTTCAACTCTTCTGACTAACTTTAAATCTTAAACTTATGTAAGACAGTTCCACAGTGTGTATCAAGATGTCTTGGTCTTTTGGCTTTACTTCACATTCTTTTTTGGCTGGCTGCTAAATATCTCGTATTTCCTATTCAACCTAGGATTCTGTAATCTGCAAGACCACCTTTAAAGTAACCCAGTTATTAAAGTCCCCTACTGAAAAATTAACTCCATCAACTTGTGTAGGAGTGTTTTGTTAGGGTGGGGTAAAAAGCGGTGGCTGTAGATTTCCTTTTTCACAGTGGTGTATAGGAAAACAGTGTGGTTGAAAAATTGCGGCACTTTTCCTGGCTGCTCACTTAAGCTGATGCATAACTGATAACTAACTGATGATTGTCCAATGCTGAAGGGTTTGCACTGGCTGTGCTCTTGCAACATACTGTGTGCCCCGCATTTAGGGGGCTCTTGTGCTGCTTCTTACCTCATCTGAAACTCAGATTTGAGTTTTCCTCAGAAAGCTTTGGTCTAAAGGTTGCTGAAGGTATCGCTGATGACTGTCCAAAAATGGCCTTACTGGCTGTCTGCCAAGGGAGTCCATTACTACAGGAGGGCATTGGTGGAAGAGTTGCCACCAGGAAGTAAGCTACAACAGCAAGAGTAATTTAGTTTTGCAGTGAAAAGTAGACAGTTGGTCTGCTAAAGAAGCACGTGTGGGTGAGAGGATTTCCAAAGGTTTGCATTTCTTATGAAACTTATTTTTGTCCCCTTCTAGGCTGGATTATTCTGGCATTGCACTCCTCATAATGGGCAGCTTTGTACCGTGGCTGTACTACTCCTTCTACTGCAACCCTCAGCCTTGCTTCATCTACTTGATTGTGATCTGTGTCCTGGGCATTGCAGCCATAATTGTCTCACAGTGGGACATGTTTGCCACCCCTGAATACCGGGGTGTAAGGGCAGGTAAGACCTCAACTTAACTGTTTGGCTACTTGACTGCCTTTCCTCCTTGCCACTTGGAAAAACCATCTTGGGAAGACCTAAGAGAGCTTAATTTTATAGAGACCTAATATTCTTGGATTGGGAGCTTGATGGGTTTGCTTTCAGCATGTATTTTATAGCCAACTGGATGCACAGACAAGGGCTAGTGCAAGTCCTGGAAGTGCATTCCTGAAATGGACAGTAACACATGCAATAGGAAAGGTAGTGCAAAGTATTTCTATCTGTATCTAGCAACTTTGCTCCCAAAAAACAACGGACTGCTTGGTGTGTGTATGTGTACTTCTGCTGTTTGTCTTGGTTTGGTAACACTAGGCTCAGACACTAGCAAATCATTGGATGACTGAACTAATCTGAATGATTTGCCTAGATAAAATACATAGTCGAGACAAAAACTATTTTTTGTCAAAACTGTATTTTGTCAAAAAAACAAAACCAGATTTGGTTTCACATTTTGAGGTAGGATAAAAGAGAAAGCTTAGGGGGCAGCTGTGGAATGTGCACACAGCTGGGTTGAATAGTAACATTTCTTGTTTCTTAACCTGCACATGCTGTCTACAGTAAATGTAGATTTCCTGAACACGTTATGGGTGTACCTTCAGAGAGTTCAGCTTTCCAAACTTAAAATCTCTGTATGGGTCATGAATATCCCCCCATGCCCACTTTTTTTTTACAAGTTTTCTGTACTTGCTGCTAAAATCTAAACAAATAAACCATGTTTCTCTTATACGACAGATCAAATGAGCGCAGCTGCCCCTTTTCTGTTTCCTAGGACTGCTTGTGCAGTGTATGATAAACAACCTCTTTGTTGTTTCTCCTTGTCTTGCTCTTGGGCGATGATGGTGAAGTGAGGCACAGTCTGCGTGGTCTCAGTTCCCTCTACAGGCCGAAAGCAGTAACTGGCCTCACATACACTGAAGCTGGCAGGAGCAAGCAGTAAATGAAATGTTTTGGCTATCTGCTGGAACATATAGCCGAGTAGCTTCTGGTGTATGAAGGAAGCCTGTGCATTCTTTAGCTTCCTTCCCAGTAAATCTCTTCTGGGCACCTCCAGCTTCAAGAGCTGTCACCTTTCTGCTGCTTTGGCAGATACTGAATTTTCCTTCCGTAGCTTTTGTGTTTTCATTGTGTCCCTTTACCGCCACTGTGCTCAAACCTGACTCTCCCACATTTTCTTTACCTCCCAGGAGTATTTCTAGGTCTGGGTCTTAGTGGGGTAATTCCCACTCTGCACTTTGTCATCTCTGAGGGGCTCCTGAAAGCAGCCACAATGGGGCAGATAGGCTGGCTGGCACTCATGGCATGCCTGTACATCACTGGTGCTGCACTATATGCTGCCCGCATCCCGGAGAGATTCTTCCCTGGCAAGTGTGACATCTGGGTGAGTCTACAGAATGGCTGGGTGAGGAGACCAATGTGAAAGCTGGTTCTCCTTGAGGCTGAAGGATGTTGTGTCATTGTTTTCTTATTGCAAGTATCAAACTGCTGCGGCAGAAGCAATAGGTCTTCAGGGGCCAAATAACTGTGGGCTCTCCGAGCCTGGCTTTCCTGGTGCCTCTCTTCCCGAGTTGTCACAACTTGGCTGGTCTGAGGTAACTGCTGGTGTGCAAATTCACCCCAGCACATGTACTAGGCGCCGTTTAACAGATGGGCAAGCAACTCTGTGAACTTGTGTGTGTGTGTGTGTGTTGAGGATCCTACAAACTCACATCTTTATCTTGCTTCTGTGCAGAATAGTACATGGTTATTTTGCTGATGTTCAGTGTGTTCTCTGGGGTCTTCACCAGGGCTGGCTCCCCATCTTGTGCAGCCAGTGAGAATGCTGGATAGAGATGGTAGACTTTGAAGGGATCTCTGGCCTAGGAGAAGGGAGAGTGGGGTGAGCAAGTGGGTGGATGGGGGAGACTTGGTATGAGGGAAAGAATAATGAAGACTGGAGGAAAATACATGGGGAAGATATAAAGAAAGAAATTGGGTGAAGCAAGAGTAGAGATGAGGGGGAGGGGGATCTTTGGAAGGCCACTGTACTTCCAGTAGCATAGTTAAGGCCCCTAAGGGCTAGAGGTGAGAATGAGGCTTGAGTTGTTTGAGTGGCTTTTGCACAGCACCAGTTTGCTTGGTTTGTTTAAATGCCAAAGAAAGCATTGTTGCTATAATGAACTAGGCTCCAAAAGCACTGGTGTACCACCAACTCTTTTCCAAGCTTTCAGTGAAGCCTGCAAACACACATTTGTAGAAATATTTCAAGAGCATTATCCATATTGGTATGGCTTCCCGCAAACAAGGGCATGCTTTGTCATGTAGGTCCCTCATGGTTTTCATTCTGCTGTACTATAATCAATAACATCCCGGGCATTCATTCAGAACATTTAGTTGTTTCTAGGTTTTAATATCATACCTTTTTTTTTCTGTTCTGTTTTGCTGTGGTAGAGAAGTAAAATAACAGCATTCAAAATCCATTTGGTAAAACTTATGCCTGTGACCAGAGCAGAGTTTGTACCTGTTATCTGTATGAGAGAGACCTTTTTATCAATAAACCACCAGTGTGTCTTGTGAAAGAACTAATTTTAAAAGTGTCCTGCTTAGGCCTTCTGCCTAAGGCTCTGAACTCATCCCTGTCCCTTCACAAAGATGAGTTGTAGCACTTACATATGTTATGGTTAAGATGACTCTGAAGGGAAGGGTGTGTTTGTGGGGGGTGGGGGGTGGAGAATTCGATTATTTTGCTAATGACAGGAGAGGGATGGGCTTTAACACCCATCTTGGAGAACTCTGCAGCTCGTGGTGTGAGGTACTGCTCCCTGTCACTGTGTACTTCAGCGGAACATGTGGCTTTTTGGGAGGCAGGGTCGCACTGGAGCCCGAAGTGCCCCGGCTGAACAGGAGTGTTTTCTTTCCCGCAGTTCCACTCCCATCAGCTGTTCCACGTCTTTGTAGTGGCTGGCGCCTTCGTGCACTTCCACGGAGTTTCGAACCTCCAGGAGTTCCGTTTCACGGTCGGAGGAGGCTGCACAGAGGAAGATGGGATGCAGTAGAACCAGCCTTCAGCCCAAGACCGTAACCAAAACAGCCGCCGGCGCGGTGAAGCTTACAGGCTAGCAACAGGAATACCTAAGAAGAATCCACGTTTCAGCTGATGAGGCATGGAGCTTCATGGGGATTCTGACTAACCAAGATAAAATTCTATACCTCAAGCAATGGAATAAATCAATTTGAAGACCAGGAAATTCTGAAACCCTAATTTATTCTTGGGATCTACAGATTGAGCTACAGAGGACCCTTTCCAAATCGGCTTCTGTTCAATGCCATATTTATTTGTAGAATTGGGGAGGGATAGCTTAGCAGTTTCCGTTTTTTTTTTAAAAAAAAAGAAAAAAAAAATCAAGGTTAAATTTATATCCTCTTGGAGGGTTCGGGCGTTGATTTTAGATGCTCTTTTGGGAGAAAAACAAATTGTAAATAAGATTTCTAACTTTCTGTTTAAATAAAATTTATATAAATGTTTTAAACAATGGGTGGGGGGAAAAGGGTTTTTGTAAAGAATGCAACATGCAAGTACCACACACTGTTTCAATTTTGCACAAAATAAATGATTGCAGGAGGACCAGGTAAAATTCCCAGGAGTGAAGCATGTTGGCCCTGCAGATTTTCCTGGTGACCAGCACGCCCTGGGCAATGTGGGGTCCTGGCCAGCACTTGGAGTAGGCTCAGTGCGTGTACACAAGGGTTGTGAAGGCCGGATTAGTCACGTTGTCATCCAGGTCACAGTGTGAGCAAAGGTATTTACTCGAGTAACGTGAAGGTTACATCCCAAGTGCATGGGACAGCTGCCTTCCAAGCTTGCGTGGCGTGTGTAGTTGTGGATGGTGGATCTTACAGTTAGTGGTTTTGGTTCTCATCCTATGACTTGGAGCATGATGGGATAACTGCACATGAAATGGCAAACAGTCCGACTCCATCAGTGCCTGCCTATACCCAAAGGCCCCGTTGAGAAGATGGTTGCCATTTGCTTTGTTTGGTCCGAAGAAATGATGGTAATAGACTTGTCAGAAGATAGTTGAGCATGTGAGGGGAAACAGAGGTGGGGTTAAGATGGACTGGAAAGAGGAAGCTGTGTGCTCCAGGACTTGGAGTTAACAGTTACTGCAGACCTCAACCACATTACCTTCTCGTGTGTCAGGCTCCATATGCCAAGGGAGTTTGCAGATTTTTCCTTTTAAGAGGAGTAAATCCACAACCAGCCCAGTGCAGTTCCTTTTTTTTTTTGTCCTTAGTAAGGTCTGCTTCCCATCTGTGCTTTAGCAGTGGGACTAATGGGACTGCTGGTATTTCTAAACCTAAAACTGAGAGTTCAGCTGGATTGCTGTGGAGCAGACGCACCTCCTATATAAGGGGAGGCCTGTACCCTTCTCTTATGTAATTGATGTAGCTTGATCTTTGGAGCCCAGTCAGAAGCCAGACTGAAGGAGAGTCTTTGGAGTCATAAGATGAAACTTGAACGTTTTGTTTGTTATGGCACAGGTATTGCTTGGAGCCTTTAGTTGGAAATTCAGAGCAATTACCTCTCTCACAGATGAGTTAAACAGCTCATAACATGCTGTATTTCATGAGGAAGAAAGGTAAGGGGTGGTTGGCTGGTGTATGGGTTTTCTTTTGTTGTTGGGGTTTGGGTTTTGGTTTTTGTTTTTTTTTTTTTTTGACTCCTGCAAGTTTCAGTTTTCATCCTCCAAGAGAAAGATACGGCTTGCAAAGATCTTCCCATACCATGGATGCCACGGAGTGTGTTTTGGGGAGTTGCTGAGTCAGATAGAAGCAGAATGCCTTCCTAAAGTTGACTGGATATTAAGCTTCTCCCCTTGAACAGAGTAAAGCCTCTGAGGGCAAGGTCAGCTGCAGAAAGAGGTGCTGCAGCAGAGCCTGCAAGTTTAGAGGGACATGTTCTCAGTAGGATCATGACACTGGATGCCTGTAGGGCTGGAAGTGGTTTGTCACAGGTCTGTGTGGTACTTATATGAAGTAAAGAGCAGTATTAACTTGGATGTAAGGGCTAAATGGCACTGGCATCCCAGACAAAGATGTGGAGTTGCTTGGAGGAAGTGTGCTGTTGTCTGAGAAAAGCGTGGTACATATCAGAATCAGAGCTGTCTGTAAGGTGCTTTGGGATACCTCTGAACAGTACCAGCAGAAGCGACAGTCTCCATCCTGGATCATCCCACGTTCACTCCTTGAAGGGTGATTGTAACCTGGTCCTACACAGCACAGAACTATTACAAAAACACAGTACTCCACCTGCTATTCTTAACCCAGTCAGTCTCTCCGTTCAAGAAGTTTGTGTGTTCCAATAAAAACAACCTAGCTGTGCACTTTTCTGTAGCTTTTGCTGAGAACTCTTCCCAGGTTGGCACCTGAATGCCTTACTCTCAGCAGTCAGAGGCTTGCTTGCTCTGTGTGCAGGTTATTGCCATAGAATAGTTAGGACCTACAGCTTCTTTCCTTCCCCATTAAATAGTGGCCTTGTTCAGTATATTTCTTTTTAAAAATTGCTTACTGTTGGAAGCAATGAAGCACATTCTGGGGTTTTGATGGCTGGGGACTCTGGTGATGGTTCCATATAAGATGGGATCTTATTACTTGCTGTATTCTTAACTTCTGCTAATAAAAGAACCAAATGGATTACTGTCTAGTTTGGGTCTCTGTGCTGTGTGTGAGGCTTGAAAGAGTCACTCTTGCTTCCTTCCTTCCCATTGCATACCAGCAAGGTTTGTACGTAACATTCTGTTGGTGCAGAAACCAAACTGATGCCTAAAGGCCCATTCACAGGCAGTTGAGGCTTCCTGTGTGCCTCCTCTGGCAAAAGCCAGCAGGTGGGAAGTTTTGTGCAGCTGGAACAGTAGTTCTGCCATGTGGCATCCTCCTGATGTCTGTGATTCACATTAAGTCTGTGCCTGATCTTGCTCTAAGATTTCGATGCTGTCTGGTGCAGTTGAACATCGCAGCCCACAGAGTCTGGACTGTGCTGCCTCCTCGTTACGGTGCTGATCTCCAAGGAAATTATATTTTTGGAAGTCCAGCCTTTGGTGCCCAGTGGAGTTGCCAGTTGTATTATGGGGCCAGTGGTGGTGTGAGGGACAGTGTTAGGTGTGTCTGGTGCTGCCACTGCATGAAGCTGCTTGTCATAAGAATTCCCCTGACGTACATTTATTCCAGACTGGCAGAGAATGATAAGCCTGGGACAGTCTGCTCAGTTTTCACCTCTGCCATATTTTAAAAGTAATGTGAGGAACAAAGTGGGATTGGTGGGTTGGTGTTACTGCTAAGTTTGGTCTTTCATTTTGGAGAGCTCTGCTGAACCCATGCTGTAGAGTGAGGGCATAAAGCAGCAGTGTGTTCTTGGGGCTGGCTATCCTCATTCAGGAGTCTCCAAGCCTTCAAAGCTGGGCTAGCTGTAATTTCAAAAATCACCTTTTTTCTTTTTTTTCTTAAGAGATACAAATTTTTAGTGGCTCGGTTTTCTAGTTCCAGGTCTTGCGGATTTTAGAGCGGACCCTCCTCTTCCTCATTCCAAGGTTTAAAAGGGCTTTCGCTTACCCTTGTGGCTTGGGTGCCACATGACAACAGGCTGGCCAGGTGGAGAATGGGTGGAGTGTGTTCAAAAGAGCAGAAACTGTGATTTATGGACAGCACTGGAAGGCCAAAGGTGAAGAAGCACTGGGAGAGGAGCATTTGCAAGGAGAAAAATGAGCAAGAGGGACCAAGGGTGCAAAGAAGAAGAGCTGGGCAGGGGAAAGAGGTTGAGTGCTGGAGACCTTGTTCGTTGTGGGCAAAATTTTAGGTGAGTTGAGATTGAGAAGAGACATTCAGGAGGCCTGGATTTAAATTCTTCAGGTAAAGGAAATGCCTCCTATCCTGCGCCCCTGTAAAGGATTAACTACCTTCTCCTGGAATGCAGGCTTAGGGCCTGGCAGGGGGGTTTGGCTGGGAAGGGACTGACCAGAACTGCCCTGTGCCAGACTGCCTTCTGCTCTGTCATCGCTGTTCCTCAGCTGTCAGCAAACATCTGGGAACTGCCTGGGCAAGATACGCCTAATCCTCCTCTTGTGTTGGCTCACACCAAGTCTGGGCACCCACGGCTGAGCTGTGGGGTTTGTCAGTGACTTGACTCAGGATGTGTGTTTTGCAGTGACATTGTGAGAGAGACAGCTCTTGTAAATGACCTCGACAGCTTGAGGTCTCAGGATGGAGTATTATTGTTTTATTTATTTTTTTTAATGAAAAGCAAATTCAAGGAAAGGTGGAGAATGTTAGCATCAGATTTCACGCAAATGTCACTAAAAGTAGCTTCCACAATTGAATATGAATTAGGCTTATTCTGTTTTCAGAAAGCAGAGTGGTACTTCAAAGTCTTCTGGGCAGGCTAAAATTGTGTGTCCTACCTCCTCTGGCTGCAGTTGTGGTCATGCTCTGCCCTCTCCCAAGAATCACTTGCTTCATTTGTTGCTAAGTATCCTGAGTATGGATTAAAGTGCTGCAATCAAGGTGAGTGTCTAAGGCCATTGCCTAACTTTTTAATGAGCTGGAAGTAAATGAAGCATATGATTAGGTTGGAGGAGCTCAGTTCAGTTGAAGCTATTTGAGGCTTCCCTGCAAAACTGAGTTCTTTTTCCCTTCTTTTTACTCCTGCCTCCTGTGTGGCATCAAAGCAACTTGTTTGAACTAAACCCTCCTGCTGCTCAGTGCTTCTCTATCTGTCTGGATTGCCCAAGGTGAAACTCTCCAGGCTGATTTCCAGGAGTGCTGGGCACTGATGTGGTTCCAGTGAAGTTTCTTAAAAGGATCAGATCCTTGGAGAGGATGTGTGTTAATTCCTAGGTACGTATTGCCCTGGAAGAAGAAATACTGGCCTTGAACTCACAGCAGCATCGAGCGTGTCCCACCTGACCATCTTCAGCTATTTTAACAATGAGCAAAGTAGGAAAAATGCTGGAGGAAACTGCCAAACATCATGTGTGCAATTGCTGCAAGTGGATTGCAGTGTAACCGGTTCCTTGTTCACCACTGCTGGGAAGGTAAGTTCCCTGGGGAGGGATGGTGGGATGCCAGCCTAGCGCCTCGTGTGTGTGCAGGGAGATGGTTTTCCAGCTTGGACTTATCAAAGAATCACAGAATGGCTTGAGTTGGAAGGGACCTTAAAGATCATCTCATTCCAACCCCCGTCCCATAAGCAAGGAGACTTTCTACCAGACCAGGCTGCTCAAGGCCCCGTCCAGCTTGGGCTTGAACACTTTCAGGGATGGGGCATCCACAACTTCTCTGGGCATCCTATGCCAATGTCTCACCATCTCATAATGAAGAAATTTTCTGGTATTTCCGGGAGCTCCACCTTTGCCTTTCTTTAGTAAAATCCATGTTTAAACAACCAAGGTGTTACTGTTTCTGAGCTGGGAGATGTTTGCACTGGAGATTCACCATGATTCCGTTTTGTTAGCAGCCTCATCTCTGTAGTGGTACAACAGGGCATGGAGGCACTTCACAGTTGGCGTAAAATCTGAACCAGTCTAGTTGTAAATGAGATGGGAAAATCATTGGCCTGGCTGGGTTCCCAGAGCAGTGGTGTGTTTCCCTTACAGAGGCAAATGATACCCCAGCCACTTCCAGTAGCTGTCTTTGTTTTCACCTCCAACTGTGCCGAACCTGTGCCTGTGGTTTGGGGTTTGCCTTGGTGTGGCTGGAGCCAAGCTCCCCCGGGCTGCAGGAGCTGTTCCCTGTGTCTGAGGCCAGGCTGTGGAGCCGGCGGGCAGCCAGAGCTGCTCACTGTGGCATAGGCAGACTGGGAATGTGGGGTGGCATCTGCTGCTGGGACAGGAAGATATCCCTCCTGGGAGGGAGCAGCTGCTGCCACCACCTCCTTGCCGGCTCCTGGCCACAGTGGCCAGCCTAGGGCTCTGCCCTGGCTCTGGCTTAGCTCCCCCATCCTGCTGTCTGCAGGGGCAGCTGGGCTGGGATTGCTGCCTTTGCCAGGGAGCCTCCTGCCAGCTTTAAAAGCAATACTGTGTCCCTCAGGGCCGGGCAGGAGGGGGTGACAGCATGCTCTGGCCCTGCTGCCAGGGGCTAAAGAAAGTCACTGCTGGCTGAAACTCAGACGAGCAAGAGCAGCCTGGGGCTTTGGCCGGTGTGTGACTTACACTGTCAGCACACCCGCTGTCACTGCTGTGGGGGCTTCCCCAGCAGCTCCCTGTCCCTTTCCCTGCCGCCTGTGAGAGGCCAACCCTTGGTGCAACGGTGGCCTCCAGGAAGGCTGGCAGCCTCCTGCCACTATCCTTGCAGTTTGAGGAGGGCTGAGGAAGCACCCAGCACGTCTCTGTGCAACGCAGGCGCTGCTCCTCGTAGTTCTGGTGGGAAGGACAGCAGCAGCTGCCTGGCCCTAGAGGAGCCAAACAGGTCTAAAGACAGGGCTTGGTGCCCAGCCCTTGCTTGCTGCCAGCAGGGGCCTGCCTGGGGAAAGGCAGGGTGCCAGGGCTCCCAAAATTTGAGGCAGCAGCAGCAAGCAAAGCAGGAAGAGCTGATGAAATTTCCTGCAGGGCCTGGGAGCTATTTACTGAAGAAACATGCTTGGTGGCGTTCGAGTGGGGCCATTACCTTTGGCATCACGCGCTGATGAGGAGCCGCGGGGCTGCGGCTGAGGTCATGGGAGGCAATGACAGGTTTGGCTGAGCCACAGGAGGTGTAAAGGCTCTTGTCAGGGGTAGGCAGAGGTGGTGTAGGGGAACTTGTAGCTGTGGCAGGGGCCTGGGAAACAGGGGAGCTTCCCAATGCCCAAGGGGGACAGGAGCAGCCACCCCCCTCAGCAAGGGCCCAGCTGGTGGTGGAGTCATTAATCACATGGGAATTTGATGCTTCTTCCCCACTTAGCACAAAAGTGTGCTGCGTCAGGCTGCCCTCAGCCCCCTCCTCTACAAGCAGAGGCCTGAGAGAGCCCAGGGTTTCTGTTCTGATGGTGCCATTGGGCTTTATCAGCTGAAAAAGCATCCTGGAAAATACTCTGTGGGGCTCGAGTTTGAGGTGTGCATAAAACCAAGCAAGACTGTGGTACTGGTTCCTCACTGTGGCAGAGATGGGCAACCCTAACCCACTTGGAGCATGCAGCTCCTCACCAGGACCACTGCTATCCCCAGCCTGGGATGTGCCAGGCTCTTGCTAAGTATAAACTGACTCAGGCCAGCCTGCTTTTGTGCCCGATCTCAACTGCAAACAGCTGCTGTAAATCCAGGGCTGATTTTCCTACTATTTTGTAGGATGAAGTCATCCCTGTCTGGCCACACTTGAAGGTCTAGTCATGAGTCTGCTGTGTCCCAAGGCATGAGTCAAGGGAGGGCACGTGTACGCAACACTGTGCAAGGTGTGTGTCCCTGCCTGCGGCTCGGACGCCCTCATTGCCCACCACAGTGTTTGGGGGAGATCCAGGGTTACCTCAGCCTGCAGTGGGGTGTTTCTGAAGCCTGCACGGAGCCCAGTGAAGAGAGTTCAGGCCCTTTCCCAGCTCCCTGTCCCCCTGCCTGCGAGGAAACTGGCTGCAGATTTAGGGCTTGTGAAGCCCTTGATTCGTGTGGCAGCCAGATGTGGCCGGGTGGGTCTGATGGACACCCCTGGCTGCAGAGCACCACTTGTGAGCTTTCTCCCCTCCAGCCTTGCCCTGTCAGAATAAACCCTGATGCCTACAGTTTGTGTGCTTACAGGGATGGACAGGGTCTTGCAGGAGGGACAGCTGTGATTTATAGTGCTGTACCAGGATGGCAGTACGGTGCTGCTCAGCTGGAAGGAAGAGATGGCTCCTCTCACAGCTGCTCTGCTGCTGGTCAGATCCTCTGGTCTCAGCTCGCTGTTTGCTTTTGCTGACCTATTTTCAACTGCTGTGCCCAGCACGTGGCTGAAGAAGTTGGGAGCTAGGGCAGCTGCTCTTCCTAGGGATTTTTCTCTCGCTGTAGGGCCATGAGTCACTATCTCTGTCAGAGCATGAAATGGAATTTGCTTAACCCCATGTGGAAACCAGAATGGGGAGGTTTGCTTACGGTCTGCTTTGCTGCTGAAAAAAAACAAACAAAAAAAGGAAGCTGTTTGCCTTCCAAGGTTCAAACCATGCCTAGGTGCAGATCATCCCACTGTGGATCAGCGGCACTCTGGGAAGGGCTCTGTTTGACTCCTAATAAACAGCAAAGACAAACTTCATGTAGAAAGGCAGGAGCCATTTCCCTCTGGAGACATGCCTGACCTTTAGTTGCCATCCCATTTGACCCTGTGGGGGCTGGAGGAGGCTGCACGGGCAGGGGGGTTGTGGTCTGTGGGACCGGGTTCGCACAGGCTGAGGTGAGCGCTGGGCATCCACTGCCTGCCCTGGCAGGGCCCATCTGAACTGGCCAGCCGTGCCCACAGCCTGGCTGCTGCTGCTTGAGGGTTGCTGGGAGGCACCAGCAGCTTTGGGACCAGCGCCTTTTCTTTTAGCCATGTGTACCCCAGCGCTGGAACAGGCGAAGACGTCTGTCCTGCTGCCCACTGCGATGTGCCACTGGGGTGAGTGACCCCACAGCCTGATTCCTGGTGTGTGCTTGAGTTTTAAGTCAGGGCAAACCTTTGCTCTTGTTTCTCAGTTTAAGAAATAATCCAGTTCTCACTCCTGTCCCATTCCCTCCACTTACAACCTATGCACAAACTCCCTGAGCCAACTAAACCAGATGTACTTCACATCTTCACTCTCTGTGCAGGTATCTTTACAGGACTCGTTTATTTTGGATTAATGCACCTGAAATCAAGCGTGGTTCATATGCAGCAGGGCAACATGTATTTATATATCCTGTTTAAGCTGAGTGGGTATGGGACTGCTAATCCTTTCTGACAGGAAGGTCATCCTTGAGAGTGGTGCCCTGGGAAGGCAGGCACGTGGAGCTGGGGGAACTGTACTAGCTGGCAGGGGATGCCCTGAACCAGGGGCTTCTCCATCTGTGAACAGCTCCTGGTTCCTTGGCCTTGACAGCAGCCCCTTTTCGCTCTGTGCTGCCTTCATCTTCCTTGGCTGCTTCTGGTTCTGATAAGGTCACTGCATCTGAAGCCCAGAGACCATCTCCAGTGTTACTTCCAGTACTGCAGTCGTTCCTCTCTTTGCCATAACACCGCCTTCAGCAAGGCAAAACCCCCACAGCAGGACCTCTGAGGTCCTGAAAGGTCCCCAGCAGGACCTGGTTGTGACTGATACTGTCCCCTTAGTCTCAGGTGAGATGGGTGGCAAAGAGGGACAGCATCCATATTGTCCCTAGCACAACTGGGATGTATTTGTGGGCTCCTGCTTGGGCAGGGAGGGGAACAGACCTGGTGTGAGGATAAAACCCTTTTCCATAGAACTGCTCTTTGCAGCAGCTGCACGAGTCCAGCCCTGGTGGTGGTGGCTGTGGGAGTGGGTGGCATGGTGGGCTTGGAGAGGAGCCCCACAGGTCCCCATGGCAGGCACATGTGCAGGACAGCACTGTGGGCAGTGCTGCTCATGAGGCAGTGAGTGAGGAGGATGTGGGCCCTTGTCCTGAAGGAGGTGGAAGCTTTCTGTGATGAGCCACATGGTACTCTGGGGATCTGGAGTGGTGCAGGAGGCTCCCAAAGGGGCCCACCTGGCAGAGGAGGCCAGGGCAAGGTTCTGCCTTGCTGGCCTCCCAGCCTGCCCCCCTGGGGCCACCATGGCTTACCCATGGGTGCTGGGGTGGCTACAGACGGGGACAGTGCAGAGCTCAAGGAGAGACCCTGTTTCCATCTGTAGCCATAGGCCATGGCATCCCCACCCCTGGCACATTCTCTGCCAATGCTGGGACCCCCACCCCACCTCGGAGGTGACAGAGGGCTGTGGGCTGTGGGTGCAGCCAGCGGGTTCACAGTGTGCTGCATGGCCAGAGGGTCTTCTTCCTGTAGCTCCAGTAAAAAGCAGCAGCACAGTGATCAGGAGCACTTCTTGGGTCCCTGTGAGTTGCTGGCACATCCCTGATGGCCAGGCCACTGCAAGCTGAGTCCTTCCACCCACAGCCTGTCCCTGCAGGTTTCTGAGGTGTAGTGTAGGGCTGCAATTTACCACCAAACATGCTGAAGCTGTAGTATCTATTTAGAATATGCCATATATTTGTTTTTAATGAGATGGTATGGAACAGTTCATACAAAAAAAAAAAAAGAAACACGGGTGCTCCCCACCCGTTGTCCATAAAGCTCTGTGGCCCATGCCCACCAGCCAGGAATGCCAGGCTTAGGGCAGGGAACAACCAAGGGCAGCTGCAATGAGCAGGGCAGTGCTGCTCTGAGGGGAAATGTTCCTGTTTCTTAGCTGCTTCTGCAGTGAAGATAGCAGGTAGCAGGAAACATACCTTCTCTTTTGGTGGGTCATACAAAGCCCCTTCCCAGAGGTAAGTCCACACCTAGACAAGAATCTGGATGCTGTTCTAGCAGTGTTAGGAGGGTTCTCCTTGGCAGAGCTGGCATAGCTGCAGCTAACTAGTCAAGCCGTGCTACCTCCCACTGTCCAGCTGAATGTTAAGCTGGTGCAGTTCAGGTCAGGCGCTGTGTCCTACCCCCCGGGACACGGCTGAGGACGACCCCCAAGACCAGGAGATGCTGCCTCCCTGCTGGGAACCACTAAGGGCCCTGTTCTGGCAGGGCTGTGCCTGGGCTGCTCCAGACCCGGGTGCTCAAAATCCTGGTGGCTCCCACTGAGGGACAGGCAGACCGTGTCCGCTGCCCCTCCTGCTCTCCTGAGGCCATATCTGCCCCTCTGGGCCCTCTGCCCCCTGTACCCCACGTGGCTCCGTGGGAGTCAGGTGAGATGTTGGCCGTGCCGATGACCTCGGCCTTCCCGATGTCTGGCAGGAGCCGCTCAGGAGGTGCCGTGCCAGGATCTGACCCCGCCGGTTCTCGCACAGGCCTTTCGTCACAGGTTTTCAAGGACGGAGCAGCTTCCACCGCGGGCGCCGTGCTGGACCTCGTGGTGAAGGACACGCCGGGGAGTCGCAGCGGGTGTCCCACAGGGGGGTAGTATCCCCATCTCCTGCGCTCCCACCGCTCCGGCCGGCGGCAGCTCCGTCCTCCCCGGTCTGTGCCGCGCAAGGCGCGTCGCGGGCAGGGTCACCGCAGGAGCAGCACCAGCGGCAGGAGCAGCACCGTCGGCGAGACGGAGATCTCAGCAGCGCCACCACAGTCTTGGGCGTTTTCCTGGAGGTGGGAGGGAAGGGGTCAGCCTGCTCACTGCCAGGGCGGTGCTGGTGGAGGGAAAGGATCCCACCCGTCACCTTTGGAAAAGTGAGCAATGCGTGGGGCCAAATGCAAAGGGGCAAAGGAAGGGACTGGTTTGATGCCTGTTGGTCACAGCAGCCACCTGCGAGCTAGGAAGCCACTTGCCTCCTTGGCTCCTAGCTGTGGGAGTGCTTGCTCCTGACCCTCTGGTATCTGAGCTCAAGCCCTTCCCAGGTGGTATTGATGTGTGAGGGTCCTCCTGGTAGGAAGCCCCTTGGGGATTCACATGGCTGTGTCTGGGCCCAGCCAGCAGGATGGGCATGTGACATGGGTACAGGCATGCCCACGGTGAAATTCAGCTGTGTGGCAGCCCTCCCTCCCTCCCATGCTACCCTGGGGTACCTCAGGGTGGAATGCATGGCAGGTGTCCGGCCGCCGTCGCAGCTTCTGGGACCGCATCCGTTCACACTTCACTGAAGCGTTATGTGCGAGGCTGTTAAGGACAATGGCAGCAGCAGGCAGGGAAAAAGGGGATGAACACAGAGATATATCTGAGCACAGAGATATCTCTGAGCACAGAGATACAAGGCCCTGATGCAAGTTTGTACAGGTGTAACTGCACGACCGGAGAGACAGAGGAGGGAGGACAAGGGAAAGGCAGGTCACCCTGCGTCGGCTGGAGATTTCTCCAAGCTGTCCCACAAGTCGGGCTGTGCCCTTTACCCCCACGGCAATTGCACCAGAAGCACATTTTCCACCCTAGCAAATATGAAGACAAAGGGGCCTGTGGAGCTGTGCATCCCTGCTGGGTGTGGAAGGATATATTTGACCTCTTTCGCGTCCATTGGGACGGGTGGGAAGACGCTGCAATCACAGACAGCATCCGTGACAAGAAGCAGGAGGTTGCTGCTGACGATCTGCTGTGCCACAAACATCCTGCAAGAGAAGAGCAGGTGAGAGAAAGCACATCCCTCCAGCTACAACACTAGAACAGCACTGCCTGAACCACTGCAAAGAAAACAGAGATCATTGGAAACAGGATGTCAGTCAGAAAGACCCAGAGAGCAGAGGTACACAGGGCGGGAGTGGCACTGGCACACCCTTTCGGCCTCAGAAAACTCTGAACTGGCTCAAGTTTACAATTCTGTGCTAGGCACAAAAGCCAAAATCAAACCCAAAACCCAACTAACCAACCAAACCCAACATGGGACGGGGCAGCATGTCACAGCAGATGACATGGAGAAAGCCTGGTTTCATCTGGAGGTATGTTGATGCCCATTTAACATACATTTCTGTGTATGCTTATAAAATACAAGCATGTCTGTATTATGTGGTCCTGCAAGGAGCAGTGCTTTGCTAAATTTCATGTTACTGGAGAGAGAAACAGGGGATCCCAGTAGCACTGTACGTTACATCGGTGTGATGGGACCGACCAACCGGTGTTGGAAAATCGTGTGGCTTCGCTTTGCAGCCACAACTTCACCTGCCCTTCCCCTCCCTGTGGGACAAGCAGACTGTGGCTTGTGGTGACAAGCACAGGCACATGCCTGTGGTGATGTCTCTGGATGCAAGCATTGGCCTGAGGACACGCACGTGAGGCCTGACGGGGCAGGCGGCGCAGGGATTGAGTGGGCAGGGCAGGATGAGGGCAGGACGTGTGTCAGCTGAGTGCAGGGTTTTCTGCAGGAGCGCTGTGCACGTGCGGGTGTGTGGGCAGCTCGGATGTGCCTCTGTGCTCACGAGGCTGCGTGTGCCTGTGACTGAGGGTCCGTGCACGTCAGTCACAGGGGGTGCGTGTCCAAGCATACGGAGGCCGGTGTCACTGCGAGGCGCTGTACATGTCTGGGCACCTCAGCAACCTGCCCAATGCCTTGCAGCCATTGTGTGTCATTCACCAGCACAGAGGCTGCAGCCACCCAAAGGAAGGCTGAGCTGCCCACGCTGCCATCCCCCTCTGCCTGCTGTCAGGCTGAGATGCTGCCGGGCACCGGTGGCTGTGCAGCCATGGCAGGGGGCTGGCAAGCTGTCCTGGAGCCGCTGGGCACAGGGAGGGCTGGGGATGTCAGGCTCAGTGTGCCTCCACTGGTGGCAGGGCTACAGTGGCTCTGTGCACTCGCAGTCCTGCTGAACACTGCTCAGCCAAGGGAGAGGGCTTCTGGATTACAAATACAGGTTTGTGAGGATGTCCCCACTGCACTGTCCAACCTGGCTGCACTAGAGGAGCACCCTGTCTCCCTGGTTATTCACCACCTTGTCTTGCTGCCCTCTAGCCTCTGGAGATCTCTGTGTTCCCTTTCAGCGGTGTTGAAGGTTGCACACTGCAGCTGACCATTTCATTAGTGGCTTTTTGACTAATGACTGCTTTGGGAGCTTTGACAAGCAGGCTTTAACAAATTCACTAACCAGGACAGAGGTGCTCCATACACTAATCCGCAAGCCAACTTTTTGCCCAGGATGGAGCACCCAGCCTACCCTCACTCCACCAGGAACTACCTGGGCTTGTGGAACATGATCAGGAAAGCCTGCATGCCTGAGTCAATGCTTCACAGAGCCTGTGACAGGGGGTGTGTGTGTCTCTCCCAAACACCTGCATGGAAGATGCACAAGAGATGCACCTGGGACCCAGAGGCTGCAACTACACCTGTAATTACAAAGGAGCTGAGCAGGATGCAGCACCTGCTGCTATGACGCTGGTGAGGTGCTGCCTCCAGCAAGGAGGGGTCAGTCCCAGGCTGTGTTGGTGCAGAGATCTGTGCAGCAAGAGCTTAACAGGCCAGTTTAGGGCAGTCAGCTCCTCTGGATCTGCCCAGAGCTTAATGCCCCTACACAATACCTTGTTGTCACCAAATCTGCAATCTCTTCTGAAACAATGTTTGGCAAAGTCTGGTTTTCCTACACTCATGCTGACTAGCACAGGCTGTTTTCCTGACCTTTAAGTCTTTCCTGCAGTTGATCCAACACTGAAGTCAGACTAGGTAGGATTTTTTTTTTTTGAATAGGAATTCCAGTCAGATCTGTTTGGATGTCTCATGTTAGGAAAAGCTGGACCAGTGGAAATTCATCTTTCTGTCACATTTCCACACGTGATTGCTGGTGGTACTATGGAGCCACTGAAAACAGCCTTTTCCCACAAAGACTTTTCTATCTAACTTTGGACTGTTCATTCTCTTAAAATGAAAATGGAAAATAAAAAAGTGGACCCTTGTTTTCATTTCTTTCACTTTAATGCTTCTTCCCCCCC
>VZRE01000342.1:104621-185802 GCA_013396775.1 Cephalopterus ornatus | reverse complement strand
CCCCCCCACTCCTGCTTTTTGTTTTTTGTTTCTATAGGAAAACAGAAAAGGGGTAAAAGGAAAAAAAAAAAAAGGGAAAAGGAAAGCTTAAAGCACTGCAAAAAGGAACATTTTCTAAGAAAAACTTTGCCAGAAGCGTGAGAAAACAGAAAAAGTTCCTGTGGAATGGAAAGATATATATATATGTGTATATATATATATTTGAATGCTCTTTTCTTCAGCTACCTCTGCTTATTAACAGATGGTTTTAAATTTTCTTCTCTTTCATCAAGAACCAGTAACTTGGTCTCTTCACCTCCTCCCTGTCCAGCACAGCTGTTCAGCTCTGCTCTGCAGCCAGAGCCGGAGATATCGTGGTGGCCGTGCCATGGGCAAAGCACAGGTGACTCTTCTCAGGTTGCTGTCATCATCAATGGGCCCTTTGACAAGGCTTGTGTGCCACCCCCCTGGGGGCCCCCCCAAATGAAAGGGAAGCTGCAGTTCTTACTTTTGGCAGTCTCCACACTCAATCAGCCCATTGGTCTCCTTGATGGCCGGCTCGTACACGAAAACGGGGTACTCCGTGTCACAGGGCTGCAATGTGTCGTGCTTCTTGTGCTTGTGAGCTGCGAGGGCAAGGAGACAAGGTGAGATGCGAAGGGCAGAGGATCACACAGGAGCTGCCTGCACGGAGATGGGAACATTTAAAACTGGTGACACAGGCTGGAGGAGCAGCCCTGCGTGCCTGCTACCCCTTCAAGAGTGGCAAAGAGCAGGTGCCTTACCAGAGGATAATGGGAAGGAGGCGCTCCATAAAGCAGCCAGGCAATGATCCCTGCTCCCACTAGGTGGTGTGGGAAAACCAGCCTATGTGAGAAATGCACACAATATTGCCACTTGCCTTCCCCCGGCAAGCCCAGACCCTGCTATGCCCAAGGCACAGCTGTGGGGCTGCAGTGGCCACAGCACCCCAGGGACCCCCTGCCCGGTAGGAAGGGTCATTTGAGCACCAGTACCCTTCTGTTCAAAGGAGCAGCGGGATCTGACTGAACCATCAGCATTAATGAAGTCCCTCCTGCCTAACCCAGCCTTGGTTCACTTTTTTAAACATTGAAACCTGTGACTGGGCTGGTTTTCAATGCCTGTGCCAAGGGATCTGCCCCTGTGGGAACCCTGCGTGTCCACGGTGGGATTCATCAACTGCTGATCCCTCCTGAGCCCTCTGACACCTCAGAGCGAGCCCACAGCAGGAAATTTGAGGGGTTGAATATGTCTTTCTAAGAAGAAACCACTGCCAGCAAACAGATCTGGCCTGAGACCACAGGAAAGCAGATGACGGCTCTCAAGGACCAGCAGAGACCCAGCTCACACACAGCAGTGGCTCCTGGAGGGAGCCATCCACCACAGAGGCAGGGAGCAGCTGCTCCATCACTCATCAGTCACGCTCTGTGGGACTTCCAAACTAATTTGGGGATGAGGGGGAGCTGGACCGCCTTATTAAACCTCCCTCGAGAAGCAAGAGCATTCTTTCTAGGAGTTCAGCAAAATCTGTCTTGCCTGAAACTACCGCCTTGGGCCCTTCTGGCAATTATTTTCTGCAGTTGGAGGTAGCAAAGCCAGCTCCCGCCTCTGTGAGACACAGGGGAATGCTGCCGATGGAAACGCCGAGCTTTGTTGCTAGGGCAGAGGTGGTTGCAGCTCAGCCAACAGCGAGTATGAGAAATGGTCTACATCAGCTTTGGGCCTGAGCACAAAGCCTCACTTCGCAGCCCCCCTCCCACACAACAGCCACAGGCAGCCCTGCCGAGGGGGCAGGTGGGAACCAGCAGGGAAGAGAGTCCTTCGGGTGGGGAGGACGCCCAGTTCACGCCGTGCAGCAGAAGCGCTGAAGATTTATAGAAAAATGCAGCATCACGGGTTTTAATCAGCAAATGCATGTTAAGAAGGCACCAAGAGGGCACCGTGATTCCGATGGGTAATTTGCATCACTGTAGAACCCTCACTGAGAGCAATGGTCTCCTCTCCCCCGACACCGCCAGAGCACGCAGAAAGCAGCAGGCACCACCCGGTGCAGCTTGCCGTCTAAACAATGTGGATTAAATGAGAGGGAGAAAAAAACGGATGATTTTCTCTGATTTTTCTCTCAGGAACTCCAGCCCAATTTCCCCTCTAATGCCTTTCCCGGGTGAATATAATGGGTACTCAAACCCTTCCCTGCAGTACTGAGTCCTTGGTAGTATTTTTTTGTGCTTTTCTTCTGAACTCTCAAAAACCAGCACTCGTGAGGCAGCCTCCTAAAATCCTCCCAGACTGTGGGACCCACCTGTCGGTGTCAGGTTGATTTTGCATAGATCCAAAAGCAAAGAGAGCACGATTTCAGCATGGTGCCTTGTTTTGTATTCACCTTGGATTTACACTGAATTAATCAACTGAACTCGTCGTTTCAGGGTCTGGCAGCACCTCTGCCATCAGCCAGGAGCTGCCTGGCTGTGCTCTGCCACCATCTGCGGTCCCTCTGTGCGAACCCCACACTGTAGAAGCACAGAAAACCTCTCCCATTTTTTGCTAATGGAGAATGCCTCTGTCACAAGGACAAAGAGTCCTGAGGAGATTTGGGATGAGCAGAAGAAGACCCTGTTTCCGAGGTGAATTTCAAAGGCTTAGACATTTCTGATGAAACATGCAAAACATCCCCGTTTATGTTGTAGAGAGAGAAGCTGCAAATGCTTTCTAGCTCAGACCACCTCCAGGACTGGTAACTATTCTGTCCAGTAAAGTCCCTAAAATAAGACCAAAGGAGTGTGAGGAACAGAGTGGGAACCCTTTCTTTCAGCCTTAATTCACTGTAGTTGAGGCTGGGAAAGCAGCTCCAAACCCTGAAAGAGTGGCTAGGCTAGTCTGGACTGGGACCAGATCTTAGGGACCTGCTTGTGGCAAGACCACACATTGGTCTTTCAGCCACAAACCATTAAAGTCCTGTTGTGTTACCCCTGGATTTGCAGCACTGTCACTGCAGCACAGCTCTTGGCAATGGACTGTGCCATTCTTGCTCAGAAGAGTTACTGTGATGACCACAAAGGTGACCTGATAAAGTTGGGGCAAACTGCTTGCAAGAATTTAGCGTATTGCTCATGTCAGGAGTGGCAAAGAGTCCTGACATAACAGGGATTTCATCCAGGACCTCATTTTTCCCCTGTCCTTGGTAAAGAATGACATCCTTCTCTAGCCCCAGCTTGCTGTTATAATATCATCAAAGCAGATGGAGCTACAGTAATATAAAATACAGTGGTGTGGAGGACGGGGTGCAGGGAGGGGTTGAAAGAGACCATCTTCTTGGAAAATACGTAATAGAAGTTGATCTCAGGCCTCTCAGCTGCAACCAGCAATGAAAGAGGGCTGTCATGCTGGTCTTGGTGGGCTTGAAGAACAGCCTTGGGCCTCAAGGGGAATTAAAGAGACTGCATGTCCATACGTGGGCAGCACTGTTTGCTGGCCTGACCTGCACACATGGGCAAGAGCTCTGGACACAGGACTAGAGAGGCAACACTTGGTCGGTAATTCTGGGTTGAACTGTGCCATGGTGACACTCACAGGAGCAGCGTGTGCAGTGGGAAGTGCATCAGGTTTGGTTCCTTCAGGGGCACTTTTGCCACTGGCATTATGCGCTATGCCAGTCTCAGAAGGGGCATTTCTGGTTGAGTCTTTCATGACCTTCTGCAATTTGAGTTGCTCTGGGTCAACTTCATCCTGTGCACTAAGCTGTATTTTTAAACTCTGCTAAATATTCAGAAGTGCCTCGCACAGACAATCTTTACTCGGATTTTTTTGGCACAAGCTGAATGAAAAGAAGGCACTTTAAAATCTCCTAACTTCTGCACAGACACAAGACCTATGACAGAGATTATGCTCAAGCCTACTGCCACTTAATTCTCTTGGAAGCAATGCAGTTGCAGCAGCATTGAGAAGTTCAGAGAAGCCCAGTAGCACGTACAATCATCAGCAAAACGCTTGGGCTGAGCCTCTCAATGCACATGCTGGACATCAAAATGTTATCAGTGCCCTGAGAGTCTGGTGGTCAGGGATTAGTAAACAGCCAGAGGAGCTGATAACATATTGCAAACTTTATAGCAAAGAGTGAGTTAATTCCAGGCTGTCATTGCTACCATCTGCACTTCCAGAAAGACTTTGTCAGACATTTGGCAACCAATCCTTCTGAGCAGCAAAGGCAGCTGCCATGCCTTGTTATGAACTATAGAGCCCAGATTGTGAACTCTTTCCCACCAGCATAAATCATACACCCGAGTCAGTGGATTTACTCTGGGACGCGAGACAAAATCTGCCACTTAGTTACCAATAAAAACCACAGAATCTGATCAATTATCTTGTAAAATATCCTCTGTGTACATTACCATGCAGTAAAAAAAGGAAACTTTTATGATCTACAGAATTCTAGAAATAGTCCTTTCTAGGCTGCATGCCTTGGCTGGAAGTATTTTTGGCCTAATTAAAAGCTTTCAAACCTTGTGATGCTCATAAAAGCAGAAGCCCTTACAAACACAGAAAGAAATTAAGATGCTGAGAGCAGTGAAAAATCTATGGCAGCAAACATGTCTTCTCACCCCCTCTGAAAAGCAGATTTGTATGATGAGTGCAGTCCGAATATATCACGCTCATATTCCAACAGCAAGTCTCACCTTCCCAGAAAATAAGAGAACTTGGGAAGCAGAAATAGGCTCAGTGCTGCAGAGTCAGAGGTACACAGTCAGGCAAGGGTGAGCATTAGAACCCTGATCATTAATTCCCCTGCACATAACCCGGAAAAAATGTGTGCTCAATTTCTCTCTCACAAAATGTCTCCTCATATTTTTTGCATACACCAGCCTTGGCATGCAGTCAAGAAAATGTTAACATCTCTGGCAAAAATCTACAGCCCCTTCTTAACAACATGTGCAATCCATTTCTTCCAGCCTCAATAGTATTCTTCCACCCTGCTACTCCCACACACACATGGACACTCATTTTTTTATCTGTAGACACCCTCTCCTTCTCTTCCTCTTCTTCATACAGTGAGATGCATTCCAACTGTCTCTATTTCTCTATCTCTGTCTCACACATACGTCTTTCTGGGCAGAGAGCAAATCAGCAAATACAAGCTAGATATGGAAGCACGGAGATACAAACACAGCCACAGTCTGGACTCCGTCCTGGGGGAATTTCTAACTCGCCTGTAGGAGCGGATTTATGAGCGAGAGCATATACTTATAAGTTGAACTTCTTGAAAGTAGTTTTGCATTATCCTAGAACTGGGATTTATCAGAAGGAGCTAAGCCATGGGGTGTGGAAAAGAAGACTTAAGTTGCTTCTTAATAACTGAAGTCTATGAAACTTGCATAGTTTTTCCTGCAAGAAGGCATGGGTTGGCCTTTGGTTTTGGGATAAAAACTGAAAAGAACGGGCCTGCTGGGAAGCAAGGTTAAGGACATGCCATAGTGCACAGGCTATGGGCCCAGCTGTGCCGTAGTAATGAGTGATGATGTTGTCTGTGACTGTAGTCCCCGAGGAGGCTTGTGTGTTCCTTCTTTTATCAACTTCTCAGTGACAGACCTTCAATCACCAGCTCAGCCAGCTAAACGAGCAACAGCTTCTCTTGCTTCTTTGCAGAGCAGGGAAATAGAGCCAGGCACTGCCTTGTCTCCGTCACACCTTCCTGCAAGTTCCCCACTGTCCAAAAGGTGGAAAAAAGTCTTTCCTAGCCTGGAATTTCTAGTTAATGCTCTTTTTTTTGCTGTTAAGTGGTTCTACTTACAATGATGGAAGACAGCCTTGGCTGGAGAAGTCCCATACACACAGACACACATTGACGATGGAGCCACGTGACAGTTTCACACGATTGGCAGCGCAATGAAGACATGGATTCACACACAGCAGTCACGGAGGTGATGTGGGAAAGAGATGAAGAAAGCACAAAAGGAAATGGTGATGAGCATGGTGATGGTGATGAAATGGTGATGGGCAGCAGTGAGAACCCCCTCCCTTTTTCCTCACATCTCCTCAAGCAAAGACTAAATCAAACTGCAGCCAGCAAGCATCCACAGCAGCACAGTGCAGGAACACCAGGTCAAGTCTGTCCTCCAGAAAGAGCAGTCTCTCCTGCCCTGGCTCGAGCAGTGCACTCGCTCATCTGACTCCTCCTCACTGATTTCTGCATGGGGCCCCTGCTGTTATCCTGATGGCAGCAGCCAGGGCCACTTAGAGGATAGCTGCGGCTTCTACTGCCATCTCTTTGGATGAAGCGAGTGGGACCTAAACAGTACCCAGACACAGGCCTTGTCTTCTGAGTAGAGGGCAATTTTGCTTTCTAAAAATGACTGTTTCCCCATTACACCAGGAGAGTTCAGTGCAGAAGATTCAGCTTCACAGTTAGCATGGAAGGTACCACTGTCTCCACTAAAACAGTGATCAATAATTAGTGAGAATGCAACAACAGGCCTTACCGGGCTGCACAGAGCACACCTCACCTTTCCCTTGCAGTCTCCTCAGGGCCACTAACATCCCTCCTGCCTGCAGGGTCAGGGATGGGACCATAGAGATTCCCAGGATGTTTCCAGCAGGCAGCACTACAGCTGCAGGACAGATCACTGGATTTCAAACCAGACATACCCCCCTGCTGTACTCAGCTGCTGTGTAATACCATGTGCCATCATATTCTCACTTCCAGAGCAGGTCCAGTGCTTAAGTGAAGACCCTCAATATGTTATTGAACTGTAAGGTTTGTGTTTAGCTTCCTGGAACCCCTGCTAGGCTCTGGAGAGCCTTCTGCTCCAGCCCTGCTCAGTCCTGTCCTGTCGGAGACTGGAAGGGAGTCTTTCCAACTGAAGTGGTTTGCAGAGGATGGCCTCTCTCATTGCACTGAACACAGGGGAGGGGTCCTCAGAGAGAAGCACCTCCCATCTCCTCAGCAAGTAACCCTGAGAAAGCAAGCTCTGAGCAGCACACACCTCACCCTGACTGCTCTGGTGCTGTGGCAGCCTGAAACGGGGGTGGAAACGGGGGAAGATGTGGTGGTGGTGGGATCTAGAAGCTGGATTACAGTGTCCATGGAGGAAGAGGTGTGGGGTACATGGCAGGCTCCTCGCACAAGGCCAGGCTTCCCCATACAGTTTCTTCTGTCACCCGTGGCTGCAACACTCACGTGCTATGGGGTGGCTGGACTCTTGTGTACTCACCATCTGCCAGGTTGTTTGAGTGCCAGAAGCTACTCATGTTAAACTCCAAAAGGAAGCTGTCAAAAGAGCAAGAACAGAGGATGCTTTTTCAGCAGCCTAGAAGCATGCAGGTGTCAGGGAGATGGCCCTGTCGCCCGGCGAGTATCAGTTCTAAAATGTTTACTGCAAATTTGCTGGCAGTGGAAGCCTGATTTTTTATTTTTTTTTTATTTTTTTTCCCCTCTCCATATGATAGAGTGTAACTCTGTATTGTGGGATCTTTACTGTGGAAGATGGGAATGGGCTTTTTCCTCGAGTATGTACAGTGCAAGGGGCTCGCCAGTGAAGGAAGGAGTGAGTACAGCAACCCCTGAAGCTGGGAGGGGATTCAGTCACTGTGGGCCCCACCAGAGGAGCAGGCATCGATGGCCATCAGAAGCCCACACTCTGCCTACTTGGAGGTAACTACATGCCACTTTGAAATATTCTGCACCAATAGGCTCAAGCCCTCAGAGCTGGGTCTTTTCCACATCTCCCCTTTTGCACACCCAGCAAGCTGAGCAGTGGCACTTTCACCCTAATTTGAACTTGAACTCCGATTCACCCCAGAAGATTGAGGGGAACCCAAATGTAGAGGAGAGCCTCCCCTCTCTTCTCCCTTGCCTGTCATTCAGACCTGAGCTCCCTGGCTTGCTTCCTTCAGCCTTCTCCCCCCGTGAAAGGAAGGTGTGCATTCGCTCATCACGGGCAAAGGGGACAGGCAAGAGGACTCGGCATCAAGGATCTGCACAAGGCCACAGGAGACCCAAGTCCTATTTCTGACTCAGGCACTTTGTACTGAGTGACTTCAGGTAAATCCCAGACCCACTTTGGTCCTCTGCCTCTCAAAATGGGAATAGTAATAGCTTTCTGTCTCCCAGGAGCAAGGCTGAGCTGAATGTCAGGAAAAGGCTGACAGCAATGCCCTACGCAGGAGCCTCCTCTTGCAGCTTTCTCAGCTCTTGCCCCCGTTACTCTGAGCCTCCCAAACACCCCCATCTTTTGGTACTCACATGAGGAAATCACTTATCAGCCATTTCACTGCAGCTAGAAAGGCATAAATTGGCTGGAGAACAAAAGAAGAAATGAGAAATACCATAAGGACCTGGTCAGAGAATTTATAATTGTTATGCAGGACCCCACATCTCAGACCAATTCCCTCCACTGATCAGAGCTCTTGAAGACAGGCTGGAAATTCAAGGTCTGGGCATCACTGGAAAATGTTCAAAATGTTTTGATGTAAAAAGCCAGCAGAGCTGCCTTGCTACTAATAATATCTTCTCACCCCCACCCCATCAGGGTCAGGGAGTTTATCACAAATGTATGAAGGACTTTGAAGATGTAATTGCCTGATGATTTCTCTCCAGTATGGACGACCTTCAGAGCTCAGAGCAGGAGAGAAACACAGCTAAATGGGACACTACCAGTTTAGGATGCTTTTATGTTCTGATGGCAAGTGGTGTTTCTGGGACAAGCCCAGGATTTAGTATTATCTTCCATTGATTGATTATGCTTAACTGTGCTTTCATCCAGCTTTTCCTCAAGATGGCATGACTTCTATCATCTTCCTGCTTTTCAGCTACAAATTGGAAATCCAGCATTATCCCAGGGACAATTCATCTGCAGAGGATCCTGCTGCTTCTTTTCTTCATGGTAACCATGTCTAATTTTCATCTCTCTCTCATAATCATGCCCGTGTCCTCAAACTCAAAACAGATGCAGTAGTCACAGGACACAAGATAATGTTCCATTATGCTAACTGACTTATCTTCACCCAAAATAAGTCAGCAAATAGTAAAATGTAGAGATTATTGGGAATTTGGCTGACTCTTATGTGTGTATATGAAAAACAGACTTTTCTTGATTTTTTTCTTTTCAAGGGTTTTGGTAAGACGGGAAGATGAGAGATGAAGGCTGAATGCTCACCTTTGTATTCTCTTCCCAGTTTATCTTGTTTTTGACAGCTCATATTTTGTGACAGTAATCAGAATTGGAGGATATGATCAAGCAAATACTTTCACTGTAATCACAATATTTTATCTACCTTAAGTATAGCCACTCCAAAACAGACATTGTCAAAAATGTAACGTTGTTAAAAGTGTTAAAATCCCTGTTTAGGGTTGTGTCAACTAGTTTGAAGTGGCCTAAGTGTTGAGGAATTACTTTGTTCTGCCTGTTTGAGACCACGTTAGGAAGGTAGGGTGGGATTAGATTCTTGGTTTGTATCATCTTAAAGAGAGGTTGCATTTGGGTACTAGTAAAACTCTTCCCTCTGTTAGTTTGTTCCCTGGGCTATTACCACTTTCTCTATTGCTCCAACTCCGCTCAGACTTCCCCAAATGACTGTCAGTTTTCTCCCAGATGTTCCCTGACAGAGCAACTCTCCTTTTTGAGCTGCTGAGCAAAACCATGCCCTGTAAAAGGATTCCTGTTCATTTCAGCTGCTAGCTGGTTCCTTGGCTTTTAGGAGAAGCCTGCCATAGTTTAGTGCATGTCCTCTCCCTGATCCTTCCAATTTTCTGTGAGATCCTATATGCCAATAGAGATCCACATTGGAAACCACAGCCAGAGGCCACCACTGCCTCGGAAACCATTCCCACCACTTGAAAGCAAGTATCTACTCCAGTCTTTTGGGGAACATGCTGCTCCAAGGTGCTGGAGATGCCCTAGGAGGAAGCCCAGCCCAGGGAGGGCTTCATGCTGACAGATACATACGCTGAGCAGGGGCCGGGCACCGCTGTGGTGGTGGTAGGGTACCTTGCACATCGCCTGGTAATCATACATGGTCACCCTGCAATCAAAACAAAACCAGCCAGCAGTCAAAAGCAAGCAATACAACTGCCTACGGGATAGACACGTCAGCCTTTTCTGAAACATTTCATGGATGAAATATTTCCTGTACGAACTAAAGCAGCGACCTGCTTACATGTGTCTTTGTTGTTTGGCCAGTGCTGGATCTTGCAGAGCAAGAAATACAGGCTCTGGATTAATGCAACTGGGTCAGAAGGAAATATGTCCCTAATTTCAGAGAGTGAATAAAGCAGGCTGTGAAGCAGAGGAATTACGATTGTAACTACCTCAGGGCCCCCTAGTTCCTGTTTTCAAGCCACTGAAATTCTCCTCTGACATTGGCTGGGGAGTGGACTGAGATGAACAGAAGTATTTTTAAGAGAGAGAGAAATGTAGTCAGCCAGCTGCAATGCTGCATCTTGGGGGGCTCTCAGATAACCATTCCGTAGAAAGGCTTTTCTGAGTGACAGGAGGAACTGAAGCACTTTTGTACCTGAAATGCCAAGAAATGTTTCCCCTAACATCTTGCCCTGGGAAAGACAAAGAACCAGCTACTTTCTGGCCACATGGAGATTGGAAGTTACTGTGTCTCTCTCTGTTTTGCAGCAGGTGGAAGAGCAGGAGATGAGGAGAAACAGTGTGTGTGGTGATGATGGCTGAGCGGGGGAGGGGGCAGGTAGCTAAAGGAGCTCTTGTTTCTAAATAAGAGAGTCACATGCATCATCAGCATGTGCATTTTCCCCTGCTCAAGTGCTTCTCAGACGGACCAATATGCTCTGACCCACACACCAGTGAAGAACGAGAAGTACAGCGTGGAGATCCCCCACTTACCGCCTGAACATGCCCATGTTTAGCAGCTGGGTCATTACTGAGCCATCCACTGCACCAAAAAATTTTCCAGTCTGCAAGTACAAAAAAGGAAAAAACAGAATAAACTGACAACAGTAAATTTTCCAAGTGCTCGAAGGCTCCAGCCGATCTAGTCTGTCTGGAGGCCTACTATGCACAGCAAGCGTTTTATAAGGAGGTAACGCTGAGCTTTGTCCTTTGGCTGCCTGGAAAGCTTGAGGGAGGACTTCCCCCATCGCCAGCTGGGCATCCTGCACCATTCCTACCACGCTTGAAAATGATTTAGCCCACATAAGTCCCTGCATCTTGTGACAGAAAAAGGCAGACTCACAAGCTGCAGAGACCCAGGCATGTTGAGTCACCGGAGGCCTGGGCTCTCCTGTGGGTTTCTGGGAATCCATGTTCTCTGGATCTGAATGCCTGACTCTTCCATTTGAGCCTCTCTGCTAGCCCATGACAGTGGCTTTGGAAACTCTGCTCTCCTGCTGCCCTGGGTGAACTGCCCCACCATGTATAAGTGCGATGTACAGAATTATTTAGGGAGCAAATGCAGTTTTACAACGCACTACAGTGCAAGCTCTGAGCCTGAAGTAACCCAAACAACACAACATGAACCCATCCATCCCTTTAGCTTACACACTATGCACTGGCAAAGCCAGAGCTGTTGCACAGGCTCCACCCTAGCAAAAGTTGCATCTGGGGGGTCAACAACTCCCCCATCCCACTTGCATCCCTGAACTAAAAGAGAAGGTTGTGGTCCTCTGGTCCCACTTACGTCTTGGAGTCAATAACCTCAAATACAGACCCAATCCCAAATCTGAGAACTGCTGCTTTAAAGGCATTTTCAAACAGCAATTCTAGCTTTCCTGATTACTAAACCATGACAAAGCTATTGCAAAAATGCTTCAAATCTGTCGAGTCCACCGCTTTGTTTGCAGGCAAGTAAATAAAATATTCATAAATAATAAAAACGGAGATATGAGCCGTCCTCTGTCTGTTTTCCTGGCTTATGGATCCTGACACAGTAAATAGCTCCCATGTGTTATGGAAGTATTGGTGCAGTCTGGGGGAACGTTTTGCTTTTCCACTGATTGGCTAGCAGTCATTTAGCATGTATTAGCAGATGACAGATGACTTCATTTATTTGAGTGGGACATTTTCACTGAAAAAACCTGAATCCTTAGGCAGATTTACCTAAGATCACATGGCAATCATCTAAAAGTAGTGTTACATGGTTATGAGCTTCTTCCCAACAGGCTTTAGAAGTCATTTCACTGTATAAATCGATGCATAACATCAACTCCCCTTTGAGCATTTAGGCTGTAATTGTCTCAGACATAGTAAAACGTGCCTGAGCAAGCACTAACTTTTTTCACTGTCCCTGCTCTTTCAATCTGATTAGGGTGATGAAGAGGCCAGCTGCTTCCATTTAATCCCAGTCTGCAGACCCAGCAGGAGCTGGAGCGGTGGGATTTAACACAGTTCAAGCTGCAGACAGTAAATGGGTCCTGTCCTGTCAGGAGATGATGCCTGACCAAATTTCTCCAGCTAGGATGTCATTCCTACAGGTAAAAGAATGAGGAGCTACCAGTGTAAATGAGAGTATAGCCTAGGCAGTGTGCTCAGAAAAGCATCTGCAAACTGGCCTTTAACATCAAACCAGACATTCAAAGCTTGGTACTGTTTTAGGTACCCTGTGCAGGGAGTGACACAGAAAAGTGTCACTTGGCAGAAACCAAAGTGATCCTGTACATTTTGCAAAGCAGCTCTCATTACAACCTGCTTCCTCCAGTGACTGCCGCTCTCCTAGGCATCCCTCTGCTGTGCTTCTCCTAAATCCCATCTCTGGGCAAGTTTCCACAGGCCCTTGCAATTTCAGAGGTTCACAGCACAAAGCATCGCTCTGACATCCAGCACGACATATGCTGTTTCTCACCCCCCTGACCATGTGACACATGCTGTGTCTACAAGCACACATACAGGCTATGCATGGGAAAGAGACGCAACCCAGAGCTCAAAAGCTACATCACTGCTCACAGACATATATACATCCGCCCTTTGTTGGCTCGTTGAGCAATTTACACTTTTTGTACACTCAAAAGCTGTAGACAAACAGGCTCTGCCAAATAAGCCAGGCATTGGGAAAGGAGGCAGCCTCCTTGCTGCATGGCTCAAATGGCTCTTGCTTCTCCACAAGCTCTGCCCAGCCCTGGTGGGACCTTGGCCTTTTAGCTGCTCCCCTGCACCCTGTCCCTGGAGTCCTGCCTGGGCAGAGCTTGCAGACATACCCTGCAAAATGCCTCAGGGAGAAGGCAGCAGCCCTAGAAAAAGAGGTTTAGTGAGTGAGGGAACATCTGGACGCAGCAGGCGCAAGGAGCTCAAGACCTGTGATCCACAGCTGTGCCTACGACTGGCAACGGAAGGCGACTAAAAATTCAGGGGTGGTCGTGGGGCCACGGCTGCAAACACTGGCAGAAACACAGCACAGAGCAGCCTTCCCTGCAGCACAGCCTGAGCCTGCCACCCACTTTCCCTCCCTCCCCTGCTCTAGATCACCTGGTCCTCTTCCTCACTCACTTCCTTCTCCTGACTTTGGGTTTTAACTCTTTGCTTCCTCTGAGCCACATGGGGCTCAGAGTCAGATGGGGAGACATTAAGAGATTACCCATTCTTCCCCAAGTAATCCTGCAGGGAGTTGCCAACTCGTCACTCATTAAAATCCTAAGAAGTCCCTCTTCTATGGCGGTTTCTTTGCCAGCAAGCCTCCTGCTGCCTTCATAGAGAGGTTATTAGAGCCAACCCCCCTTCTGATCCCCAGCCCAAAGGACAGAGGGGAGCAGGGCCTGAGCCATGCATCCTCACCCCATTCCTGAGGGAACTGGTTCACAGGATCACAGACTGTCCTGAGTTGGAAGGGATCCACAAGTGGTCACCCAAGAAGGAGGTGCAGGCAGTGGGCAGCTCTGGGCAGGCAGTGGGCTGAACGCAGCATAAAACACCACAGTCCCAAAGGAGCAAGCAGAGAGATGGAACAAAACATCTTAGAGCCCACAGGATGGGTCTCCAGCACCAGCTTCTGGCTTGGGGGCTGTAAGGACACAGGCACTTTGGCACCTCTCCGCTATTGTTAGCTTCTACTCTGCCCTGGGATGTAGGCATTTGGATATGAAAGCTCCTCAGCTGTCTTCCTGGGGGAAGCAGGGATGTGCTTGGGGCCCTGCTGGTGCTGGAGCTGCCACAGCCCGCATGGCCCAGCAGGGCAGATCCTGCACATCCTCATTCCTTAGGCATCCAATGAGCTCACTCCCACCCCAGCTGGAGGGGCAGCACAGGCCGTGTGCAGCCAGGCTGCCCTTCTCCACGCTGCTGGGCTGAAACCCTGTCCCAGGCAGCTGAGCCACTTTCGCTAGTGAGGGCAGGGAGGGAGGGCAGTGAACTAGCTGACTTCTCCAGAATGGCAAAATACCCACAAAAATCCAGGTATGGGATTTTTTAGCTTGACATTATGTTAAAAGATGCGCTGAGGAAAGAGTGTAGGATGGGGCAGGGAAGGCCACACTGCAGCAAATGATCCCATGCAGCAACGTCCAGGTCACAAAGCTATGAAAACCAGGGTATTGATTTAATGCTGCTGCTATCTTGAATTCCCTGTAGGGTTTAACCGTGTGGATGCTCATGGTGCCACCAGGAGATAAAAACAGCAACTGGAACAAGACAAAGAAATCAGAAGTAAAGTAGTGGTGAACCTTCTGAGGTTAGAGGAGGTAATAGCTGGAGGAGAACAGCTCTGGTGCCTGCCAAAATGCCTGATCTTGGAGGCATGTGGATAATGTTTATAATTTACCCAAACCCACTATAATGCTATATCTCTGCTAGTCAGATTTTTCAGAGATGACCTTTTGGGAAAACCCATTTTCCATAAGATGCAGGAAAAAATACAGAGACAGAACCCAGGAGGATGGCATTGAGGACGAACAAGAGACATGGTAACTAAACAGTGTAGTTGTCTCCACTGGTGGACATGTCATGGGTCTCAGAAAAGCACCTTTGAAAATGCCATGGGAGACAGAAGAGGAACCATCAATTCCTAAGACTACGAGCCCATCCCGGACATGCAGTAGGAACTCACCTCCCAGAGTAGGGAGCCAGTACAACTTTACAGCACTTCCCTCCCTTATTTTTCAAGTTTTCTTTGCTATTTTTTTTCTTTTCTGTTTTTGTGGCACAGCACAGAATTGAAAGGGCCGTTTTACTGGACTATTCAGTGTACTGGGTAGGTCACTTCCCTACAGAAAAGAGATTGGCTGTTCCTTGCAATATGCCCCCCCTGGATATCTGTCTGCATGACCCCTGGTGCCACGGTGCTGCTGATTCGTTTTGCTCTGTGAGTCTCACCAGTTCCCCTCTTGGCCTCTCTGATCTCCCTGTGCAGCCCCTGTGGGATGCACCATCTCACCTTTTCCTTTTGCCAGCCTACTCTGAGTATGCTAACCAACACAAGTGCAGATGGGAAACGATGGGACTCATATAGCTGATGTTTTCTGTCTAAGCATCCATCTAAAAATTCCTCTTCTTTCTTTCCCGTCCCAGGACTTTGAGATCAACGCTGCTACTTCACGCTTCCCTCTTTCACCAGGACTTCTTAAACAGCCTCTTGTAAGGGACTCTGTTCGAGGCTGAACAGAACTGAAATGCAGTAGGTCACCCAGTCTCCCTTATATTTTAATTTTATCACTTAAAAAAAAAAAATAGATGGTAAGTCTTCCTTATAGAAGCTGCGCTGCTTGTCCCAATCACATCTGTTGGGAGTTTTTTTTACCTTAGTTTCCATTTCAACCTGTTTGTCACATCCTGAAGAAAATAATTTCTGGGTTTGGATCTACTGCCCTTTGGAAATACCCAAGGCTGTATTTGTTAACTCCAGTACAATGGCAATTTTAATGAAAATCCACACTTCTGTCAGTAACAAAACTGCTTCATTTCCCGTTTCTTCTATAAGACCACTCTTACTACTGACTTATTGCTTTGCAGTTTATGAGACTGTTCCAACATATCACTTTCTGACATCCAGAACTATGGGGCTTTATTATTTTGAAGGAAATAGCTGCGTGGTGAATTTATCAGAGAACAAAAAAGTATAGCTAAACCATGTAGTGGCTGGTAGCGTTGACTTTACCCAGGCTGCACAGGATGCCACATCACAAACTGCACCCCTTTAGCTCCCTAGAAATGGTCGTGGAAACACACACCTTATTTTTATTACAATTCTGAGCCTTTTTCCATACTCCTTTCACCTCTGTGAGTCCAGTAAATCCTCCAGTTCTTTAGGTGTGTTCTGGTTTCCAATTTACTTAAAAGATTTCATCTTCATTTTTGCCTTTAGCATTTTGCTCCTACCATCCCCTCAGTTTCCCACATGCTGTAACACCCGCTTTGACTTCAGAAGCGCTCAAAAGCACTGCGCCCTTCCCTTTTCCATTTTCCCTTTTCCCTTCCCTTCCCCCTCCTCCTCCCACTTCCCTTTCCCCTTTCCCTGGCATATCTGCCCTCTGGGACTGTCTCAGATAATCTTTCAGTAGCATTTGTGCCAAGGGAAAGGAGTCTAATTTCCTCACTTCTGATAAAAAGGTATTTTGACTAGTTCCTTCCTTATCACTGCAAACTCCTTCCTCACCTAGGATGTGCTGTCACTCTGCTGGGAGGCTTCCCCCTCACTGCACAGTTGAATTTAATTACACCACAGTCACCCTTATTACACAACTGAACTGCATTTGTTTTAACTGGCTCTGGTGGGTTATTCAGGAACAAGCAAACCCCACCCTCCTCCTTCCCTTATGCTCTCTCACCTCTTCAGGTATTTTGGAAACAAGTATAAAGCCATTGTTATCAAGGAGGAAGCAATTCAGAATCTGCAGAGATGAAAGAGAATCAATATTAAAGATGGCTTTTTCCATGTTTGTATGTACGTGCTCAGGATGGGGCAGTGAGGGATTGTGATGATGGCAACAGCCTCGGCATTTCCGTGCCAGCCCCATGGCTCAGCTACCATGGGTTTTACACGACTGACTTTTCCCTCTCTGCCTCCATTTTGAGGTATTTAGTTCATGACCTGTGACAGAGATTGTCTCTTGCCAGAGCTGTGTGCAGGCCTAGCAGGCTGCAAGACACACTTAAGACAAGGCATCCTTCAGGAAGAGACAGGATGTTTGGAGAGCTCTTCTCTTTAATAATATGGTGTCTAATGCCTTCCATCTTTAGGTTTCAGGGTTTTATAACCACCCATGAAATAACCCTCTCCTCAGCACTAAGTATCAGTGCTGATCTTATTTTTATTTTGCAGAGCAGGAAGTGGAGGCACAGAGTTTAGATGAAAACACTTAGGTCTTGCAGAGAAAAACTAGGGTGCAGAGGAAATCCTTCATAAACATACAACAAGAAATCTCTGGTGATCCCACTCTTCAGGGCGGGAGCTCCTGTCCCGGATATTCCTGGGAACAAGGTTGAAGCAGTGGCTTAAACACAAAGAGAGGTGTCCAGCCCACGTCATGAGAGTGGCATGACAACCACTCTTTCATCATCATGTTCAACATCATCTGGGATGTCAGGGAGGCAGAGGAGACAGACTTAGAGTCACTGGGTGGAACCCCCAAGTCCCTGCCTTGGCCCAGCTCACATCTCACAGCTCATGGGAAGACCTAAACTGCAAATTTTTCTCGTTAGCATGAGGTCCTGCCCCAGCTGTGCAATCTCTTGTGAGGAAACAACAGGAAAAACTTTTCTTTTGGGGAGACAGAGATCTCCACAGAGCAGGTAGGCAATCCCACCCATCACAGGTACAGAAAAGAAAGCTGGGCAACTTACATCATCCTGACAGCTGAGCGGACAGGCACCGTCGAAGGCACTGCACTGGAAAGGAAAAGCAGAGCATTAACCCTGGTGTTAAAGAAACTTTCCTGTCTGATCATGCAGGAGCCACTCTGGCATTCACGCTCCCACTACCAGAGACTTTCACTACTGGGACCGAAGCCCCTTTGCAGCAGTCACCCAATGGGTCACTATTTGACTCCCTATACACCCCACTCCCACACAAGTCAGACAAGTTTTCCCTACTGGTTTGACTCCAGGTTTCCCATAGGAGAGTCTCAGGCATTCAGAACCTTAAAACAATTTATTCATGGTGCAGTAACACGGAAACAGCTTCAGCTGGTGCCTCTGAGGAAGGACCCTGAATGAAGTAAACCCTGGGCTTTTATACCCTCACAGTCGACGCGTGTGATAGTCTGGAATCTTCCTGGTGAGACAGCGGCTCCTGCTGTGCCTCTGGGTGGCTGGACACCTGGCTGGCCCACAGGTCCCTGTGCCCTTTGTCATGCAAAGGGTCAGTGCCAGTTCAAGGCCTCTCGTCTTGGGCTCCCACCACCCAGAGCTCAACCTGCAGCTGCACCCCGAGCTACCTGCACTGAATGTATCCATCAGCACATGGCATGATCTCATCTTACGGCCTCCTCCTTGGGACTGCTGAGCTAAAGGTCTCCGTAACGGCATCCCATAAAGCTCTGCAATCTAGCTGGCATTTCCTAGACAAGCTCTACAGCAGGCACAGGTACCACCCCCCAAGCTGGCCACTCGGTAGCATTTTGTATTCTCCAGCTCTCTGAGCAATATTGCCTTTGCTGAGGGCTCTGATCCTGCACCTGCCTCCCTGACATGCTTCCAGCAGTACCTATGCACTCCAAACAGAGGTGCCACTTGTCAAGAAAGGGCGAAAGTGAAGGTTATTGTGCACCAGTGAGAAACCTGCATGCATTTCAGCATCTGTTAGTATCCAGACTAAGCGTATTTTAGATCAGGATTCTTCTCAGGCAGGGATTTTTTTGTTGTTGCTGCTGTTGGTTTCTTTTTTCTCCAGACAGCTAATGATAAAATAGGATGTGAATGGTGCTCAGTAGCCCAAGGCACCATCCATTTGTTTCATTTAGGATTTCTGTGTACTGGACCTGACATGTGTTTCACAGCACTGATTCGGGTGGGGACATGAGGGGTTAAGTGGTGAGTAACAAAGCCCTTCAGGTGCTTATTGATTTCATAATTGTTCGGAGTTTGCCGTGGCTGCATGTGTCTGTCTCTTCATGTTATTTTTTAATTCTATTCTCTCCAGCAGCAGAGGGAAGAAAGCTGACATGGTGTTGCCATTTCTGTACATGGGGTCCCCTTCCTGCCAGAGGATTTTTGGGGTCAGGGAAGGACACTGGCATAGCACATAGCCTGTCTGCTTGCAGCCAGCTACCCTTTATTTTCTCAATACCCTTAGACATAAACTCCAACCCCTTTCCTGGACGATTCTCAGTAACAAGAGGTGAATTTGCCATTTCAGATCACAACTAGACCATAACTTTCATGTAGAATTTGTTTCTCCTTTTGAGCTTTGCAGAATAAAACCAGTAGTTCAGTTTGCTGTCCCTCTGCTTAACTTCAGAGGAGGCTTGGAGATGCCTGAGTTTGCCTCAAGCCCCACGGCTTTGCAATATCACATGTTCACACTCTGAATCCAGCTGGCTTTTTGAGGCTCTAGGGATGTTGGTTGAAGAACATTCCTTTATCCACAGTTGCAAGCACCATCTCACCCCTGCCTCACCACAAAACAGCATGTGGTTGTTTTGTTTCCCTGGATGTATTCCTAGAGGTGGCCCTGTACTTCACCCTGCTGGTTTCCTTCCTTTGGTCAGCAGAGAAATGTGGCCACAACAAACCACTATAATGGCCTTGGGGGATAACAAATACAGAGACCAGAGTTCAGATATCAGAACAGAAACCCAGCTGAAATGGTGGTTTCCCACAAGAAGGGCCGCTGTCCCACAGCTTCTTCCTCAGCAGCATGAGGACCAAGTCTCACTGCGGCTGCTCTGCCAGTCCTGGACAAGTTCTACAAGTGCCCAGTGCTGGGCTGGCCATACAGCAGCAGCACCACCACAGTGAGGACCCTGCTCTGAGAGCACTGGCAGCTTGCAGAGTCTCTGAGGTGGGGGCAGAACTGAACCTGTGCTCCCTGGTTGCTCCGAGACCACATCTGCTGCCTCAGGCACAGCTCCCTCCTCAGAGACCAGACTACCTCACAGCATCCTCCTGCTGTTGGTCAGGTCTCTGTGACCCAGAGCACTTTCAGCTTTGCCAAAGACACTTAATTACTGTGAAGACAAACACAGCCTCTGACAGGTTTGGACCATCTCCAGTGACTACAGACAAGGGACGGTGCCTATAATATGCTGGCACACAAATGACACAATTACAAAGCCAAGCTGCGGCGAGGCCACACCAGGATGCCTCCCTGTCCCCAGCTTTTGTCTACTTACATCACTGTCATTGGGCTGGGAGATGGGAGGCACAGTGTGGACATCCAGAGAGGCACAGCATGCAGTGAAGCAGGAGAGGGAGAGAGAGAGAAAACAAAATCTGTTAGTCATTCCTCTGTCAAATGGCGGTCACGTCCTGAGAAAGCACACGCAACGCTTTTTTCATACCAGCACCTCCCAGGGCCACAGCCTGCAGGCACTTGGCACACAGGTCTCCTTTAGCTTCTCTAATAAGTCTTCTCAGTTTCTCTTAATGCCTGGGAGGGCTTGTTCCTGTGAGAACTGCCTGGGTATGGCCCTTGGAAGATTTTTTAAAATGATGCTCTCTGTTGCTGTTTCAGCGTGCTCTCATATGCTCTGCAGGAGTCTTTTTAGCTCAGGTTAGGTTTATGTGATCTGCCCACCCGTGAGGATGCTCCTGCCACCCCAGCCAGCTCTGGGATTTTTTTGTTCCCCACATGTTCTCACTTCCAGTGAGCAGCTTCCTGCCCTCCCATCTTCTCTGTCATCCCCATCTGATGACAGTTCCCTCCTCTGACAGCAAAGAGCTGTGTGCTGCTTTAGTCCTATCAGAATCACCCCTCCAGTAGACCTCCCTGAAAGCAAAGCCTGGGGAGAAAGCCCCTGGGTGGTAAGGGAAAGGTGTTTCACTTTTCCTGCTTCTCAGATTGGGGAAGATGTTTCAATTATTCCACTCTCTCAGTCCAGCAAGAGTGTTCAAAATTAGGACAACACCAAAAGCCTATCCCTGGAGCAAATAATTGTTATTTTGGCAAGCTGGTACTGTTTTGTTATCATTATCAAGATGATAAGAGAAGGCAGTAGACTTTTTTTTTTCTGTGTGCCCAAAATTGCAGATTTCCATGAGGTTTCTGAAAGGCTGAATGAGCACAAACATATTTCCACAATTAAATGTGTCATATGCAGCAGAGCTAATGCCAGGCCAGGATGCTGACACTGTCAACATGGCATTTGCGGAGCAGACTCACAGCTCACACAGCATTAGTGCTGTCAAAGGATTACAGAAATGTGTGACTTCAAACTAATCTACTTCATAAATCATTTAATATGAATTTTGCAAAAGCCCTCCTCAAAATGTTGTTGTGTGTGATGTAACATAGTATCGACCTTGCTGACAAAGATCATTAAATTGTCTCTCTGCACGACTGCTGATGCTCCTACCTGTTGCATGGTCATCCAAAACTTGCGTTGGAGCAACTCCAGCTTAATTTGCACACCCACCGCTACGGGGAAAAAAAAAAAGAGGGGAGGATGAAGAGAGGAATGTGCAGGAGAGGAAAGACAAGTACAAGTTAGGAAAAGAGGAGTAAACATTTGCCCAAGGTGATGGCATGGAAATCACAATTGCAACCTGCTTCCAAGTGTGAAAGATAAGTATCAGTGTATCAGCACTGAGTCAGACCGCCAAGTGAGAGTCAGAGGTTTAACAAGGGCGAGGAAAAGGGGACGCTGACTTTACTGAGACTACTGAGACCTCCCTCACACTATGAAGCTACAAGCAAATTAACAAAAAACAAAAATTCCTCCCAAGACCCCCCAGGATATCATAAACTTTCCTCTTTGTCTTTTTCGAATTTGCCTGGCCAGAATGGATGTTTGTGATCATCCCGGCCCCAAGTCCTGTACCACGCAGCATCAATCAGAAATAATGTAGGCCAGAGTGAGGAAGCGATTAATTTGAAAACCCACCTGTCTCAAGGGGGAATCACAGAGATTTAGATTGCTCCTAAGCCACTACAAATGCACAGAATTACAAATGTCACTTGACAGAAAGTGTGATTAGGAATAGCGATTTGTTACCCGGTCCCAGCCTAGTGCACGGTGGGCTAAGCAGAACTCTCTGTGTGTGTCTCTTAATGAAGTGTGTCCTAATTTCTTGGCTTAATTTCTCTTCTATTCCCAGCATCATGTTCCTGAAGTAAGGCAGGAGAAGAAACAGTGCAGGGTCTCCTCAACAGAACAACCCAGCTGTCCCCAGGTAGGTTGCCTACAAGCACATGTAATAACCAGTGCAGCCTGGCACGGTGATGGGGAACAACTGGGCTGTGTGTCAGCTAGTTGAATCCTAGAGCTCTGGAGGAATTACAGCCTCAAGCAGGACCTTGAAATAGAATATAAAGTGCAAGCGAGGGAGAAAAAGAAACACAGAGAGGGAGATTCTGAGCCTTTTTTCACAACTGCCAATATCAGGCAGATGAAGTGTTGCTGTTTCTACAGATTTCCTCTGAATTAGAAAGAGCTTCAAAGGGGGGAACAGATCCTTTAAATCTGAATCATGCCGTGTGGGTGCTTTTAAACTAACAGTATGAACTGATGCTCTAATTCAGATGGGTATGAATTAAAACTGGAGTATGCAATGGTGTATTTTCTTGACGCATGTAGAGAGACTCTGGCACCCGGCATCAGCTCTACCTTTTATACCAGCGTCCTTGTCGCATTCCCACTGCTGGTACATCTTACAAAATCCCACGTATCAGAGGCGCACTCCTTAACCTGCCCCTGCCTGCTGCAAACTGAATCTGACTGCCTGTACGTGGGGGAAAGGAATGATTTCGTAGAGTTGCATTGCCCTGAGCCTCACAGAGCACAAACCAGACAAGACAAAGAGTACAAACAAAGGGGGAAGGACAGGGCTGAGTAGAGCCTGGGCGAAGATTCATCATCTTCAGCGAGGCTATCGCAGGCATGGTTTGGCTTGGTGCCCCTGCTGACAAATCAGCAGTCCATGACAGAAGGGAAACGGTGCTGTTGCTGCTGAGTCCAATGAGGCCCACGCACCCGATTTGGGATGTAGCTTTAAATAAACTCATTGCCATCCTTCCAAACCATCTCAGGAAAGAGCCGTTCCCCTTATCACAGCAGATCACATCAATGGGGCTGAGCATTACCCAGGACACAGAGTTTTTATGAGACCTGAAGAGGAGTGGATACCTACATAACTAACCTTGCAATGCAGAAACTTACTCGGTGGCTCATGTTTTTTGAAGTGGGGACATTTAGTCTCAAATTGTTCTTCACAGAGATTTTAGCCCCTGGCTGGGAATCCTTATTTCTGCCCAGGAGGCATGAGTAGCACATACTGAACCTGGACAGAGTTGCCTGAAACATGAGGAAGAACACCTGGGAGCTTGCACGAGTGGCCAGTGACAGGGACAGAAAGTGGAGTCTCCCAGCCCTCTTAATTCCTCTTTGCACATTGCCCACAGTCCTGTGTAACCTATCTGTGCTATCTGACAGCAAGCCTTGTCCTTTGGATGCAATCTTTTCAGCCCTAACCTCTCCATAGGGCTTGGGCTTACTCATCTTCTCTGCACTAGGCCTTTTTCTCCTTCCCAGTGGTCCACCACACATTTCTAGCCAGGGGAATCCATGGAGGTGTGGCGAGCACCACTCTCCTCCTCACATCATGGCACAGTCTGAAGAGGCTGCTGAAAGTGAAGCTGGGGTCTCTTCTGCCTCACAGCCAGGTTTGTCTGTCTGGATGGTATACACCACATGGAACTGTACTAGGGGGATGGCTTCACATTCCTGCCTGGCAGCACCATTCCTTGCCAGTTGGCATGGATTGACAGCTACTGGCAAGAACGATGTTTTTCTTTCACACATTCAGGTGACCTGAGGAAGACACGAGAACTGAGGAGAAACAGGCCACGATCACCACCCCCTCAGTGCTAGTAACAAATAGTTGCCTCGGCATCTTCACGCTGTTGGTGAAGCCAAGGAGAAAGGAGGAAAGCAGCACTTCAAGCTGAGGTAAGGATGATGCTACAGCTCAGGTGAGAAGGAGAAAACTGAAATAAACTCCTCCGTGATTGTTCCACAGTATACCTGATTGTTAATGAGCCGTTTTGCTCTGGTGGCAAAAGCAAGCTGCATCAGCAGGAAAATCTGAGGTCCATGAAGTGATGAGTGGATGCTGCAGAGTTTTCAGAGAGACCATGGCTAATAGTTTTGTTCCTAGTAATGTGCAAGTAACCTGTGCAACTGTAGCATCCCAGCAGTGAAATAAAACACAAGGACAAGCAATGCTGAACATCTTACATAGGCAGACATTGCTTCATCGTGTTGTGCACTACTTCCCACCAAGCAGGCACCCTGCCTGCAAACCCATGGCTGCAGTGGGCTCTCTCTGGAGTTGTGCACGGAGATAAGAGCCTTCCCCTCCACCTGTTCATCCCTCCATTGAGCATGCCTGCTTCATTAGCTCATCCTCTGCTTGCCTTTCTCTCTGCATTCTCTGGCTTCTCTCTTTGATTTATCCATATGTTGTTCTCATAAGGAGCTTTCCCCAAGATTTAATTCTTGGGCCTGCTGCACAACAAAAAGGCATAACAAAGAGCTGCAAGATTACATCCTGCAGAGTGCTTATCAAGATTTACCTTGCTGTTCATGAGCTGTTTGCATGGCAGACAGTCCAATGGTTAAATAGAACCCATGATTCAAAAAGAAGAAGGTACCAGAGCAGCCATGTCCATACTGTCTGCTTGCATCTTCCATTCCCTGTTTCTGAAATATTCCCTTTTCCTTCTCAAGCCAGCAGCTCAAAATTTTACTTTAAGTCCTCTAAAAATTTTACTTAAAAAACAACTTCCAGACACATGACAATGAACAAAAGGCCCAAACCTGCTTATGACACTGGACCTGATGGAAGAGGCAGTTCAAGTAGATCAGCAAAAGAGTCATTCCTGCAAATGTGAGCTACTGAGGTCCTCAGCAAGCTGGAGGGAGGCAAGAGAGGGGTCTGATTTTGTAGGAGCCCATGGGAGAGCACAGAAGGAATCCTGACAGAGGCAGTGGGCTGGATTCAGCTGTTTACTGCACCCCTGTACCAGCAGGCTATGTCAGGGAGGGCAGGGGATGCCTCTGTCGCTGCATGGATGTACCCACACCCAACACTTGCATTGGACATATGGCTGAGCACAGTCTCCCTGCTGCACACAAGACTCAGGGGAATGAATGGATGCAAACACTTCTCTCTTTCATCCATTCCCCTTGTCCCAACTATTGCCTACTAGCACTCCTCAAGTTTTCCCTGAATCCCCAAGAAAACAGACACATGGCTGTGCTGCACCCCAGCAGCTTCTGGGGACACCTGCTGTGGCCAGACAGGATGTGGCCAGCCCACCGTGGGCACCTCTCAGTTAAGTCTCTCTGTTGGACACTGCCATCCTCCCATCATCTCTGGAGCACTGGTGGAAAGGGACTGCCCTTCTTCCAAGCCTCCTGGTTTCTCTCCTGCTGTCTCCCCTTCACTGCCGCCGCTCGCCTCATTCCTGTACAAAAGCCAGGGCTCGTCCCTGCTCATCCTCACGCCTTTCTCTCCGGGTTTATTGTCATCAGGCATAGCAGGCAGGGGGAGAGATGGAGAGGGAGGGGGAGGTATTCAGCTCGGTGCCTTCTCTTGTAACCTATGCCTGACCAATCTGCCTCCCGAGGGGCTGTGGGGAGCTCCTCCCGCCCTGGCATCTCCTCACCCCTCCTCGAGCCCCCCAGCTCCTGGCACCCGGAGAGGGATGGCAGCAAGGGCGGGAGGAGGGGGAGAGAGGGACTGACAGCAACTGCCCTTTCTTCAGGATGGGTTGAGAGAAACGAAAACCTCCCGAGCTCCTTCCTCTGGGTGTTTCGGAGCAGATCCTGCCTGCCTGGCGGGGTGACTCCTCTGCACTGTCTGTGCGCGTTCCTGTGCGTGTGCTGCTGCCATCGCAGATGTACCCCCAGCTGTCACTTCACCGCGCACAGTCGCTCCCTCTCCCGCCTCTCTCTCTCTCTTTCTCTCTCCCCCTATTTATTATTTACGGAGGATTACAGTCCCTTTCCCACGCTGTCACCTCGCCGTGCGGCTCCTCTGCCCTCCACGCGGGGTGAGCGGCTTTCTAGGGGGGGGCTCCTGCCAGCGACGGTCCACCGAGAGCCCAGCTGGCAACAGAGGGACTTTCTGCTGGATTTGTTTTGGGATTGTACCGGGTTCACTGGAAGAGCTGCTATTCTCACAGGAGGGTCCATTCCAGCCTGAGAGAGGTAAGTAAAGACACCTCTCTTTTGCGCTTTTCCCCATATCCCCAGCTAAGCGAGACCAGTGGAGCTGTCCCCCAGGAACCGGCTTCCCCGGGGAGGAGAGTGTCAGCAGGGGCAGCACTGTCTGCCAGACAGCACAGCGCACAAGTCTCGGCTGTGCGAGACTGACGGGCAGCGATCTTCCCGACAAAGCAGAACGGCAAACCTGCCGCAGAGGTGCACGGTACTGGTTCCAGTTCGGTTTCAGTGCCGGCAGCTGGGAGCAACTTCTCCCAGCTGCGAATGGCACCAGCACCTTTCCTTGCACCACGGGCAGCTCAGGTGCAGTTTTGAGGCTAAGGGCTTGGTGCTGTGGTCACCAGGTGCCGGGCAGCTCCCAGGGAGCCCAGGCTTTTGTCCCCTCCTCGGGGCTGTGAAAGGGGTCAGCATGAGACGTGCCACCTGCCTGGCCGGTGACGACTTTGCTGGCTATCATTTTGGACTCAGCTTTCTTAGTAAGAACAACCTAAAATGGAGAAGTGAGGACCAAAATTGCACAGGTTCAGCACTCAGTACACAGCTTTAGGATGGGGGGGGGTTGGTGTGTGTGTATGTATCGGTGTGTGGGTGTGTGTGCTCACAGACATGACCACAGGACATGAAGTGAAAGATGCCAAATCACAAGTAGAGCCAAAAATAAGTCCCAAGTTGCTTTCAGCATCTCTGCAGGCTGAGCCCGCAATTTCTAAACTTTTGGGCGGAAGGCACAGCACTGAGGGGGGTGGGTGCAACACAGCACAGAGAAGCTTCACAGCCTTTTCCAGCCCTGACTGGGAGGAGAGGGCGAGAATGAGGTCCCAAATGAGCTGATGTGAAGCCCCCTATGGATAGAGGTATATATATAAGCATTAGGGTGTGTGTATGGCGTGCGTGTGTGCATACACATGCATGCACAGACACGTGCACACACACATCCCACACAGGGCATTCTGCCCCCTCCTTCTCCCTCTGTCTGACCAGTTTATTGCTGTGCCTGCATCTCATGCTAATTAAGAGAGACATGTAGAACTGGAGCTCTCCAGATTTGGGGAGAGAGGATTTTTTAAGCTGTTGCTCCAACCAGGTCATGACTGAGCTGGGCCCCAGGCCCACCACGTGGACTGTCGGGTAGCCTGAATGTGCCACATCCAGCACACCCCTGATGGGAATGGCAGCAAGCAGGGTTCAGCGCTGCTCTGCTTCTGGTGCCTGACCTGCTACTCAAGGATGGAGAGAGAAATTAAGATCTCATTTGGGAAAGGACTGGAGCAGCTGCTGTTGCAGAGTTTAAAGAAGGAAACCCTTAAAAGACAGGGGAACCCTCAAAGGCACACAGGCACTTGTCCCAAAGCAGGGGACATTTCTAGAAGTGGGGGAGCCTTTCCAGAATTGTAGACCATTTTTATTGTGAGCTTTGTCGCTTAGGTCTGTTTGGGGGTGGGAGGGGGGTGGATCTTCCTTTAACTGCTGTGGGCAAACAACATTTGCAAGGGAATTATTCCACATGAGCGAAAGGCTTGCGGGAGTTGTCTCCCTGTCAGACATCAGTGCTGCCTCTGTTAGTGCATCTTGCCCACTTGGAGGAATTATGGTAAATCCTGAGCAAAGGGGCTGTTTGCAAAGAGAAAGGGGGGGAAGCCTTCTTACATAATTTTTATACCAGATCATAGCTTTACCCTTGCCTACAGCAAAGTGAATGCCACATGCTAGCAAGGTGCACTCTCAGCTTGGATATCTTCATGAGTTACTCCAGCTTCCTGCCCTTCCGCTGACTTCTTTTTAAGCCTGATGCAGAAAGGATTTTCTAGGCTGTTCAGCACCACAGAAGCCTGATGAAGGCAGACCTATGTCTCAATAGAGCTGGGATGGCCAGCAGCAGCACAGGGCCATGAGGATATCTGTAGAGGAGCATTCAGGGAGAAGCAGAGGATGCGACAAGATGGGGACAGGCTCAAGCCTGTGGGAGGGCATTTCTGGGCAGTTCTTTGGTGACTCTTCAGCACTTGCCTGTTGCTGATTCAAAAGACACACCAGGCAGTCTCCTGCACTTGCCATGTTTGGTTACAAGCAGCTGCTCACATCACTTGACATCTGTCCCAGTCCTGGGTGGCTCAAGCCATAAATCAAATGACCCTACTGGGATGCTCCTGCCAGCTGGGTAATGTTTCAGCGAGCTACACCACGACACACACTCCAGTTCTCAGTGGAAAAGGAGCTGGAGTGGGAGTTCTGGGATGTTCCTTCTGCAGCGTGGAAATACCTTGCAACACATACCTGATTCCTGCTGTAGCTTTACCAAAATGCTGGCTCACAAAAAAGCTTTGTGTGACTGAGGGTATGATAATAGCAAGAAGATGTGCATTTTTTCTATAAACCAGTTAAATTCCAGACTCGAGAGAGGTAGGGAAAAGTTGTTTTGCCTTTGAGGGGTGGGATTACGTGAAATATGTTATTCACATTGCAAAAAAAAGCAGTTGAAAGCTGGAAAATGTCAGGATTGGGGGCAGCCTGCCATCTGCACTGGGTTGCAGTCCTGACTGGTAGGATGACATGCTGTATTTTCATGAGCTGATCATTCAGGGTACTGGCTACATGGTGTGCAAGGAGTGAAGCAGGGGGCTGTTATTTTTTTTTTGGTACTGCAAAGTGTACGCCTGTTTTATTTGTTTACTGCCTGCCATCCAAGCCCTGGAGGCAATACATCATTATTCATTGTCTTGTGGTGTTCTGAAGATGTTAGCTGCTACAGTTGCCTTGTAGCTGATGATAGAGAGTTTATGCTCCTCACGAGGCAAGAGAGAGTGGTTATTTTCCTTGCTTTTGAAGGGAAAAGAGACTTCCGCTTTAGCCACACAGGGAAGCAGCAGCAGGTGCAGGGCCAGGGCTTGGGGCCTCTTGGCTCTCAGTGCCATTGAGTCCTTGAGACCAGTTTTCTGGCTAAGCTGCCAGCATTTCGAAAAACAGCTCTGAGTGTTCAGCAGCTCTGCAAAATGGCTCCTAGGGTCTTTTGTTGGGCACCCGCAAAATTAGGAATGTATGGACTGTGGCCTCCTGCCAAAACTGTGGTTTAATATTCAATTCCGACCATATAAAAATAGCCTTATTTATTACAGCATCCTTATTGTTAGCTTGAGTATCATGTGTCCTTTGCACTGAGTATGGGATGGGGTACTGTGAAAAAAAAGAAATAGTGCTTGGCTGGGTAAGCAAAGGCAGTGCTGTGATGCAGACCTGCAAGTGGCTGAATGAAGGTTGGGCAGGTATTATTTCACATTTAAGGGCTTGGCTTTGCAAGCCAAATGGCATATTTTATCACACGACAATTTTTTTTTTTAAAGTAAGATGACACTTGCTTGATTCTTTTTCTTTGTGAATGGGAAAACAAGAGACTTTCTGTTATTTATGCACTGCAATGCCCCAAACACATCACAGGAAGGACTGAGACTTAAATTTACAGCAGGGCCGTATAAGTCAGAACCTCCCGACTGACTGATGACAGGCCCTGCTACCATGCTCTTCCTCACTTCAAGGAGGCTGGGAAGACTCCTTCCCCATGAACCATGCTCTCATACAAGGATTCTCTGAGGACTCAGAACTTTTGACACGACCCAGCACCTTCCCTGGTTCTCTTACTAGAGTCAAAGGACGCAGCAGATCTTTAAGGGGGAAGGTGCCGGCCTGTCTGAGATAAAAGATACATTTACGCTCACAGAGTAGTTGATGGAGGTTCATCAATTTAGCAGCAAGATAGGAAAGTATAAGGTTTTTAATCAGTACAAGCTCTTGGTTCACAGTTCTGTCCCTGGAGTGCTAGGCCAGAAGTCTAGCCTGAACAATATGGCCAGACTGCCAAATCCATGGGCTTCCAAATCAACACCAAGAAGCCCTTTTTATATCTTATGGGGCCCAAGGGACTTAAGCCATAAGCCTTTCTCCTGGTGGCTTCTCATGCCTAAAATGAGGTGAGATTCTGCAAGCCTGGGTGATCTCTTGCACCCACAATGCCCCACACCTGCATGTTTGGCATCATCCTGAGTCTGGAGAAGAGCTGTTAGAAGCAACTTGACTTGGCACTCATCACTTGAGCTCTCTTTCCACTCCCAGTGAGGCTCTCTATTGCCAGTGCTGCCCAAAGCAGGGCATGGTGCTGCTGTGATTTTGCTGTGAGGCACCTGTGTTGGGGCAGAGGGGCTGAAGGTGGGCCCTGCTCTTTCCACACCACTTGCATCTAGTGATTTTGATGGGATGTGATCTTTGCCATAATCCTATCTCTTCTGTGGCTGCAAACCCTCCAGAAAACTAAAGTCACATCAGATTTGAAGACCTTCCTCAGCCTCAGCAAGCCCTGCAGCATGAGGCTGTGATCTGTGTGCTAACCCAGATGCATCCAAAGATCCTGGCTGGAGCTCTGGATTGTAAGAGCTGTCACCACATCTTGTTGAGCTATGGGCAGTGTTCCCAGCTTGTGAAGAGCGTAATTGTGTCCCAGAGATCTGCAGGCACCCCTGGAGCTGCAGGCAGAAACTCAGCTCCCATGCAGTTTGTGTGGACTTTGCAGGGTTGCCCCTCTTGGGTGCTCTGGAAAGGTGATGGGGCAGCAGAAGAGCTCCAGGCTCTCTGTAACAGGCAGCACCAACAACCTCATGCCACAGTGGCAACCAAGTGAGATAGATCTATGCAACTCGCTAAGGCAGAAAGAGGCCTCCTTCAGAGCCCAGCACAAATGCATCGTGTGTGAGCAATGGGAGTTGGCCTTTCCTCGGCAGGTTTGGCAGGAGCCGTGTGAGTGCCGGGTCAGCGATCCCCTCGCGATAAGAGCTGAGAGGATTTTTACTGCTGGCATCTTGCGCTCTGGCCCAGCAACACGCATGCGTGGATGGATGATCCCCGCTCCTGTGAACACACCCAGGGCACAGGCTTGTGAGACAGTGGGGAAGTTCTTCCCTTCTTGGACTGTGTTTTCTGCCTCCTCTCTCTCCCCCTGCCCCAGCTGCCAGAGTGGCAAGACACTGCCCTTGCAGCTGGTGGTCTCATTCTGGGAGCCTGGCAGCCAGGGAAGCACAACCAAGGTGGGGAGTGATGGAGAGGGGGAGGGACTCCCTCACTTAGCAGCCTGGGTGGTAGCAGTTCACCACACTGGCATCTCCACAAGAAGGAAGAGTAACAAGAGTCAAGCACTAGGAAGGCCAGTGAGCTGGAAGTTCCGGTGTATTTCAGAATACAGGCTATGGAAAAAGGCAAAGGCAGTTTTTGGGCTAATGCAGACATGAATGATGCCAAACATGCAGGTGTGGGGCATTGTGGGTGCAAGAGATCACCCAGGCTTGCAGAATCTCACCTCATTTTAGGCATGAGAAGCCACCAGGAGAAAGGCTTATGGCTTAAGTCCCTTGGGCCCCATAAGATATAAAAAGGGCTTCTTGGTGTTGATTTGGAAGCCCATGGATTTGGCAGTCTGGCCATATTGTTCAGGCTAGACTTCTGGCCTAGCACTCCAGGGACAGAACTGTGAACCAAGAGCTTGTACTGATTAAAAACCTTATACTTTCCTATCTTGCTGCTAAATTGATGAACCTCCATCAACTACTCTGTGAGCGTAAATGTATCTTTTATCTCAGACAGGCCGGCACCTTCCCCCTTAAAGATCTGCTGCGTCCTTTGACTCTAGTAAGAGAACCAGGGAAGGTGCTGGGTCGTGTCAAAAGTTCTGAGTCCTCAGAGAATCCTTAATAAATGTGGGCCTATACCTACTTTCCCTCTTGAACACCATGCAGCTACAAACAACAAAGACAATACTTTGGGATTCAGAGCACCATTCAACTAAGAAGTGCAGAAAAGACCCGTGTGTGCAGTGGTAAGGGGATCGAGGACCAAAGAACCAGGATTCTCCCACCAAGCTGTCTTCTCTGCTTGGAACCTTTTCCTGGATTGTACCACCCACCCACACCCCCAGGGCAGGCTTGCCAGGAAGGGGGGAGAAGCATTTCAAATGCCAGTGAGCTGAAGGATGCTCATGGGGTGTAAAGGAGCAACTGGGAGCAGAAGGGTGCCTCCCTCAGACCTGCCAGGTCAGGAGCAGCTGCAGTCCTTCTGCCAAGGGACTGAGCGAAAGGATTAAGGGCCTGAGCTACCACTGTCCATGGGATTAACCCCTGCAGGAAATTAAAGTTGCAGAGAAGGCTCTTCACAGCTGAGAGAAAGAGAAAAACTGGGATCTGGATTAGATCTGGCAGGGCTGGTGACAAGCCACCACCCACAGCCAACTGTTCCCGGCTGGATCAGAAAATGTTATCTCAACCTTCATGTAGAACCCCCCCTCCACATCTCGGTTACCAATTTTTGCCAACAAAAAGTGTGAGGAGAGCAAAAACATCACTCTGTGGAAAGAAAAAGAGAAGGAAACTGGGTAGTCAATTCACGTGTCCCTCCTCTGAGCCCCTCTCCCACTCCCTCACCCGCTTGCCTTCTGAGCTGCCTCCGTTTTGCATGGAGGAAACATGCACGTGGTCTGTCGCGTTCAATAATACTTGGAGAAGATGCTGGCACACACAGGGCTGGATTTCTTCCTATCAACTGCCCCCTCAGCTCTCCTCCTGCTGCTGCTCTGGGCCTCCTCCATATGCCGCACTCGCACGGTGCTGGGACTTTCCTGTCACTCCTGTGTTGGATATCCCGGTCTCCGCACCTGCTTCCACAGCTTCCCAAGGAATTCCACATCTCCACAGCAATCTGGGTCTTTCCCAGCAGCGCTACCCTCCCTGGCTCCCCTTCAGATGCTCTGTACTTTCTCAGAGGGTTTGCTGAGGCCTTATGTCCTTGGCATTGACAGCCCCTCCAACATCTCCCAGTCTAATTATTGTGCATTGGTCAGGGAGGCTTGGGATGCAAATAATGTTTACTGGTTAAGGCACGGAATGAGGAATCAAGAAAACTGGCTTTTCTCCTGCTTTTGCCACAGGCCTGTCAGGAAACTCTGGGAAAATCTGGCCCAATCTCCTTTATTCTGTGTAATTTTGGTAAGCCCTACAAGTACTCTCTGCAGGACAGGAGAGTATTTACAAGCCCAAGTGCAAGTGCTGCTCTTGACAGCTTTGAAAATCCTGAGCAGGGAACTAATGTGGGCTCCTGATGAAGTATCAAAAGCAAGGCAGCTGAAATTTCACCCAGCCAAACTCAAAAGCCATTTTTACTATATCATAGTTTGCCCCTTCATAATATGGGGATAAAGTTGATCTTTCTTGGAGGGCCTTGGGGAGGAAATACTTTTTACCATCAACACATTCAGAGGTGCCTACAAATTGCCAATGCAAAAATTAGAAGCTTTTTGACCTCTTCACATCACAGAGAGAAGGGTGTGTTTTTTATTCACACCGAGTCAGGAATGTGGCAGAGTCCCTTACAATACCAACTGGTTTTTGCACGCTCTCTACTTCCTTAGCAGCTTTCTATATGAGGTGCTTTGCTTAGCTGTGATTGATCACTGCAAGTCAGAGGGCACCATTTCTTCTGCAGCTGGGTTTTTCGTATGAGTTTAAAATGCGCTTTCCATTGATTGTGACAGCACAACACTAATGAATCCTGAACACATGTGTTAATAAATCAGCAAGTGCTGAAAATGAAGCCCTCAGCTATCTAGCTTAGAAGCTCACTGGGCCAGTGACACACACTGTATGTTTCCACAGTGCTGCTGAGCTTCGCTACCAGCTCTGTGTGCTTTTGCAGTCCAAATAGATGACAAATGAAGAGCTGCCTCTGCGACAATGTGACCTCTCGTGATCGATAATTTTCACGACTAAGGTCTCTTAGGGGACCAAGAATGGACACCATCTCCATGCCATCTAAACCCACTCGGGGTGTATTAATCAGGTCACACAGCTGACATCTCTTGCTGCTGCCTGTGACTCTTGCCCCTCAAGGGCCGATAAAGGAACAGGCATAGAACAACATTCTTTAGTCACTTGGTGCTGGGGTACCACTGTCCCCCTCCATTACGGGGTGATACTAATAAAACATGAATCCTAAAAGCAACAAGGAAAGGGGAAGGGAAGAAGATAATCTCCTTAAAGCGTCCCCCATGGCCTCCCTCACCCTGCTGTTTTTCTGATAAAGGCTAAAGCAACTCAGCATCAGAAAGGGGAAAGGGACTTTGTTATCAAGGAGAGTGTGGGGGAGGGATGAACGTCTGCGTATACTTTCTGATAATTTGTTGCTGGCATCTGTTGCAGCCTCTGCTACCTACCCTTCTGTAATATAGGTCACCCACATGCCCTGCCAATGCTCATAAGCCAGGCTGTTAACGGAGTCTGATCCCTGAGCCATGATCCAAGGGTTAGTGCAAAGGACTAGGAGAGATAATCAGAGACAGAAGTTGCTGGTCTCTGTTTCTCACAGTGTCTCATCCTAGTGACACAGTCACCTGCCTCTCTAGCCTCAGTGTTGTTGTCTGGAAAATGGAATACCTTTATCCACCTGCCAAGAGCAGAGGCACTACTGGCTATTATCTCAGCCTTACTTCTGGGGGTCATTAAATACAAAATAACACCACCTACAACTATGGTAAGAGCCATTCATAGATCAGATGTAAAGCTTCGGACAGAAGGTGCCACAGAATTGGGAAGTGTTACTAAAACAGTATGTGGATGCAGACAACTGAAACCCTCCCCACTTTCATAGCATGATCCTTGAGACCCTACCCACAAAAGCTAAGGCTTTGGAGCGATACTGCAAACATTACTGGTCTGAGTAGAGAGAAGCAAAGCACGGGGGTAGTGTCTGCTGCAGCTTTTATGCCCTGGCAAGTGCTGCAAAATCATTACAATCTCCTCTGCATCCCCCCGCCTCCCTGGCCCCCACAGTAAAGTTCCCTGTTCAATCTAATTAGGGGAATCCTCATTAGAGAGTCCTCTAGAGTCTGACAGCAGGCCAAATGTCCAAGTGGCACTTCAACTCAGTGTATTTTTGGCCACTGGAGCCCATGGGCCAGAAATGGATGATTTCATTTTGTTGCTTTGAGCTGAAACTAAAAAAGTTGTCTTTTACTGTCCTATATGAACAAGTAGGAAGAAAAGGGCATCACCAGCGCCACAGGCTACTCTGTTAATTTCTCCAGAATCTGGAAAAGACATGCAGCTCCAAGTACATGGAAGAAAGCTCTGGACACTGTGTCCCATGGATCACAGGGCATTCAGTTGACATGTTGCTCTAGGGAGAAGGAACCATCTAGTAAGCCCAGGATAAAGACTAATGCCTGGTTTGTGGAGCCCTCGGGTGATTTGGGTGACTTCAGAGCACTCAGAGCTCCAGCAATGCTAATCAGCCTTGAGCCCCCAAACCCAAGCAATGCCAGACTGGTTCAGAATGGCACGGTGCCTCTTGTCTTGAGTTGGGGACACACAGGGGGCACTCCTAAGGTCTGGCAGAGTGCTCACTGCTGGAAAAAATCCCTGGCTGTCAGGCTGAAAGCAGCCAGACAGATCTGGTACTGCTGTGGAGACGATTGAGGTGTGGGCAGGTGTGAGTTGCCCCAGGACTGGGTGTTCCCAGTGCTGCACTGGCAGTGAGTGCAGCTGGCCTGGTGCTCCGCAGAGCAGAAGGCATCTCTTGGGCCACAATAAAACAGCTAATAAAGTCAGAACTCAAGATAAGTCAGAGAAAACCTTTAAAAAAGAAACTCTCAAAAATCCTCTCTGCTTCCTTGCTCTCTCCTGACTGTGGAATATTAATCACTAAGGGTATAATGTGCTTATGGGCACTCAATGCGTGGGAGAAAATGTTTTTTCCCAGATCCTTGGAATGAAAATTTCTCCATAAACATTCTACTTCAAGGTACAAATGCAGAAGCTCATCGTCCTTTGCCCTTCAGCGGCCAAGAACCTCTACCTATTCCAAAGCTACTGTTATGCCACCTGAGCATATGGTATGCTTGGAGAAGCAGGCAGTTTTGTGGAAGACATGGAGGTTGATAAATATGGGCTACAGAAGAGTCCCCGGCACATGTGCAAGCCCAAGTCTGTGCACATGTTTGTAAATGTAAGCTAGATTGGTGATTATATGTGCATTTGTACATGAAGGCAGTCACTTTGAAGTCTTGGAAACACGTGTATGAGTGCATACAGGGCGGCTGCTATCTATGGGGTGGGAGTGTTGCGTGTATGTGACATGCTTTTAAAATAATCTTGGGTTTATCAAGGCCCCTCCATCTTTGTGCATGTTGCAGTGCAGGAGACAGCATTAAAGCCTGAACAGGTGTTAATCACTATGCACTGTAATAAATTCTAAACATAGGGAAAGGGCTTATTTATACACGGCTGCTCCTCCCACCCTGCACTCTCTGCTTGAGCCTTGGTGCTGCCTGAGAGAAAGAGACGCCCGTGAGGCACCAGAAACTGGTGCAAGAGCTGGACTTGTCCTGCCAGAGTAGAAGGATCTAGGGGTAGAAACCCTGACCCTGTCACCATCCCCATGCCTGGGTGTGCCGGTCCTGCCCTCAGCCCCCCACTGTCACCTGGGGACGGCGCGGGGGAATTGCACAGAGCAGCGAGCGGGGTGGGAGAGACACCAGCCAATGGCCTGAGAGGGGGCCTGGGCCAAGGGGATATCACAGAGGGAAACCGAGTCACAAAGCACCCATGGAAGCTGTTTTTTTTAAAAAAAAAAAAAAAGCTTAGCCCCCCAATTGGAACTGAGCCAGCTGATACAGATGGGGTGTTACAAAACAGAGCCAAAAAGCAAGAGCACAAGGAACAGAGCTATCTATAACCCTGACAAAAGTTAGATGGAGTGAAGGTGGGGAAGAGGGAAAGACAGAGTGTGGCAGGCGGCTGCCCCTGATGCTGAGAGCAAGGACGTGATCATTTGGCAATAGGATTTGGAGCTGATCGACTCGCGCTATCCAGCAGGCAGATAAGGCTCTGTGGCTGTCAGCTTAACTCTGCCGTTTATTCCAGTGCTGTAGGGAGTTAAATAGAGCACACAGAAAGCCTGCTGCTGGGGAATGAAAGTCAAGGAGGGAAAGGGAAGGAAGAGGCTGTAATTGGGCAGTGTCCGGGGAATCGGGTGGAAGTTGCTGCAGGCAGAACCCCTCCAGGTAAGTGCTTGTGGCTTTTCATCCTCCTTTTCCGTACGGGCAGGTGAGGAAAGGAGACTTCAGGGGTGGCATTTAGGATGGAGACATTTATATGGGGGAAGCTGAAAGTCTCCTCAGTCAGGTCGAGCGCAAGCACCAAATGGGGACAGCTATTTGTTGCGGTTTCTCCTTCAGTGGGGGCTGCAGGGAAAGGGCTCCAGCTCAGCTGGGGGAGCGGGGGGCTGCAGTGGGTGAAGGTCGAATCAGTTTCGGTCCCGTGAGAGGTATTAATCTATTTGGTGCATTGAAATTTAGGTAAGTGATCTCAATAGCCTTGCGAATGTACTAGTCCAGGCACTGAACCTGCTCATCATTCTCATCAAGATGCTAGTTTAAATATTTTTCTGGTCGTTTACATTCCCATATAAAATAAATCAGTCATGGGAGCCTGGGGGAGGGTAGGGAGCTGGTACGTGTGTGGAGAGAGCGTCCTGGTGGGAGTGCAGTGCCCAGCTAAAATAACGGCTGTGGATGTTGTCAGAGCCCCTCAGAGGGGATGGAGCAGGGTTTATTTCTGTACTCTGGTTGAAATGTGTCCATCTAACTGCTGCTGCGACTGTGGGTGGCAGAGAGTCAGGGAGTATGTAGGGAGACAGAAGGGTTCGTGGTGTTTTCCTTTTTCCTGCCTCCTTATACCCAAAAGGGAAGCAGGAGCAAAGTTGTAACCTGTTGTCAGTCACTTATTGTCAGGGGATAGTTTATGGTCTTTGGGTTTCTAATTAGACTGAGGATTTTTCCTTCTTCTAATTAAGATGCAATTCCCCTCTTTTCAACACTCCCACTCCATTTCCCCCGCCCCAGGTCCTTCCTTCTCCTTCTCCTCCGAGGCTCGCTTGCTCTTCAGCTCCTGCAGTTGCTGCAGTGGGAAATCCCCAAGCTGAAGCTGTGCTGCTCTAGCCACCACATCCATTTTACCTTAAAACAGACAGGAAGTGCTGGTAGGGAATACGGGGAGGGGGTGGAGGGGGGGCGAGGTGGGAGGGAGAAAAGCAGCTTGGCAGCCGCTGGTGCCCAGATCTCCGTGAGCCTGAGCCGTGCGTCAGGGAGAGGATGCACAGGTGGTACCAGCCAGCGTGGAGGCGACAGGAATGAGCTGGAGTCTGCTGCCCTGGCAGGGTCACCTTAGCAATTCATCAGGCTAACCTTGAGCATGAGGCTAATGTAGACGCCACGGCAGGCTATTCAAGCACAAACTTCTCTCTCTGGCACTTAGGTGAATCAGGCCTCAGTTCTGCACTGTGAGGTTCAAAATGAATTAACATTGAGCCTTCAACATGCTATGCCTCCTGAAACATCCTCCATTTCTCCTCCAAAACAAGGATGATGCCTCAAAGGCAAAACACTAGCTGGGGAGGGGAACGGACAACACGGAGCCCAGCCCCACACTCTGCACCCAAGGAACTGAATCTCATCTGCTCTGCTTTCTCACTCCAGGACCTGGCAGGCAGGCTACAAGGTCATTCCTTTTCCTTTTGGGGCCGTGTGCCAGGCTGGCTGTTGGATGTGAAGACACGCTGGAGAAGACAACGATGCTGCCTACAGCTGCTGGCCACCGGTGGAGGAGCAGGTTCCTCATGAGGTGGCAGGAGGCTTGTTGTAAGTAATGCCTACTCAGGTACTCAGTACCATATTCCTGTTTGTCAAGGGAGTGGGAAGAAAATAGGTCACATCAGGGTTAAGAATAGGGGAGAGGGACAGCTAAGAATGGAGATGTTTGAACTAATTCCTGATTCCTTTAGAGGCCAGGCTAGCTGGGAGGGAGAGTGAGATTCTAAAGCTGAATATGTGCTTAAAGTGGGACAGCGAGTGATGATTGCTTCTGAATTCCAGTGGGCCTGGCAGGTGAGAAACAGCATGACAGATACCATCACACAAAGATCCACCCTGAGCATTTCTCAAATCAGTATCCTATAAGCTGCAGACTCCTCTCTGTGGTAGGGGTTTATACATAGGCTGCTGAACAAGGCTCCCAGCTCTTCACGGCAGAACTCAAAACAGGTTTTAGAAGGGAATGCAGGATGTGAAGGCAGAATTCTCCTACTGGGCACTACTACATGTAGTGGAAATCAAGGAGTAAATAAAGAAGATCTCTTTTAAATCAAATTGTAAGCATTCAGCCTGTGCATATTCCCAGTGGACTGGGGCATCTGCTACAGTACGTCTGAGTGAAGAGCAGAGACGGCTAGGTGATGCGGCCTTCTGGGAATGTACCTGGATCTCAGAGAAGCATCTGGGGACCTCAGCAAAGGAAAGGGAACACTTGGAGTGTGTCCATCACTACCGCATGCCCAGGCACCAAGTAGGTCTGTGGTTTCCCTTGTTCCAGTCCTCCTGATCAAATTTGGGCCTGCCTCTGTAAGAAGCTGGAGGAACTATTTCCTTCTCCAGAAAGCAGGCATCTTTGTAATCCATCCTCACAGACTAGACTGCTATATATATTATTTATAATGAATGCTATTGAGTCTTGACTTAATCTGATATACCTGCATCAGCTTTCTGCCACTTACTAGAGTCACCAAACACCCCACAAAGTAACTTCATATTCCCCTAACACGAAAACACGTATTACTCATCCTTCCATAGGGCTGGAAGACATCTCCAAGTTCTGTCTATGGCTTCCCTGCCTCTCTTTCCCATGGAGCTTCATCCTAACCAGTGCGATGAATCCCTTGGTCTCAGCTCACATCCCAGTGTGATGCACTTCTTGCAAGGAGATGAAAATGAAATCAGGCTTTCTCTTCTCTGTATGATTTTAGCAAAATATTTCCAAAAGCCTACAGCAATGTATGGGTAACAACAAGACATTTTTGGCATATCCTATACATGGCTGCAGAAACTTGGCATAAATCCATTTCCTGAACATAACCACAGCCAGCTGCCTGGGACTTTGTTCCTACCAGCCGCTGCCAGCACACATACTGGTGGAACCCCACAGCCACCCAGTCGGCGCCGGAGGCGGGCAGGCATTTTGAGAGATAAGCCCTGAGCAGAATGCCACCTGTATAGCGTTACACACGGTCTGCTCTTGCCTTCCTTGGTGTACAAAACAGCTAAGTGTTATTTCATCATCACAGCTGTCAATCTATTATTAATACTGTGCTTTTGTTAAGCATCCAGGAAAAAGATGGGGTCACTTGAGTGACTCATGGTTCTCTCCCTTCCCCATTCTATCTCCCATTCTTTTAATTCTCTTGCTACAACAAGGCTGTGACGTATTCCAAACAGAATTAAATATCAGCCAGTCAGTACCTGTACTGCAAGTCCAGAGGCTACAATCTTTCATGGCAATCTCTGCTGTGAACCCCAACCTTTGCATGCCAAGAAAGCACAGAGGTGGTCAGGGTAAAGATCTGTCTCATATTTCACCATAAGGATCCATGATTATCATTAAAAGGTCGCACATATTGGCATGGCCTGGGCTGATGTACACCCGAGATCTCAATTGTAGGACAGTAAAAAAGTCTTGAAAGGTTGCAAAAGATGTATAAAATAAGAGAGAGCTGGGACACTCTCTCTGAACACTTATCCCTTGTTCCTTGATAAAGTCGTATAGCTTAGGATCCAAAACAGGTACTTCTCCTTAGGCTACCAGTCCACAAATCTGCCAGTTCTCACAAGGATCTCTGGGAACACAAAAAACACCCTATGCAGGATGACAGGTTTGAGTATGAAGGCACCTCGCTGGCAGAAGCCAAGTTGATATAAAAAATTGGCTATGGGTCAGATTGAGCTCTGGAGAGTGGCACAGGAGAAGAGAGGAAGAGCATGGCTGACTTCAGAACTGTTCCAGGGAGAGCTACTCCAGAGCATGCGTCTCTCTCTCTTGTGGCAGTCCTTTCACAATTCCTTTAGGGTTAAGAAGCAAAACACCTGTGTGTTGGTTCTTTGAAAAAAAGCAGGACAAAAGAAACCGATTTCCAGCTTAGGAATGAATGGTTAGACAATAAATGCATCCACTTTAGCCACAATTCACCCCTAAAAAGACTCTAGCGGCCCCTAAGTGACTGCCTTCTCTGCAGGAAAGCGAGAAAGGGAGAGGACAGGGCACAACATCAAGAAAAACCTGCTTCAGTTTTAGTCAAATGCTCAAACTTGTCACCTTAAAAACTGCGAGGGAGCTGAATTTGCTTCCCACATTGAAGAATTGTGGAATTCATTGTGCGATCTCAATTCCATGAAAGGAATTAAGATGAAGGATGCAAATGTTTTACATAGTCTGCTTAAACATAACTCCCACTCCTCTAATGACAGGAGGCACAAAGCTCACTTTCCTGTTGCTATTGGTTTTTTATCACTGAAATGAGAGTTTTTGAAGCCACTGGCACCCAGGGAGGGTTGATAACAAGTGTCCTGATTCCACTAAGAGGATCTGGACCCACGTCTGGAATGGTGATCCAGAGCAGTTCTAAAAAAAAAATGCAGATTTGCGGACTCTCTGACCTTAACTTTGAGACACTGCAGGAGAAAGGGTGTACATGCTAACCCTTTTCCTAACACCCCTTTCTTCAGTTACCAACCTGCAATTTTTTCCCTCATTCCATTGCTGTGGGCAATTTTAGTCAGAGGAGATACTTCCGGGCCTATTGCTATAGGATTATGAAACTGTTTTGAGAGCAGTGGCGAGTTCCAGGTGTCCAGTCTAGGGACCTCTTCTTACTTTTTAACAGCTCTCTTGGTCATCCCTTTGTAATGTAATCTAATTCATTAAAAGTGGACACAAGGCCCACACGACACTCTATGAATATGGTAAATCAAACGACACCCTGATGTAGAGGCTAACTTAGGACCCGAGTCTGATGTATCACAAATCTTAGAATTCAAACTGCAGGAGAGCAAATGAGATGTAGGTTGTTTTGTTTTCATTGTTCTTAAAAGCTCTTCATTAACATGTCTATTCCTGAAAAAAAATAGAGCTCCTTAAATATAAACTGGTTACTCCTCTCTCTACCCTGACTGTTTAGAAAGACTTGTCCTTTATCAGAGGTGACACCTCCCACTGCTCTCTGCTCCATTCTCCTCTGACAGGCACCTGTGCTCCAGTATCTGTCAGCAAAGTCCTCTGGGATGCACTGTTCTAACTTCTTCGTGAAACTGGAAGGATATTTACTTGCTCATAAAAAGGAAAGGCTAAGGGGAAAGTCACGCTGCAAGGGTGCAGGCCAGCAGTAAAGGGAGGTAGCTGTGAGGAAACTCATTATGCTGCAGAGCATTGCAGCGAAGGGCTCTGCTGTGAGGGTTGTTTTGTGGTCGTAACTGTGCTCAAGGTGGCGATGGGTGAGGGTGGAAAAGCACTGCTCTAATACATGCACTCTTTCTTCCCTGCTTTTCACCCACCAGTGCTTGGCTGTTGGCTGTCACTATGTGCTGCTGAGTCCTTCTTTGCTTGTCCTTCTTCCTGCAAGTGTAACAGTGGCAACCTGGAAGTGGACTGCAGTGGCTTGGGCCTCTCTTCCATTCCCTCAGACATCCCCACAAACACTAGGACCTTCCTCTTTCTCAACAACAAACTCAGCATCCTGCCAGGAGCAGTGTTTTCCAACCTCTCCGCTCTGCAGAGGCTGGATCTATCCAACAACTTCTTGGACCAGCTCCCTCAGAACATCTTCAGTGACCTGGGGAACCTCACGGAGCTCCAGCTGAGGAACAACAGCATTCGGGCCTTGGACAAGGACCTGTTACAACACACGGCCCTGCTGCGTCAGCTGGACCTCTCCATCAATGGCCTGGCCCAGATCCCCTCGGGAATCTTTGACGACCTGCCTGCTCTCCGTTCCCTCTCTCTCAGGTCCAACCGCCTGCAGAGCCTGGACAGGGTGACCTTCGAACCACTAACCAGCCTGCAGCTACTCCAAGTTGGGGATAACCCCTGGGAATGTGACTGCAATCTCCGAGACTTCAAGCACTGGATGGAGTGGTTCTCCTACCGAGGTAGGTGCTCGAGCTGTGGGAGTGGAAGTGCAGAAGTACTGGGCTTCCACGGAAGGGCAAACAAAGGCAGGGGAGAAACACGAGCAGGTACATCTGTCAGGTCAGGCCGACCTGAATGACAGGTCTTAGCCAAAGAGCATGAGGACCATACTACAGTTTAGTGCCACTGCACATTTGTATGACAACACTGCCAGGCTGGGAAGTCCTCCGCAGCCCCAGATCTCCTATTTCCTTGTTTTGTTTCTAATCTGAACAATTACCCCCCCCCCCCTTTTTTTTTTAACCTTGGGAGAAGAAAGAACTTTCCTCAAGTAACATCAAAATTTTAGCATTATGAGTTCACCTCACCCTTTCTACCTAAAGAGAAGAAATGCTTTTCACACTTGAAAATAACAATCCCATTCTCTTTCTTAAGCCAAGAGAACTAAAAGTCAGATTTGGCTGTAAAGCATCAGGTTTTCTGCCAACAAAAGAACCATAGGCAACGGTGCCAGTTAGGAAAAACACTCCAACTAATATTGGGCAAACCCAAACTTAGAGCTCAAATTTACAAGCCAGGTCCCAAGTCAGGCTGGCTATAAAATCATCATTTTAAAGCAAGCAGTTTTTGACAAGTTTGTATTTCCAGCTTTGCCTTGAAACACAGAAGGCTGGAAAGGTACATATCACTTATGGGGAATGCTGATGGGATGACATATTTTTAGGAGCTGCAACTCAAAGAAAGATGGCACATTTTACAGGAATGACGACTGAAGGCCTGACCTTCTGTTGCTGGAGCCAGTGAGTAGGAAAGGGTCTCAAATCATGCGGATAGCAACAGTCAGCTGTCACATCCCTGCTGATCACAGCCATGCTGCAAGAAGATTATCTCTGCCTATGGCTACACTGCAGTCTGAAATATGCGTTTGTGTGAGCAGAATCAAACAAGCATACAAGTGCCACTGTCCTCTTCTTTTCATTTTTTGGTTTGTTTTCTTTCTTGACTCCCATATCACACGATATGTCGATGGTAAGCACACAGAGATAACTTTGCTTTTTTCCTCCCCTTCCAGAGAAATTGCCCAAACTCACTCAGGCATTTCTTTCCTCATCTGTCATTATTTTCACAGATACGGATTTGTTGTTAGAAGATGGGACCATGTATCTGTTGCTATTTCGAGAAGATACAGCCTGGTCCTATCTTTTTGCTTTTATTTCGCCTTTTATAAAATGATTCTACTGACACTTATATAACACACTAAACAATATGGGGCTGACTTAATAAACGGTTTCAGAGGGCTTTCATGTCTTGGCCTGAAAGATGTCTGCGCACACATCATGCACTAGGAGCTCTAATGTGGAATCCAGCCTAGGCAGAACTGTATCAGCCAGCTGACATGGCTGAAACTTCTGCAGGGAAAATACTTAGCAGACATGAATGGGGGTCCACTAAATCACCCCACCTCGGGATCTATCTCTGCTGTCACTGTCACAGGATGAAGCTGTCATTCACTCCTGTTATCTCTATTGGAACAGGTGGCAAAATTGACCAGCTGGCATGTACCCTGCCCAAGGAGCTGAAAGGGAAGGATATGCGAATGGTACCCATGGAGATGTTTAACTACTGCTCCCAGCTGGATGATGAGAACAGCTCTACAGTGCTGGACAATACTGGCCCACCCTGCACTAAAGGAAGCCCAACTCCTTCCAAATCTAAACCAGGCCCAGAAACAGAAGTGGAGCCCAGTGTGGGATGCCCTCAGAAACAGCGATACAGGCCTGTGAGCGTGCGCCGGGCCATTGGCACTGTGATCATCGCAGGGGTGGTTTGTGGCATCGTTTGCATCATGATGGTGGTGGCAGCTGCTTATGGCTGCATCTATGCCTCCCTCATGGCCAAGTACCACCGGGAGCTGAAGAAAAGGCAGCCGCTCATGGGTGACACAGAAGGTGAACATGAAGAACAAAAACAAATCTCCTCTGTGGCGTGAAACTCTTCTAGGAAGCAAGGGACAAGCGATGAAAAAAGGTACCTGAGAGCAGTCAAGCATGGGGTCCTCCCAAAGTACATCTTCCCAGACAGAGAGACAGACTTTGCTATTGCTCCACTCACCCAAGTAGTGCAACATGCTTCTGGGGGGTCAGGGCACCTGGCTCAATTTCTTTTTCTCTGCCCCAGGCCCATTTTGTGCCCTTTCACCCTTGGGGCCTCCCAGACAAAATAAAGTAGAGTCAGACCTCGAGTGCTTGCTGTGCCTCATGCCCTTGCACAGAGCTTCCCTCACACGCCTGCTGCAAAGGCAGCTGGCACATTCTGGGAACTTGTGTTGTTCTCTCAGCTTTGGTCCTGAGTCGTCCTGTATCCTGCCAAGAGTTCTCTGCAAACCAAGAGCAGCTCCGGGAAAGCTTATGTGGGAAGCAGGACACCAGAAGTGTCCATGCCTCACTGTTAGGGTCACTGCTGTTGTGTGACAGTAAGTTGCTGTCTGCCTACAAGTCAGCGTTCCTTACATCAGAAGGGAGGGAAGGTCCCCAGGGTAGGACAACAGTCAGTGGGAGAGTTCCCTTCTCATTTTTAAAGGTGGGAAGATAACCCATATCACTTTAACACACTGCCAGGAGCACAGTGTCCCTTCTTTTTGCTCCTGGCCAAGTCCAAATCTATGAGCTGACACACACGTCATCTCCTATAGGTGCACAGACACGGAGTCACCTTGCTGTACACACATACACACACACACTGACTCATTCTGATCCCAACACGCACACACAGCCAGCCCCAGTTCCAGACGTCCAGGCACCCCACCTGCACATGCACAGCCACACATGCCCATGCTGATCTGCCCTCTGTGTGTTGAACACATTCAGCCACTTTACCTTACCCTGATCACAGCAGTGCATATCACCTTCTGCCTCAGACAAAATACATGCACACTGCCACTGAGGAGCTAACAGAAACATCCCAGCCCTAGTGCAGAGCCACTGGCAGGAGACGACAGAGAGAGGTAGTTACTGAGGTTACAGCATGAGTCTGTGGGAATAAGTAAACAGCATGAAAAAAATAAGGTGTATTCTTCTTATCTGTTTTATGTTTTCTCTGCTAAATGGAGAGGGTAAGGATACAAAGCCTCCATTTAGAAATGTTTGGCTGGCAGAGTAGAACTGGGTCATCAGGAAAGACTAGAGGAGGAGGTGGCTTACCAGCCTCAGTAGCGTAAGCTGTGCTGAGTAGTGTGAGCCTGGGAAAAGGTGTCAAGGGGAGAAGTCACACAACCAGCACGGCTGGCAGAGGGGCCAGCACGGTGTGTGGAGCAGGGCGATGCAGTTGAGGTGACTGAAAAGAGTGGGCACAATTCTGGGGGGTCTTGAGCTGGAGGTCGAAACCCGGACCACAGCGTGGCAGGCATGGGAGAGCCCAGGAAGGGTCTGGCATGGAAGGCAGCACAGCCCACATACACTCCCTTCGCCATCACTGGTGTGCTTGACGCCGTCCACAGCTGCACACGAGCGTGCCCACACACGCAACTGTGCACACTGCCACTGTCACGTAGGGTCACTTCCCCCAGTCAGACTTTAAAGCCCTCAGACTGCAGTGCCTCCTATTAGTCTTTGCTCATTCTGACCTGACAGAGGGAAAAAAAAAAAGTGAGAGGGGAAAAAAATGAAAGGAACTCGACATAAGGACTCATTTTGTATCACTGGAAGTGGGATAAAATGCTGTCTCCAGGGGAGAGCGCACATTGCCATGGTAACCTGCTCTAACCCGTCACAGTGGGTATTCCTGGGCGAGGAAGATGACACCGGAGGTCGTGCATCCACAGTGCCTGTGGATGGTGTGATCCCTGCCATCAAGAACAAGCTGGCAGCCAGCCCAGCTTTGCAGGGTGTTTCGCTGGAAACCTGTGTTCAGAGCCCAGCATGCACTGCAGGTGGACCCTGCCAGGGCACATCACCTCTTCCACCTGCTCCATCTGAATCCCGATGCCTTTGGACATCTCACAGCCCTCCTGCTTGCTGTGACCAGACCCCTGTGGAAGCAATGCACGCTGGCTCCTCATTCCCTTCTGGCCTCAGACAGGTGGTTGTACTGACCCACAGGCACACAACATCTTTAATCAAAGCCTGGAGTGGCAAAATCCCTACTGGTCTACCCAGGGTCACCAGAGGCAAGGGGAGACAGGATGCTCGGGACTGTTTAAGCACGACTTCCCTTCGACACAGGGATGCATGGGACGGGGGAGGATGTTCTTCAGGAAGCAGAAGACAAGGCTGCCACGGAGGAACAACTGGGAGAAGCAGTCCACCCACAAGTGTGCACACACATTCTACCCCTGCTCCCAGCACATTGCTTGTGAGGAAGAGGAAGAAGGAGGAGGGGGGCTGGCAAGACGTGAGGAGGAAGGACTCTCACCCCATACACTGTATAGCCACTCCAAACATCCCATCTGCTCCGAGTGTAGCCCGTTCTGAAGGGCAGAACTGGTGCACTGCAGACTCCATATGCGTGTTACTGCTGCTCCACATTCCCAGCAAGCCAGGACTAGACTCTGCCTGTTGGATCCAAACCTCTCCCCAACCTCCCTCTCAGGGGAACTTCTTTCTCCCTTTACCATACTGGACTCCGCAATCATACTTGAAATGGGACTTGAGTCAGAGTGGTATATTTATAGATCTATATTTTACTTGCATCAAATAATGGTGAAATATTGCACAAAACAAATGGGATCTATATATGTGTGTGTGTGTATGTGTGTGTGAGTGAGCAAGAGAGTGAGAGACTGTTTTTAAGGGAATAGACGAGAGGTAAAATGAATGGGAGAAAGGCAGGGCACACTGCAGAGGTTGAGGGGATGAAATCTTCCTTTCCCTGCACCTTCTCTGTGACTTCCTCCAGCCCTGACCAATTTTTCTTTGTTGCTAATAATATTTTCTATATCTTGTGTTGTGGGGCTGATGATGACCTTGCCCATCCTTTCCTTTTTTTGTTTTAATTTATACAGCAGAAGGTCTGGATTTATCTCAACCCTAGACAAGGGACTGCTATGTTTAGAAACCCACCCAGGAAAGAAGAGAACTGAATGTTGCTGAGAAATATGTGGCTGCTATGGGGAGTCCCACTGGAAAGCAAATACTGTGCTTGGAAGGATGAGGACCTCTTACACGCAGAGCAGAGCAACTGGTTTCACTGGGAAATGCCCTCTTCATCCCACTGTTTGCAAACAGGCTCTTCCTCCCTTCCCTAGCACACCTGGAAAACAGGTCGCCCTGGTGTGACTGAGCTGCTGCACTGTCCACAGGCACACTGGGGAACACGGTATCTAGGCGTGTTCCGAAACAAAGCTCTCCTGTGCGATGCTGGATACAGAATGAGACCCAGTGCTCCTCGTGTGCTCAGCCAATGGGTTCCTTTGGTGTGTGGCGACAGGGGCTCCTGTTATCCCTGCAGGCATGGCTAGACACGAGGGAAAGCCCCCTGAACGCACCCTTTGGTGCAGGCAGGTGCCCCGATGCTCCACGCAGGTGCCTGCACTCAGGAAATGGTATTCTGGGGCAGGCAGGTCCAACACATGCCAGGGCAATCTAGGGGCTGGCAGGGCCACCAGAAACACCCCTTCTGCTCCTCCCCGCTCCCCTTCCCCACACACCCACCTGTGGCACAGGCACATTTCTCGCAGGGAACAGATGGCACTTGTAATTCTTTTTTCTTTTTTGTTACCATTTGAGGGAGAGAGACAAGATTTTCTAAAATGATTGAATGGAGGTTTCTTTGGCATGAGACAGAAAATTTTTAAAGGTATATTATATTTCTGGCTTGTTGTTACAGAATAATAATAAAGAATGTATTTTCCTATGCTCCTTCTTGTTTAAATGAGATCTCTGATAATAAAATTCCCTCTCTCCTTTGCCCCCTGCAAAAACAAACACCACAGGGGTACAGCCAGCCAAGCGAGAAAGCCCCTCAATTCCCACATACGTATGCTGGTTTGTACACACTGTTGGAACCTGGAATGAACACGCACACAGACGCAGTGTATCAGTGTAAGTCAGGGTGAGGCTCTAGGACTAGACACACAGTCAAGGTGAGACCCTAGATCTAGAAACACACACACACAGTGCTCCAGGGACACAGCCAGACAAGGGTGATTGTGTAACAAGGATAAGGTACTGTGGCAATCAGCTCATTACATAAAAGTAGAAAGGGCCAAATTAATCCCTAGTGTAAGAACCGCAGAAGCCAATGGAGTTATATTCAGGTCAAATTTGATTCCAAAACCATTCTTTTTTTTTTTTTTTTAATTAGAACATAATGTAACAAATAGTGAGCTATGGCTTCCTACATCTCCAGATTCCTGACCCTCTTGAGCAAGGTTATTTTGAAACGGATGGAAATTGCAGTCTAATCCTATTGCACCCCAAGTACACAAGCTGTTACCCCTAGAGCTAAAAGAGTCTCTCCACCAGCTGTTCGCTGGCTTGGTCTATCACACACAGCTAAGAAGTTTAAATTCCCCACTTCGCCACTTTCAGTGCTAAACATACACAATTCGTCACATACTCATCCTGTGAGAAAAAGCTCATCCTGATGGCATGTGGAACCACAAAAGATGTTAAGCCCCACTACAATCAAATCCTTGCGCCACCGTACTCACACCACTATACTCAAGTCACCCTGTTATTCTCAGGCTGATCTTCAGAGAGAAACCAACCGGGAACAGAACCCAGATACTCTTAATCCGGTAAGAGCTGAAGCATCTGTGCTGCTAAAAAGGTATGTGCTGCAAGAGAGTCACCATTATGGTTTAATAGTATGGTGTCTATGACACATAGTTTAGTCTAATTTTGCCATGTAGGTAGAGGAATGCACACAGATACTACTAAGCAGTTCATATAATACCAGAAACACAGAGCAGAAAAAAAGCAAAGCCAACACACTCATCTGATGACTCCAGGCTTTTTCAGTTCATGAACTATCTGGGAGCAGGCTGTAATTTTCTGCAATTTGATTATTATAATTTGATTATTATTTTATATTGGCAAATGTATTTGTCCCGCTTACATATCTACTCATGCACACATATAACACCATATATAACCATGTAAATATGTACATACAACATATAAAATGTATGCAATAGAATTCCTCTCCAGTATATTGTTCATCAGCAGACTGCTGTGCCGCCTTGAAGAGCATTTGCCAGCATTGATTGGAAGCACAGGTCAGAGGGTCAGCTTCTATCCTCTGATCAGATAAGTGCAAGTCCTAGCATGGGATTTCTGCGGACCAAAAAGCCCTCCCTCCAAGAACAGTACAAACAAAAGAATAAGCATTCCACAATGAGGACAGTTACAGAATGAAGTGCAAGCAAATAAAGATTTCCTGTGTCATTTCAGAGAGCTCTTCCCATCTGTAGGAGCCCTGGAAATCTGGGGACAAGGTAGCACACCCACAACTTTTCTCCCTGTAGAGGATAGGGGGAAAAAGCAACCAACAAGGGCCAGATCTCTCCTGCCCACGGTTAAGCTGTGCCGCAGCCAGGCAGAGGCCATGTGCAGGGCACCTGGAGCCAAGGAGAAAGCGAAGCTAAGAATAATTCTGCCTTGCATGGAGCTGCTGGGCCAGGACAACAACGTGCCAGTCTTTGCTCGGGGCTCCAAGCAGAGATTTGCCCCTTCACATTTGCCTTTTCTGTGTCCTAACTCAGGAATAAACTTGTTTGTTACAACAGCCACAGAAAATCAAGCCACAAAGGGCGCAGAAGGAGCGAGGAATGCAGGTATTTCATTTGAGGCAACACGCACAGACCGTAGCCTGCGATATTCAACCAGCTCTGCATAAAGCTCAGGGGAAATATGCAGAGACAACAATGCTTTGCATTTCTATAGTGCTTGCCTTTGGCAGCTCTCTGGGAGCTTGCAAACATTAATGAATTCACAGAGGCAGAGATTCAGAGAATATAAAGGCCAGAAGGGACTTTAGATCATCCAGTCTGACCTTCTGCGAATTGCACGCTACTTGAAAATTGTGTGGAAAAGAACCACCAACATTATTTGAGGGTGGCAGAAAATGCCTTCCTGTGAAAGGCTTAAAGAGCTCAATCTGTTTAGCTTATGAAACAGAAATTAAAGAAGTTATCCTGTAGAAAGACCAACAGTGAGTGTTTACATGCAGCTAAGTCGAATCTTCCAGAAAGGCACCAACCTTTGATTTAAAAAACATTCAAGAAAGGGAAAAATCCCGTTTCCCTTTGTACCTTACTACAGCAACTATCCATGCTGTTAGCATTCATGCTTACTAACTAATTTATTTGGTTTCCCATCACAGTTTTTGTTATGCTTCTCTCCCCAAGATTCAAAAAATAAACCTTCAGTAACCAGCACCTCTCCCTGTGAAGGCACTTTATACTCTAAATCCAATCATCTCTCAATCTTCTTTCAGGTAAAATAAGCAGATTGACTTCACTAAGTCTTTTGCCTGTAAAGCAGTTCCTCCCCTCTGGAACAACACTGTAGCCTATTGTCACACTGTTTCCAGTTTTTCCTCCTCCTTTTAGAAGTATTTTTCTCATCCATGAATATCTGTGCTCTATATTGTAGATACTCTATGATTTTGCCATAAAATAGTAAATATTATCTTTCCCTACTCCTCCCCACCAAACAATGTCTCGCAGCACACACACTAGGCTGTGTGAACATTGTTCCTACTTTAAAGATGGAGGAATATGGAAATACTAGGGCAACCCCCTAACTAGTAATTTTGAGGAAGCCAGATTATGGATAACTGGTTCTGATCCCACTCATAGCCACCTTTATAGTAGTATAAATTCACTGCATTTTATACAAGAGCCTCCAGATTTATGAAATTCTTAGCAAGAGAAAATCTAGCCCTTTATTTAAGAGGATGGTCCCCTTCTAGCACTCTCCACTTTCTTCATCCACTCAGGGCCTCATATGGTTATTTTTCACATCTTTCCCACTGGACATACATGTCTTTGATTCCCCAGTTATTCTTTCTCTCTCCCCCTTGTTTTCATCCTCTTGTGACTGATCATTCCCTTTTCAGTGAGTGCCTCTGACCAGCTGCTTTTCAGATTCTCCCTTCTCTGCTCAACTGTCACAAAACACACCAGCCCCCACATCCCCAGCTGCTTTTTAAGGGCTTATTATCATAAGCAGGGGTTTCTCTACTCACAGTTCTTTAATTTGCAATACCTAAATCAATCAAGAGAAACCTCCACACTGTCAAAGGCTGAGAGAAGGGTTTAGATCAGCCCTATGTTGTTCTGGCCTTCCAGGTGCTGTGCTGGGGCTTTCAGCTGCATTAACAAACATATTTTTATTCAGTCATGACTAAAATCATGGAGTGTGTGAACTGTATGGTAAGAAGGTCCAGCCTCGTGCCCAAAGGGAATGCTGCATTCAGGGGATTCCCTGAGTAACCATCCTGCACCTTGCTTGTTGCTGATTATTGTACTGTGGCATGGTGAGACCAGGGACTTCAGCTGTTCCCTGGTGATGGAGAAGGGATGGCAGACCAACAGGGTCTGAGCTCTTTCTATTCAAGGCACCACCTCCTTCTTACAGACTTCTCAAGCTCCAGCTTAGACCCATTTGTCTTTTTACCTCAGACTCTGGGTAAAGATGCATTACCTGAACAGGTAGAAACCCTCTTCTAATTTTCCACCCTAAATATTTTCATTGCCTATCTGTTCTACAGTATATCCATGCAACCATGTGCTTTAGTTTAAATGTTTCCTCCAAGATGCATTTATTACAGTAATCCTATCCATTTTGGTTTGGTTGCATATGGATAAACAAGCTGGGTGCTCCCAGGTTCCTCTTGCAAAGTCAGACTACCCTTTCCTCTCATCATCTTTTCATCCTGCCTGTTCCTATGTCAGCCTGTATTCCTTTGACCAAAGCTGTAACATAAACTAGAGGGGAGGTTTCACAGGGCTTTGGGTAGGAGTGCCAATGCGTTTCCCCACTGGGAAAACTTACCTAAGTACCTTCTAGAACAGTATTTGTTTTGTCCATATCTACAGCACGCTTCTCACCATCGTGCAACCATCCCAGCATTTTTTCCCTGAGCTTTCTCAGGATATGTTTACCTAATGAGTCTACCCAGCTGCCTTTCAGCAAGAATCTCAGGACACATCTTGGCAGATGACAAAGGTTCCCTGAATTTTATGTGGGCAGCAGGGAGCAATACAGCTTACACTGAGGATCCTCACTGAGTCTTGGCAAAATTGGCCCAACAGTTCCCAGAAGACAAGGACTGCCTCTAGTCCTGCTTGCTGTGCTCTCTGGCAAATCTCACAGAGTTCCCAGCTTACAGAAGATTTCTATTATTAGTTGTCAAGCATATGACCTTGTCTGTCGCACTACTGAAATTCATTCTGTTTCTGGTACTCCTGCCAAGGTCAAATAAGGCTTTCTCTATGATATCCTGGTCCTTCCCTGCACTAGCAATGCCTTCTAGAGTTGAATTATTAGGATACTTCCTCACTATCTATAGCTATAGGGTCTCAGGTTAATATTAGCAAAGGCTAATCCCATGGGCGACCACAGGGAGTGTAACAAGTAACCTTTCGCCAGACTTTGATAGGTGATCTTGCTGCTCCTGTCTTTCCAGTTTAACTTCTCCCTCCCTGCCCCTCACAACTCCTCTGCCTTTCTTATCATCTCCAGTTTAACTAATTGATTCTTATGTGGCATGTCTCAAGTGCTTTACTGAAATACAGAGATGAGGCCTTTGAAATTTCTTTTGCCTTTCACAAAAACAATCATCTGAAAGAAAGCCATTGGGTTAGTCTGGTATGATTCAGCATTGATAACCTCATATTGCCTGACGCCCTCTTACCCTAACTGCTTGGTAATAATTGTGCTTTCCTTCCAGGTCTCCTCTAAAGTGCTACAAACATTACAGAGGTTACACTTAAAGGCCTGACAAACTTATTTCTCACCCCTCCTTAATCCTAACTGCTGAATTTTCACTTTTCCAGGCTGCATGGATTCACCACTGTTGCCAGAGTTGAAAAAAGCCCTCTGCTATAAGTCTGTGTTTCCACGTGCCAGCGCTCCCAGGGCCAGAGAGCACCCAGGCCCAGCACTGTGAGTGCACTAAGCAGCTTGAGCAGCTTATTCATGGTAGTCAGCTTGTTTCTTTCCCCAAGGACATTTCTGTCTTTATCAATAACATAGGCACAAAGTTCTCTTTGGTTTTGGCTCAAGCTATAGACTCCTTGATCTCAACTGCACTCTTATTGCCCAAAAGTGGCCCTACTTCCTTTTTTTTTCCTTTTTTTTTCTTTCTTTTCAAATAGCTGAGGGATATTCAGCTCTTTGTTTTAACCTGCTTTGCAAGGTCTAACTTAGCTTGATTTGTAAGCAATCCTCACTATCCCTACATTTCCTGACCCCTAAAAGGGCGCAGGGCAGGGCAAGGCAGGGCAGGGGCAAGGCAAGGCAAGACAATCTTCTTTGTTGTCTGTTCTTTTTCCATTCCACACAGGCTCTCTGTAGAGCCAGCTTAAGCTGCCTAAGCAGTTGCCTGTGGTGGCAGATAGATGGAGAGCAAGAGAATCGGGCTCTTTACAGAAATGGGGGCTTCACACTGTCTGCAAAAGCTCACCTGCTCCTTCCCCACACTCCAGACTTTGCACTGCTGCCTGTGCAAGCAGTGCCGAGAGCCAGCAGCAGAATTCCCTCCACACACCCCGGGCAGCAGTGTAGTCCGCACCTTGCCTGTCTCCCTGCACACACAGCTTCGCTTCCCTGCCTCCGCACTGCCTTGGGAAAGCCTGGAACTCTCCAGGGCTTCCAGGCAAGGGCTATCTCTTATGCAGAAGCAGGACGCCTACCTTGCACTCCTTCCTTTCCTCTCCTCTCACATCCTCCGTGCCTCAGCATCCAACACTGGGCCCATACACACTGAAAACCACCTTGCCTTCAGCCCCTCCACAGCTCCCAGTGGGCAACGAAGAGTTGCTGATAGTCCTCACACAGCACAAGGACAGGGGAAAAAGGGAATGGCTGTCAGTACAGCCTCTGCGTGGGGCAGCCAGGGAGAGCGCAGTGCAAGAGCACTAGGGAGGAACAAGAAATATTTCTGGGACTCTTCATGTGATGAAGCTCTAAGCAAATTGGCTTCACAGTTGACCCTGCTTTGAGCAGAAAGGTGGCTAGAGACCTCCAGAGGTGCCTTCTGACCATAATTATCCTGTGATCCTATGAGTAGGGTTTCTGCATCCCAGTGAGGGAAAGGAAGAGAAGAAAAAGATCTTGTGAGGGGAGGGAGATGGCAGTCAGAGTCCCATAATATAGGCTTATGATGGGGAGATTTGTGCCTTCGATGATAGGTAGGGCAGAAGAAGAAGTATTCAGGTTGAGTTTGGTGCTAAAAAGAATGTATCTTCGGAGTAGACTGAAGCTGTACTCAGATGTGGTAAGTTTCTGCGGTTCTCACCCTGCAAAACTTGTCTGCTTGTGCCTTGGCTGAACTTCAGCTAAACCATCTTACCAGATATTTCCTATAACCTCCTCTGCTGTGATATTTGCCACCTTCATCCTTACATCTACAGACTGCTTATGTTCGTATTTATGATCACATATGCTTGTGCGATCCTTTCCAGCATCTTCTCATGTGACTTTCCTCCTCTGCTGAACTGTAGGTCCTAACATAGCTCATGACATCGATTATGCCTGTGCTAAGGCTGCAGTCCTTGCACAGACAACTCTGCTTGACTTCAGATGCACAGATATGGGGTGTTGGGGGGACAGGTGTGAGCAAGGTAATGTACTGTCCTTGAATTCACACAGGGATTTAGGTTCGGACCCTGTTTGGTCAGAGGTGTCAGTGCCACTTGCTTGACATTTGGATCTCCACATAGCTCCAAATGGAAGGTCCTGGTACTGTTTGTGCCCCTCTGTGCACTTTGTCAGTCCCCCTAAATACTCAGTGTACGGTGACAGACCCTGCACAGCGGGTAAAATTCCATGTCCACAGGGATTAATCACACCCATACCCGTGTGCACACACAGAAAACATGTGTGAGCACGTAGCCCCAACACAGACAGGAATAAGTGCAAATCTCTCCATGGGTATAAATATCTGTGCACATCCCTAATCAGACATTCAGACAGGTATCCCAGCCACACACCGCAGAGAAACTGTTTATCTACATAAATACACACACGTATGCACAAATCCCCTCACACACTGTGCATCTACACATACTCCACTTGCAGTGTGCTCCCTTGGGCCATGCGGCCCTGGGCAGAGGTACAGGTCCCTGCTGATGCTGGTTATGTAGGAGTTAATGGGAGAGAGTCTCGGAAGGAAATTAAAAGCAAAAAAAAGTTGAAAGCCCAGCACATGATTCTTCTCCTATCACATCTGTGAATCCTGGAGCGCAAGAGTAATTGTCTGCAATGAGTCAGACCAAAAGGCACAAGGAAATGGTTGCTATGGCAACCCATGCACTGCTCTAATTCAGCTCAGAATTAAAATGATATCAAATAATTTGCAAGCAAAGGGAAGATGGCAAAGGCGCCGGGTGCCAATCTAAAAAATCCAGCCATATGCAAGTGTCTCCTGAGCCGGTGTCAAGGGCTCTTTTCCCTTCAAGAGTGACAACTACGGCAATCAGAGGAGCTGTAGAGGTGGTGGTGATGGATAACCTCAGGCTAGAAGATTGCTGCTACACATAGGCAAGAACAGGGTCCTGGGCTGGAGCTCCAGCCTGGAACAGGCTGCAGGACTGAGGATGTTCTGGAGAGAGGCCTCACCAGACCCCACAAGAGAAAACCCCAATTTGTTTTGGTGTCCCATTGAGAAAATTGTCTGAAAGGGCTGGTGAGGGCAGGGCCTGGGCACAGGCACCCACCCACAGTGAGGGCATTTGCTCTGTGCTGGGTGAAGCACCACCTGCGTGGGCTGAGGAACAGGGGGCTCAGTCACTTAGTGCTCTTTTCCCTGTAAGTGGTACAGTGTGCAAACTCTGGCACTCAGCAGGGACTACAAAGAAATATTTATTCTACAGAATTGGCTATTATCTTCTCTTGTTCCCCAGACAAGGACTCATCCTAAGGCGATAGGCAATGTCTGCACACACAGAAAGGAGGCATCATTCCTGTACTGAAGATCTTACAGCCTATGCAGACAGCAGATACACCATGGAAGAAATGGAAATTGCTAAGATCCAGCCAACATGAACAGAAAACTATGGGAGATGTCTCACATGCTTACTTTTAGCATTCTTTCGAGGATAAAAATCAACTTATTTTTCCCTCTTGTTGCCAGCTACTGTCTATGCATGAAGACATCTATTTGGAGTTCTGTAGGCAGATGTTTGCTCTTTCTGCCTGTTCATTGACGTGGCTGAAGGATAATCAGCTCTGAACAGGGAACGATGTGGCCCCAGCACCTACACCAAACCTTGGTGAAAGGCAAAGTTTGTAATATCAGAGCCAGTGCAAAATAACGCAACCACCTCACTTTTGTCTGGCTCATGGATCAGCTTGTGTCTGCCCCAGAAACACCCCAAAAAGCAGCCTGTATGCTTACAGGTCTCTCCCCCAAGGCTCAGTACAGAAGTAGAACTCAATGGATGGCAGGTAAATGGGTAGATGAAGGGTGCAGGAAACACTGGTTTTGGCACTCCAGTGGCACCATGTAATGTGGATACCATGGCCCATGAACTCCTGGCTCTACCCTCAGACCAGCCAAATGTGTCCTGAGAGGTGGAGAAGGCACAGCTGCTGTTAGCACTAAAATCATCAGCATCTCTGCCTTACAGTGCCCCAACACTTCCTGTGACTCAGTGCCAGGGCATGGCTCGTTCAGATGTCTCTCATTTTGTCAGATCAAACGGATGAGTGAGAAAGTGCTTGTGCTTCGGGGATTGCCGGAAGGGGCTGACATCAGACAGAAACCAAACATAGCAGGTGATGGGCTGAAAACGAGTTGAGTCTTCCTTCTTTTTATCCATCCTACCACTGGATGCTGAGGGACCACGATTTCCATAAAGGCACCTGGTGACGCCTCAAGACCTGACAGAACTCTCTGCACTGGGACAACTTCGGCACAACCTTCAGCATCAAAAGAGGGACAGCATTCCTTCTGAATACTGCAGCACACACTCAAAGAGATCAGATGCCCTCAAGTTTTGTATGGGTAACTTTATGCTGGTTTCTGAATCAGTCTAGTGAAATAACTTTAATTCTCTAGCTTAGATGCAGCTATTCCAATGTAAAATATGCTTATGCTGTTATAGCTTATTTCCGTGCCTTTTAGCAGCTTCTATGGGAGCAACTGCCACTTTCTAGAAAGAAGGTTGAAATGTTTTATCCATCCAAGAAACAAAACTAGGAATATAGAATTGTGTGTAGATTAGTTTGAAAAGATGCCACAGCAACAGAACTGCTGAAAAAGCCACCTGCAGCTCCTGACCCTGCTTGCTGGTAACAGACAGCAGGTAGCCAAAATTGGGGTCCAAGGAAGAGACACCATGCTGGCCAAGAATCGCTTTTCAAATGAAGAGCTTCTGTCAGAATGATAGAGGTTGAATTTTAACCAGTGCTTAAATGGCAATTTAACTTCCCATTATCTACTTTTCAGACTGATTGTTTTCAAATACCTCTAGAAAAAACCCTAAGCATTTTTTTTTTTTTTAAATCTGCTCCTGCTGTGAGTACAGAGCTCTTCCAAAAATACTTGTCTTAATAACTCGGTGTCCCAAAACTCTCTCTTTAGAATAGAGACAATATTTCTCCTCTCTGGCCCTTGTTTGAGCTTGCCTAGAGCTCTCCCCAAATACATCTGTATATACTGTTGGTGTCAGGGGATAATGATTGCACCGTGTTCCAATCACTGCTGGTAAGAACAGTAACTTTCAAAATAAACAGAGGAGCTAAGTGCTGTATAAAACAAACCTGCATCTCCCAAGTGCCCATTTGGATTGTTTTTATTGGGCACCATGGAGCCTTTGCATGCCCCACTGTCTGTTTCCCATCCCTGAAACATGACAACCACGGCCAGGAACCTAATGGAAAGAAAGCCCTACCTGCCCCTGCCGGGACTGGCAGCCAGCTGACAGCCACGTAAGTCGAACAGCGAGAAGGTCAGGCGATGAAAGAGACGTCATCCACAGCCCAGAGTGACAGCTGAACTCCTGTGCAGATTCCAGCAGTTTCACTGGGGCTTTAAATCACTAAAAGCTTCTGTCAGCAGCTACATGTGATTTCTGCCTTGCACCCCGAGGACCAGAAAGCCCCAGGCTACTGACTCACGGGAGGGAGCAGATGACAGTGCTATCTGGGGCAGGACATGGCTTGGGGAGAGTGCCATCACCATGCCTTATTTCTCATTTCCAACAAAGTTAGTGTGCGTGAAAGGTTCTGGACTGACATCCCAGTAGAATAGCTGCCTTCTCGTTAATTATAATTAATCATCCAGGCATTACTTAATGTTTGCATAATGCTTCGAAGTGGCAAAGCACAACATAGCAGGTAGATATTATTACTTCCAAAAAACAGGTATAGTCAAGGTAGGGGTAGGTTTCACTGTGTGGCTTCCCACCCAAGAGGTCACACCAACTCAGCTCACACAAGTGGACTCTGCCTTGGCTCCATACTTTGAACCCTTTGTGCACTCACCTTGTGCCCCAGGATTGGCCCATAGGGGAAGGAGAGGGATGAGTGAAAAGGGGAGAGGGTAGGGCAGGCCAGAGGACACTGCTTTTCTCTCCTGAATTTGGCCACCTCCCCACCTGTCCTTGTGTGGAGTAGCATCTGTAATGGCAAGAGGAGCAGCTTGGACTCCCTTCAAACACATTCTGGGATTTCCCACTGAGCTAAACCAGATTGAAATCAGAGTAAGGAGGCCCTTATATTACCCCCTCCATCCTTTCTCTCAGCCCTCTAGACTGGCTACTCTCTAATCCCATCTGACTGCTCCCTCACTCCCTGACAGCACCCAGGCCTGTGTCATCTTCCTGGAGATTCAATTTTACCAGTTTGCCTTGCTCTGCCTTGGCTGAGGACTGACATTCATCTGCCAGAAGAAAAGGGGCCCAACGCTCCATCACTGACGTTCTCCCCATGGGGACACTGAGGGTGCTCCCTCCCCACGGGCATGGCTGTAAATCCTGGAGCTTAATTTTTCACTGCATGCATAGTGAACATTTCAAAGTGCTTACAAATCCCCTCAAGCACCATGAAGTCAAACAAGTGACAGTAATGATCACTGGCAGAATGACAGGCCAGTTCATACCACTGGTTCTTTTATAGGGGCACTTAAAAAGTCTCTGTTGTTCCCCTTCTATAGAACTGTGACTGCATTTATTTAGAAACTACAAGTCTACCCAGATATTCGGCTTTCTGGGAACCAGTTCTGGGTAGCAAATTTCTGCTAGTCTCATAACCCTAAATGAATACAGCATCAATCCCACTGAGGGCTGATGCCATCAGAATAACAATAATAATAACAACAACAATCTGCATTCCATTCTGCTCTGATTGCCTCTTGTTGTGTCTCCTTTTCCTTTACCTCTCTCCTGTACTCAGGATGGTATTGCAGCATAGCCCAACATCATTTGAACTGGAGAATCTGCTGTGGGATGAAGTCCCCTAGAATCAGGATCTAGCCACTCAGAACATTAGTGTGAGGGAAGATGAAGTGAGACCTACATCCTTGCTCTCAAAGCTGAGATCCTCAAGAAAAAACAGCATTTCAATAAGTAGTGTGACCACAATTATTGTCCTTTTTTTTTTAATGACAACTAGTATGAAAGATTCAGATGATGAACCTAGTCACTGCTGGAAACAAAGCAAAGGGTAATATAGATATAGTACTTTTTTGCTCTCTGAAACCCCCAAAACGTGGTGTAAGCTGACACCCAAACCAGTAGATGGGTCATATCTCAGCAAACCCTGGCACTCCTGCTGAAGTCAATGGGGGGATGAAGGACTTTGGGCTCTTTGGGAGAAAACAATTGTCTGGATGCTGCCATTGAGCCCACACTATGGATGAAAGGTGGGTAGTTTTCATCAAAGGATAAGAAACCAGGAATGAAGAACACCCACCATGTGTGAGAATAGGAGATGCTTGTGGTCAGGTCACCTAATGGGCCTGCTAGTGACAGGGACCACGGTACCTTTAAGGGACGAAAACAACTGAAAATTCATTTCTGTGTCTCAACTTCTGTGGTTGCCGGTGAGAACGTTGGTTTGTTCTGTATCATTTCCACAAATGAGAGATTTTTTACCTTCTTGTTGTTGTTCTAACATGATTTGTTTCCCTATCCTCTGCTGTTTTTTCCACCTTCTGCAAAGGATCCTGCCCCTTCACAGCATGTCCACACAGACAGTCGATTCAGTATGCAGCATAACTGAGTGGGTGGAAATCTCCACAGTGGTTGTGAAAAGTGCTGCTGACAGAAGAGAAATGGCTCTGTCAGGGGCAGATCCTCCTGCCACTTCTTCTTGCTCCAGCGCTTCCACCAAGAAGCTTCCTTCCCTGTATTTATGCTGAGTGCCAGATGAACTGCCTCTGTGCCTCTGCTCTAACTCACAGGCCAGGAAAGGGAAGGAATAGGACCATGAAAAACACACGGGGTTTTTTTTAAAAGTATTTTTTGTCTTCCTTAATTACTGTTTAGAAAAATGGTCCAGTGGTGCACAGGGACCCTTGGTACAGTTTCAATGCTCTTTCTTTCTCTGCTGGGTATAACAGTGCCAGCTAGTATCAGTTTTGAGAGCAGTTTCTATGATCCAAGCACCTATTAACGTGAACTTTGCTGAAACCATCTCTATTTCACAGGTGTCTCTGGACAGATTTCATAACAATTTTCTGGGTTTGGGCTTAACGTGGTGGTTTATTAGTGAAAAGTGCTATTTCACAACACTCCTCCTTCACCTTATAAGTACTTTCTTAATGCCCAGGTGATATTTAAAGAGTACCACTCTTAGCTAGAACTTACTGGAAGTCTGGAAATTAAGGAACACTTCATCAGATGAAGTTAAATTGCCATAGTTTTACTGACTAGTAGTACTGAAGGTCATTCCCTGTATACTACCCAGCCTAGGGAAAAGCAATATCAGACCCTGTGATCTGAAGGCATCTGCTGTATGGCCTTCTGCCTCTTGGATATATATATATAACTATATATAACTATAACAAAGTTGTTGTTTGGTATCTATTCTGCCAGTCATTCCTTCCACCATACAAAGCTCCATTAACACTAACCATTCTTTCACAAGAAGCTTTGCATCACAGTGTATTTCTGGTGATATTACCTGTTCCATCAACCTCTTCCCTTGGTCAACATTTCCAGGTTCTAAAAAAAACTTGGGGTAAGAGCTACATCTTCTCTTACCCCAATACTCCTATGCCAAGCGTTTAAGCTGGGTATGACACCAGTGTTAGTAATTTTTGTTGATTTTTTTTTTTGTTAAATGGGTGCTCTGTTTCACTTCTGAGCTTACTGTGCTTCCATAAAGGCTGAAGCAATTAATACAGAAAACGGTAAATCTTCAAAAGCTTTGAGGTTCTGCTGGAAATAATGTGCCGTATGAATTTTCCAAAAGTAGATGCAGAGTCTAGTGAAGGTCTGCCAAAAGGAGTTTAAAGCTCAGATATAACAATAGGTTTGGTAATCTATAGGTCTGAGTTGGAGATCTAGCAACACAATCATTCTACCAGCAAAGCTTTGTTTTTCAGCTGAGATAACAGTGGGGATGCATGAACATGATGCTTTTCCAAAGCCAAAAGTGTCTCCTGCCAAGAGTTTTAAACTTGCACAGGCTTCTCAACGTACTCATGCTCCAGAGAAAGTCTCAATCCACAAGTTCACCAGCACTGACAATGGGAAGCTTCCCTTCAAACAGCCAGTTCCCCTTTCAGAAGCCTGTCAGCCATTCAGTACCTGCTCTATTATTCTCTGTTGAGCCTAGTTTTCAACATCACAATCTATTGTGGCTCCCATCACTTCCCTTGAATGACAAGCTAACAGCTTTCAGCTCCCACACTCCATACAAAAATGCACCCGCTTCATTCAAGATAAAAAGAGGCACCAGAATGTCCTACCTGCAGCAATCCCCATCTTCCCATCCACGGACACAGACACAGCCGTGCTCACGGTCACCACTTTCGGTAGGTCACCTCCCTCTGTCAAGACACAAATACAGCAGGCTTGGTTAGCTCACCACCAGATAGGAGTAAAATGCAGTAGGAGCAGCCTGCTCACACATTTTCTCATCCAGGACAGTGTGTACACATGTCTCAACTCTAAAACATCCCAGAGTTTTGAGGACTGCATCTTTCAAGACACATAAGCAATGTAATGGGCTGTGAGTGCATTTTATTTTTTTGTCTTATAGATGATATCTCATGATAAAAGCAGCATCCTCAGCATAAGAGAAGTGTACAAGGCCAGGCTGGATGGGGCTTTGAGCAACCTGGTCTAGTGGAAGTTGTCCCTGAAGGGGACACACCACCTGGCAGGGTGGGTGGAACTAGATGATCTTTAAGGTCCCTTTCAGCCTCAGACATTCCATGATTCTAAGATAAAATGTAAAGGACTGGCCTCCTCGATTTTGGACATGCAGAGCCTCTCTTAGGCCAGAAAGCTGTTCTGTTTAATGCACCATCTAAACTCTAGACAGAGGAGAAGCAGGACAGGTAATTCTGACAACACTTGCACAGTAACAGCTAGGCTCATGTCTAGCTCAGTCACCCAAGCCAGGCCAGCACTACAAACTGTGCAGAGGCAGACAAAGCACTCCCAGGTACTTCCAGGGTGCACTTCATTTTAGAAACAAGGTCCTCCAGGACTTTAAACTCTGTTATGCCCCAAGGTCTCCCTATTATCTTTGAGCTGCTGTTTTAAGCATCCTGTAAGTCCTGTGTCACATCTGCCAGCCTTGCGCAGATCTCTCAGCTCCCACAGGGCATTTAAAATAACATGGCTGGATAGGCTTAAGCAACTGAACCCCACCTCCTCTCCCTGTGTTAGCACAGTTGTTTCAGTACGCAATTGTCCATGTGGCAGATTCCATTTCTGTATTTTTTTAAAAATTATTAGATTAGCTTCAGCTGGGGCACCTCTTCTGGAACTGCCAGGGGACAGTTTAAAGGTCAGTATGATCGATCTAGTCTGCAGCTGATTCCCTCCTTGCATGCTGTATGGAAATCTCTTGCTTAGACAGACGCATCAGGGATTCTTTCTTTCCCAACAGCTCCAGCATTTGTTACTGCTTTCCATTTCTGCTTTCATCATTCTAGGTGGTACCCAGTGTGTCCAGAGCACAACTGAGTGTCTACCACAGTTTAGCCTGGAGGCTCTCCCTGTTTTTTGATTTTTGGACCAAAGCCACATTAACCTGCTCAAGGGTGTCAGAAATAGTAAAACCCTTGTGAAACACTACACAGCCAACTTATGCTCACACGCCTTGGGCATGACCCTGCTTTTATGGTGAATCCCAAATGTCTTGTTCTTCCTCAGATGGGACAAAGAAGCAAAATACACCTAGTGTCTCTGGAAAAAAAAGTCCCATTCAACATATGAGACATCTGGGCTGCAAGAACAGTTCTACTTGACATGCAGAGGGTTCCCTGATGTCTTTTTATCTCTGGGACTTTTGGACACTGGAAGGAGGTGCCCTGGATAAAGTATCCTGATGACCTGCAGTCATTCCCTGCTGCTTTCCTCACCAGCAGGGAGCTCTTGGGGCTTTTCCTTCTTATATGATTAGAAGTCCATCTGCCATGAAAACCCTTTGTCACTGGGCAGGGAATTGTGGAAAACATGAAAAGGGGACTTCAGCATCTAACAGAATTTAATAAGAAACTGGGTGGCCTATTTTAGCTAAAAGGTGGGGCAGCCCTGCTTCACTGGAAGTCAAGGAAGGGCCCGGACTCTGCTTTACAGTGAACCCCTGTGGCTCAGAAGCACTGAGTATTATTTCCTATCTCTTTCCAGGCATATTGTGTGATCTCATGGATCACAGTCCCTCTAAACCCAGCTGCTCATCCCTAAAGAGACTACTAATCTCCCTTACAGTTCAGGTCATAAGGTCTTCAGGGTCTTGTACTACTTCCTACAGCGTGCCTGCAGGGTTTCCAGGTGAAAGGGGTTCTGGACTTGATTGAAGCTTCTGACCAACAGCCATGTAAAACAAAAACCAGTGGCAGCTACGTGTCTTCTGTCTTTATGCATAACTACCCATGACTACTAAGAAAACCACAGCTAAACACAACCCCGGTGTGATGCCAGGAGTGACCGCTGTGGGTAATGGCTGCCCTAGGAAGTCCCACAGGGTGTCTCTGCCTGGTTTTCTAAACCCACGCTCTATTCCAAAGGGCAAATGCTGTGGCATGCAGGGGAGTAAAAGGTCCCTCCTGCCTTCTCTCCCCCTCTCTCCACACTTGACTTTTAAGTGATATTTAAGGGTGCTGGGCAGAGAGAGGCTTTTGTGAGAGGTTTCAAGTATTTTCTCATTCCATCCCTCTCGCTTTTACATCCTGGTTCATCTCTTGCCTTCAAGCCTGGTTTTCTTCACTTTGCTACTTGCTTTCCCACCCACCAGCCTCCCACCACTGCGCCACAAAAAGCTTTAACAGCTAAAGTGCCAAGCTCCATGACAGAGATGGAGAGCTAGGGGCCAGGAAGGAGCACACAGGGGATTTCTGCCTTCTGTGTAGGAGTCTCACATGAGTATTTTGTTTTGTTTGTTTCTTTTTAGGCTCTTCTGCTCTCTTCCAGCCTTTGAGGAGGTCCTGGCTGGCCCTGCATACTCACAAGGAACCAGCGCCCTAAGCAACAGACGTTGAAAAGCTACTCCTTGCTTTCCTCTAGTGTTTGAACTTCTTTACTGAGCAAGAGATGCCATATTCTAGTAGGAAGGATGCAGGGCACCAGTGCTATGGAAAAGCCTTTCCCTCACCCTTTTCCTCTGCCATCTTCCATAACAAACCCATCCATTCCTGTCATGGAAAGTGGTGATGGAAAAAATGACACCCTCTAAACTTAGATTTCCTGACTGAGTGCTGATGGTCCCTCATCCGTGCCAGCTGCTACTGTCATCCAGTATGTCTGATGTTCCCTCCCAAGCCTGGCCACACCTATACGTCTCATTCCTTCTGCAACACCTCTCCTGTTCGTTCTCATGTTTCATATGTTCTCCAGCCCTACACGCACCTTGTGTTCCCCCACCTCCCATCTAGCTAAATCTTTCCATCTACCCAAGCCCTGCATTTCCATGCATCCTTCACCTGTGACCCTGCATTACACAGCCTTGACTGCCTTCCCCACAACTTGTAGCTTTGTCTTTCTGCTCTGACCAGTATCTCGGCCATGACCTCTGTGCCTCTACAACGGTGTGAAGGTAACATCCAGCGGTCAGGTCTCAGCAATTCCCACTAGGCTGGAAGCAGCAATAAAGGCATCGGGATGGGCGTGGTGCAGGATGCGAGATGTGAAAAGCTTTCTCTCTCTCCTCTACTCTGCGTTCAGGCTGGGGTTACCTGAATCGTCTTCCGAGACAACGCTGTAGATGAAGCTCCCGGGGGGGTGCTCGGCCGCCCGGCGGTACCACAGAGGGAAGTGGTCCATAGTGAAGATACTTTCCTTGTCCTTCTGTGTCAGGAATTTCCTGCCGGGAGAGAACCCAGGGCAGCCGTTGTTCGCGGGGTGGAGGGCGTGCCCTCCTCGGGGGCAGCGCAGCGCGACCCCCGGGGCTGGGCACATCGCCCGCCTCTCACCGCCGGGGGCACACGGTGTCCCCCCGGGGACCCCCGGGGCAGTGCCGGGCCCTCCCTCGCCGTGAGGGGCGGCCGCTCCCGGGCCCGGTGCCGCCGCCAGGTGCCGCTGTTGGCCCGGCCGAGCCCCGCGGCAGTGCGGATTCCCGGGATCTGCGGCTTGGAGCCCGGGAGGGGCGGGGTGGGGAGGCATCCGCCTGCCCCACCGGGGCAAATTACCCCGCGGGCAGCAGGGGCAGGGCCGGGAGTGCCACAGGTGAAGCGCCGCAGGTGGGAGCGGGTGGGAGAAGGGAGCCCACGTGGCGCTGGAGTGTGGCCATTAGCTGCTGCAGGGGAATGAGGAGCAGGTGAGGAAAGGGGGATTAGGCAGTCTCCTAACAAAAACCACCCCAAGCGTAAGGTCGTGCTACTGTAGCCAAATCCCCATCTCCTCAGGAGTCCCTCTCTCAGAGTGGAGACCTCATAACAACCTTCCGGTACCTGAAGGGGACCACAGATACTCCTTCATTAGGAGCTGTAGTGATAGGATAAGGAGTAATGGGTAGAAATTGAAAGAGGGGAAATTTAGGTTGGGTATTGGGAAGAAATTTTTTACTGTGCAGGTGGTGAGACACTGGAACAGGTTGCCCAGGGAGGTTGTGGATGCCCCGACCTCAGTGGTGTTCAAAGCCAGGTTGGATGGAGCTCTAAGCAACCTGGTCTAAAGGGAGGTGTCCCTGTCCATGGCAGGGGGGTTGGGACTAGTTGATCTCTAAGGTCCATTCCAACCCCCTAACATTTTACGATTCCTAGTGATGCAGGGACTGAAGTGCTTGAGCAAAGGGTGCTCCTGAAGGCAAGAGGATGTGTGCTGGAGGCGTGACAAGACAAGCAGTGGGTGCTCAGGAGAGACCTTATGAAAATCAGGTCAGTGGTTTCCCTGGAGGTCCCTACAGCTTGGCTGGCAAATCCCTTTGTTTTCAGGCTCTTGTTTTGCTGTGTGTTTTGACGTAATGATAATTACTCATTTATATGGTTCCTTCCTTTCAGGGGATTCCAGAAGCGCCTCCTGTGAGATGCGTGGGGCTCTGTCTCAGCAGTGTGATGACTGTGGCTGTTTGAAAGCACTGAACGCTGCTCCTGATGAGCAGTGGGGGATAGGGAATCATCATATTAGCCTCCTGCAGCACACGGCATTTTCTCCCTTGATGCCAGTGACTGATTACTCTGAATTGTTCAGACTGCCTCAAAAACATGAGGAGTGTCACCTTTCAGGCACAGCAGAGCTTGAATGTAGGACTTATGTTTGGGGAACTTGGGGACAGTGAAACAGCTGCCAAGAAGTTAATGACCACCATGAACATGGTCCCCTTCTGTTCCATCTGCTGGTGTGCCTCTGTGACCTGTCCTTTCTTACAGCAGCATGCACCAGCCTGCATATTCAAAATGCAACAGAATGCAAACTATACCCTTTCCATGTCAAAACCCTCCACTGAACAAACGCTTTTGCCTTGAGGGAGAGGACAAGAGAATGAATTGTATGTGACAGATGTCAGTCACATCACTTAATGCCTCACTGGAAGGCACTGGGATGCTGCTGCGATGTGGGCAATGTAGGAGGCAGAACAATAAATCTGGAAGAGGAATTGAGACAGAAAGATCAAACATAGCCAAGCTGGAATGTCGCCGGGGCACTGGAGTGCAGAGAGCCTTTGCACTGCAAAATGGTCCTGAGGATATGTAGTAACTGTGGACATTTTCTGCACTGGCTGACTGAAGTCTGGGAATGATTGAAGGTTTCCATTTAAATGAATGCAGTTTGGGACAGTGTTTTAAGAAAAACTCAAAAGGATGAGAGGAAGACAAAGGTCCCCTAACCTGACTCTCTGAATCAGCACCAATACCGTCAAGGCGTTGTTTCTTTCCATTCTGTTTCTGTCTCCCTAAATACATTTCTAAGGCTGGTGGTGATTTCGTGCTGCCCCTTCAGAGACACTGAGAGAAACCCCTTAATCAGTTTAGGGACTTACCTGTTGGAAATTTTCTCAGAGCCTACATAGAGGGCACTCCTCATGAGTCCAGCCCGAGTGCCCAGAAATGCCATCTCAACACCTGCCTCAGTGTCCCTGTGGAACAGAAACACACAAGGAGAAGCAAACAGCTCTCAGAAGAACAGCCATGTCCCTGCCTGAGGGTGGGAGCCTTTCAAACTAGAAGCCACACCTGAAGACATGGTTAATATAACCCATTTACACCAGGAGTGACAGTGGTTCCTCCCTGCTAATGGCAACAGGTTGTTGCTGGCTAACAATTGGCAGGCTTAAGACTTGTAGTTAGATTCACACCTTTGAAGTTTGCTCATTTAATTCTCTTTTAAGTAGATCACAAGCTCCTCTCCCCCTGCTAACCCTGCTCCAGGCTAGCCTCGTGAGGCTGAAGTGAAGGAGAGGAGCTGCAGAGGGAGAATGGCTGGAGCATGGATGCAGAGGATGGGCAGCACAGCAGAATGTCTCTGAAGAGAGTGTGTTGGTGTAGCTGTTTGAGGGTGTGCTGATAATCGGGTGAGTATCCTAACATGATTGTCACTGGCTCAGCCTCTGTTAGTGGTAGGGATACCAGGAACTGAAACAGGAGCTCTGTGGCCACGTATCTGTGTAAGTAACATATTGTCTGCTGAAAGAAGATCTGTGTGACATGATACAAGATACTACAAGCAACAACAGGTGCATCACTGAAAATAATGAAGTAGAAAGTTGTTTAGTGAAGCCAGCCTGTCCACTACCTTCCTGAGGCTCAATTTCAAGGCACCACCAATAGAGACAAGACCAAACTACCTTTTCTTCACTAAAAAAATCCCTCACCAAACTAAAGGCTGTCCCAAGGAGGTCCAGCCTACCGGAATTCACTCCTGAGAGACACTTTTTGAGTTATTTCTAAAGCTATTGAGCTACTTCAATCAGCTTTTTGAGCTATTTCTGAAGTTTCTTCTATGCTCTGCAAGGCTCTGTGACTGTTTCAGGCACTGTCTAAACCCATATACTCTGAATATGCATCTTCGATGATGTTCTATCCATATTTATTTCTCATACACTTACAAGGACATATTGAGGGCTAATGTAGTCCAGTAGGCCTCCATGGGTGCAGTGACCACTGCATCAAACAGCACTTCCTGGACCAACTCCTCATCACCTGAGAAGGAAGGAGAACAGAAATCAGGAGAGAAATACGTGTTCCCACCTAGGTGTTTTAGAGAGTCCCTTGGTAAGGAACATCTATCTGGCCAGGACAATGGAGCAAAGTGGCACAAAAGGAGACCTCGCATCACAGGGCGGAGAAGACGACCTTACCCCCCTGGATTGTGGAGAACACAGGACAGATGTTGCTGCCAAGATCACAGAATCAATAAGTTTGGAAAAGACCTCTGAGGCCATCGAGTCCAACCCATGACCGAACACCACCGTGTCAACTGAACCATGGCACTGAGGGCCATGTCCAATCTTTCCTAAACACCTCTAGGGATGGTGACTCTACCACCTCCCTGGGCAGCCCATTCCAATTTCTAATCATCACTTCTGTGAAGAATTTCTTCCTAATGTTCAAAATCATCAGACCAGTTCCCCGGCAAACTTGGTGGAAGGGTGGTGCCCAAACAAGTGTGGGCAAGTGAGAGGCTTTCAAATGAAGTTATTCATTAGACCTTCACTCAACCATCTCCTTTAATGAACAGGCCACTGCCTCAAATCCCTGCTTTGACCTTTCTTCTTGGTATCCCATAGAGAGAATAGCAGCCACCATATTCCACTCAAGAAGCTTCCTTCAAAAGCACTGGAGACTTCTTTATGGCCTCTACTCTATCCCTGTGCTCACTAGCTTCTCTGTTAGCCCTCTTTCCTTCCTGTAAGTCTCACAAAACACTGTCCTGTCCTGGTTTCCACTAGATGCTCAAGCCAGTCCAGGCTACCAGTCTAATCCACTTTGGAACTAAGAAGTGATTAGGAAAGTTCAAAGTATCATCATGTGCTAAATGACTTATTCCCAAACCCCATTTCTTTGGCCTGCTTCATTATTGTATTGCCCTGCTTGCATTAATCTCCTGTGAGAATAAGATGACCATCATATTGCAGAAATTCCCCTTTCAGTGCTGTTCTAGATCGAAACACTCCCACCATTTCAGTTTTTCTGGGTTGATATTCCAGTCTCCTTTAATGTTTTATCTCAAGTTCACAGCTTTGTCACAGCTCTCAGGATCCTTCTCTCCATCCTTGTTGTAATTCAAACCTCAAGATCAGAGCTCACCACGAGATCTTTCCCTCTCCAGGCCCCATATGTCTAAGATGTGTTCAAATCATATTTGTTTTTCCTCCACAGCACTTCCATGTCTGCATATTTCTCATAGTCAGCTCTCCTGAAACTTTCCTCCTCCCTGGCCTCTTCAGCTGATACATCTCCTCTTTCCAGCCTGCTCTCAGGAGAGCCAGGTGGGGGTCTGCTCACATTGCGCAAGAGAGGCAAAATGACTGGATTGCATTTGATTTTAGTTTTAAGAGATTCCCATTCTTGTGCCAAAGTTTGTGCCTCTCAGGTGCAGCATTACATGCAAAAGCTTGTACTTTGCTCAACTAAAGGGGCTGAAGGACATCCTAAAGCTAAATTACTGTAAGGAGTTCCCATGCACAGCTGCCCACCTCTGCCCCCTGACAGAGATCTCACTGTGGTATCAGCCACCCGTGTCGCTGCGTGCTGCCTGGAGAACGGGACCTGGTGCAATGGATGAGCAGCAGGGGCAGCAGGAAAGATAATAATTCTGTGACAATTTTTTACCCCTAGACCAGTTAGTTACCTGTTGTGTTTGGAAAGCAAAGTTAATAATCCTTGTTCTGAAAGAACCCATCTCTCTAGATGGCACTGTGAACCCTTGGAGGATGATGACTGGGACCCTGGGAAGCTGAGTAGTCTCTAGTTTTCCTGGCTCCTCCTGCCATTGCCCCATCTAGCCCAACTGGTCAGTCTGTCTTAAACATGGTTTGCAGCCCCTACCAAGCTCCTTTCAAGCCTTTCACCCTTCAGTATTTCCTATGCTGAGATCTCCAATAAGGCTGAGTTACGTGTCAGCTTTGAAACGGAAAAAAAATCCTCTGACGTAATCAAGGGAGTGGATCCTCAGTTCGTTTCCACTTGTGAATTATTCTGGGCTTGAGTTCTGCCCTGCCTATGTGAACAGATGCCAAAAGAGCTCAGTCTGACACCAATCAGTTTGTCATAGTCCCCTCTCCCCTGTGGTGGGTACAGGAAAACCCCAGCAGGGCCCTTTCAGTGCCTGGGACTCACATTCCAGGTCAGTGTCCTCTCCAGTGAGGAAACGGATCACAGCCTCCAGCTGGCTGAGCTTTCGGTGGTCTGGATCAATGTCGGTGATGCAGTAAATCCTGGTGGGAAGAAGAAGCAAGGGCAAAGAGAAACCACAGTTAACCAAATGCTCCTGGAAGACAATAATTGCAAAAAAAAATTCAGCAAGAAACCTGGGTCTGCAAAGATTTTGCCACTGCTGCATGGTGTGCCCACTCAAAATCTAACAGCATGGCTGTGAGTCAAACTCTACCAGTAAACCAAACACCAGTTAATCTGACTGCTGAGCTTGGTAGGGCTGCTGTTATGCTCTTCAGCACAAGCTCACAATGCAACACAGCTGCCCCAAATCCTTCCAGCAGTTATCTGTATTACATGTTGTGTAAGATATGTACGTGTGTCTATGTAGACCATAACAATGTGATGGAGAGACCAGAGAAGCAGAGGGTCATGTGTAACATGAGTGAGACCAGACTACGAGCAGAAGAAACGAGAGACAGAGAAACAAAATGTGAGATGAGGAATGATCTTGCGGTATGATATGGTGACAAGAAAATCTGTCCCAAGGGGACACCACTGCAGGAGCCTCTGGACACAGTCTGGGGAGAAGCAGAAGAATGTGTTACAAATGCTCTGCATTATAAAAGAAACCAGTCTTCTAATCCTGCTTCCAACTTTGACCGCTCCATTGTCAGGAGAAGAAGGGGTTATAAGAGAGAATTACAACTCATAAAGGGACTGAAAGGAGTGATTTATGAGAGAAGTCTAAGAGAAATTAATATGTAAAGTGTGTAAGCTGACACGCCAAGTCAGGAGTAGAAGAAGGAGAAGTCACTGCTTGTGTCTCAAATGCGCTGCCTGTGAAACTTAGCAGCGTAATGAGAGGTGAGAAGAGGTGCAGGGCTTCTTGAATGTAGTTATTTTGGCTTTGATACAGGCTGGGTTCATGTGCCTGAGTGTAACTGAATGTTGGGTTCATGAAAACCCCAAACCTCACAGCAATAAATGGAAAGTGCCATGCTTCACCCTGTTTCATATCCAAACCAAGCAAAACGGTAAATTCTGGTTGCTATTGAAACAGGGGTCATAAATCACTTCCATGTTCACTAGAAATTAGCTCTAGGCTCAGTTCAGAAGAATGCCAACCAAAAATAAGCTAGGATTTAAAAAAGCATTTCAATCACTCACCAAGCTTGCAACAAAATTTCCTGACAGGTCTGACATACTGTAGGTTTTGCAAGACAATTCTGAGCAACACAAGGGGAAAAAATAAGTCTGAGCAGAGAAGATTGAGGGCAAATCTCAGATGTTCGTTAGCACAGTAATGTGCCAGGTCTTCGTGGGTTCTCCCAAAGGAAGAGGTGGAACTGAATTGCCTGGAGACAATCAGGTACAACCCCTGAAGAGCACTGCTTTTTTTCTAGGCCACAGAGGGTGGTGAATGCAAGCCACATTGCTGGGAAGTTTCCCCAAATATGGTGACAAAGTCCTGTGTCACTGACAGGATTTCCTCCGCTTACCATTCATTCGCTAAAGACAAGTCTGGCTGGAGCAGGTCATGCAAACCTGAAAGCAGATAATACATGGAGTATTCAGTTAGGTACCAGAAAGATACAGGCCATGGAGGAGAAGTGAAGTGGTGAAGTTCAGAGTAGGCTACCTTGTCCCTTGGGACAGCATGGCCCTTTCAGATTAACCTACCTTCTTCCACTGAAGTGTTCCCCAGCAGAATGTACTCCCCGTGTCCCCTGGACAGAACAACACCCAGGCTGGAGGCAGGAAGGAAAACAGAGGATTTGTCAGCAAGGGAAGGTGTCATTCCTAAACTTGACGCTGCACTCCCTGCAGTATCAACCCTTAAAGACATTAACTCCCTCCACAGCTATTAAAGAAAAGAACATCATCAAAAGAGGATTAAGTGAGATCCGATTTCAGCACAAGAGGCAAAGGAACCTGTCTGTAGAGCTATGAGGCATTTCTGGTGATAATTTTTTAGCCAACATTGTAGATTCAGGTCAATGATAACACTACTCAAATCTGTGCCAGTTTCAAACCATTTCAGCTGGGGAAAAGAAAACCCAACTCACAAGCAAGCACACACATGCTTTGCTTGATTTGTTATTTGTTGTTTTACAATTTTCAGTTTATAACAACTTTGGTTTTTTTAAAGCCATACACCAAAACATAAACCATATTCAGTGGAATGGAAAATTGAAGATGTCTTATTTCTCTGAAATGAAACACAATTCACCTAAGGCATAGCTTTTGTATTCTGAACTTCAGATAAATCATAATATTCCTTTTGAGTTGACCCCAAACAATATTTTAATGGCTATAGGAACAAAGAAGTCAGTTATTCACACTGCTCTGCTCATGAGTTTTAGCCAGTTTTATGAAGAAAAGGGAACGATCTGCTGTCCACGATCCCTGATCATGCTTCTGATACACTGCGTTGGTGTCACATAGTCCATGCTCACCTGAAGGGCGTGCCACTGATGTCCGTGAAGAAGTAATCATTGGTGAGGAAAAGAACTCGTTTCTGGAATAAAAGCAGGAATAAGAAAAGTGAGAGACCATCTGACAGACCAAGAGCGCGGTGGTGATGGGGACCTGGAATATATGTCCCCAAAGCTAAGCAGAAGCAGTCGATCATTACCAACACTTCACACCCTGCTAGGGCTGGCTGGAAGCAGGGATGAATGTGCAGTATTCAGCATATCCAGCTCTTTCAGGATCCAGGCAGTCACTCTGTCTTTCCAACTAGGGCTTCAGTTAAACCTTTCTTTGCTCTAGGGCTCCTGCACCGGTTGCAGGAAGGGGTGGGGGGAAGCTGCCCTCCCTCTCACACCCTCCAAGCAAACGTGCTGGGGCCCTACTGCTCTTTTGCCATACACAGCAACCTTGACAGCTTTGCACATCATCATCATCATCTCCAGCAGGAGGGGGGCTCAGTGGGGCAGGTAGAAAGATGGCAAACCTACCCACTGTGTGTGTGGGCAGCTGCGGCCAAGTCTCCCCACTCCTGTGGGAAATACTAATATTCCTGACCTTTGCTTTCATGCCAGATTGGGACAAGACATTAACATATTCCAATTTTGTTTAAAAATATCAGTAAAAAAAATTTACGTTTTAAATTTGGAAAAAAAGTGCTGATTCAAATCCAAGCCGTTTTGATTCACTTGCAAATATTTTTTTCAGACTGACATTTCAACTGAAGACATTTCAGATTATTGAAAGCTGCTTCAGAACTTCATCTGTTTGCCAGACTGGCCTTTTCCTGTAGGAAAGTGTTGATTTCAGTGGAACTCTTTTCCAAAGGAGAAAAGTTTTTGGAAAGTTTCTATCCAAGCCTTATGCCAGTATATGAACCCTAATATGTTTAAAATCCTAGACCCAGTCTGAAAACGAGGTGAGAGGATGTGTGTGGGAGACAGGGGAGTGAACACAGAAAACTCAGTGTTCCCCAGGGAGAGCCATGCCTGCTCTAACCTGCTCAAGCTGTGCAGCCGTGGAAGTGGAGAGAGGCACAAAGGACGAACCAGCGCCAGCTCCAGCTCCACAAGCGAGCTCTGACTTTGTGCTTATTGGGCTGATGGGGATGGGGGTTATTTTTAGGTGAGGAGGTGGCAGGTGGCTAAACCTCTTCCCTACTCTCTCTCTCTCTCTCTCCATGTATGGCAGCTCTATACTGCTGAGCAACAGTGTCTTTCTCTGTGCCAAGATCTCACAGAATCATTTAGGTTGGGAAAGATCTGTAAGATGACTGAATCCGGCCTTTGATCCATCACCACCTTGTCAACTAGCCCAGAGCACTAAGTACCACATCCAGTTGTTTCTTGAACCTCCCCCGGGATGGTCATGCCACCACCTGCCCGGGCAGTTAATTTCAATGTTTAATAACTCTTTCTGTGAAGTTATTCCTCCTGATGTGCAAGATCTTCCAAAGTGCTGTGATACCCCTGAAGAACATGGCATGGTGGTGTTTTGAGGTTGTTCAAGAGTTATTAATCCTCCTTTGCCTGTCTGATCTGATGATGAAGGCAGGGAGGCATGGAGAAGACCTGGCCACTACTCTGAGACCATTTCCTTTAGCAGGGTTTGTCCTGCTCATCCTTCACTCCTCTGACCTGCCCCTCTTCTGTACATGCAGCCACTCAGCACTTGCAACTTGAGGGAGGGAGGGCAAACCTCTTTTTGGGCAGAAGGAGAGAGTGGGTGGCGAGCCTGCTCCAAGAAAGCCAGAGATATCACCACTTTTCCATGGAGTGGAAGAGAAGCAGAGGCACCCTTGAGCCAGGCGGGGCTGAGCATGGTCAGACAGGACTTTGCTGCATAGGGGGGATCAAGGGAGAAGAGAAGAGCATGGGCATGTTGGCACCATGATAGGATAGCTGACTACCATCCCCTGCAGTCTGGGAACATGTGTATTGCCAGCTTTGGTATTGTCGCTGTATTAGGTATCCAGTCCTGGCTATTGCCATTGCCAGTGTTTTGCCATAGCTCCTACCCATGTCCTCGCTCTTTTGCTTTCACAGTCACAACTCTTTTGTACTGTAACTGCAAGCAAAGGCATTTTTGCCACTTGATCTCTCTAAAAACTGCCTCTTGTATTTGTTCCTTATTTCTCCCTCTCTGTCTCACTCTGCTCTCAATACCTTCCTGAGATCAACCTGGGAAATCGATGTTTACGTGGCTGACAGAATAATTTCTATCCCTTCATTCAGGTCTTCTCTCTGCAGTCTGACTGCCTCCTTCTCCTTGTTTCAAGGCTCTGTCAGCACTTTCTTTGTTTCAATGCTGATCTGCTTCATCAGCTAGCAGGGTAAAAGAGGGAATCGCTAAATCTCATTTCTGGTTCCCACTGTGTGTATTCTGATAATAGTAAAACTGTCATATACTTCAGTTTCCTATTGTGCTTCATAAGGCTCCAGAGTTGCGAATAAAACAGGTAATACCTCTTTACCAAGGCTACTTTTTGTTATCTTTGTTGGCTATTTTTTTTTAACCTTGGGTAGGGGAACAGAAAGATGTCTCTCAAATATTGAACTGAAAAGATATCACTGGATGACTCAGAAGAAGCGTTGTTGAGGGTGCACAGAGAAAAAGAGGTAAAGCTAGCGAAATAAGCAATCTAGACTTACAAATAATAGATTTTGCTTGAAAACCTTGATTGCTTTTCTGACAGAATAACTAAGGTAGAGGGATTAAGGAAATAAAGGACATGCAATGTATCTGGGTTTATATAAAGCACTTGAAACAGCTTCTCATGAAATTTTATTCTAAGGAATCTGTTAAAGTGGGCTTAAATAAGATATGGAGAGAGAACCAGCTGCAGCATTGTAAACAAAAAGAAACGGTAAACAACAGGCCACCAAGGGAAAAAGATCTAATGAGAGGAACAGACAGACGCTGCCTTAGCAGCCCTTCTGCACAGGGATCTATAAGACAAAATAAAACAACATTTCTCTGCATACTGAATAAAAGTCTCAACCGACCTTAAAATTAGAAAGGCTGGATGAAGAGGAGGAGTGGGTTTCATGTGGAAAAATGGCAACTGGAAAAAAATAGCTAAGAAACACAGAAGTGAAGGCGGCAGTTCCAGCGGAGCTGTGGGAAGGAGCAAAAATTGAAGGGACAGCAGAAAGGAGATTTGGGTCTCCCTGTTCAGAAATATCTTATTGCAGAGAATAGATGCTCTCTAAAGAGCAAGAGGGAAACAGAACTCTAATTCAGCAAAGCCCTGGTACTTGTGCACCAGAAATGATAAAAGACATGAAGAGAACAAACACAATCGCTGAATTGCTTGGACTGGAAAGTGCAAATATTTCAAATGTAGATGTTGGCAATGCCTGGGAGAAGAAAGGCAAAGCCATTGACAGGAACCTGAGAGTTGCAAACACCAAGAATAGAGAGAGAAAATGTAGTGACAAGATCTAGCAGTACAACCATTCAGTGGAAACAGAAGGGTGTCTTCATTAGGAAGTGGCACTATTTTCAGCAGTGGCTGTGAGCAGTTTGTTGGAATTGGTACTGACTGTGGCTTAGCACGGGAGCAGTTCAGCCAGCCACTGAAAAAAATGCTCTCTGTAAAGGATGGAAAATTTTCCTGAAATATGGAAGACTTCTGGGCAGTGTAACTTGCAGGACTCTGGAATACTTCCTAACAGGAAATGATGAAAGCCAAAATCTTTAAGAGAGTTAAATAAACGTGAATGAAAAAGTACCAGTGAACATAAATGTACAAGATAATCTTGCACTGATTCTAAGGGAAGATGTATAACCCTACACTAGAGCTGGTAGGGAATTTTCAGAAGTCTACATTTCGCTATGCCTTTTCATAAAACCTCTGCAAATATTTGCATAGAAATTTAATCCTGGACCTGGATAAAGGAAATCACATTCTGACAAAGTGAGGGACAAAGTTTTCATGAGAGGTTTTGGGTAGAGAAAGGGAGTGGCAAAACAGCCTCCACACTTCTCTCTGTCTAGCTCAGATCAGCATTATCTTCTGCATTCTAAACTCTTGAAGATCTCTGATTTCATTTCACAGCCCTATAAACAATAAACAACATGCTTTTTGGCTTTGCCTGGATGAAGTAGGGAGCTGAGAGGTATTTCCAATACCTTTCTAAGAGCAGAATATTGGTAGGTGTAAGGAGCACTTCTAATGATGCTTTTTCAGATGTCTTTAGCACATGCGTTATATATATGTGGTGAAACAATAAAATCCTCACACTCAGAAATGCTGAGCATTAAAACCACATCCTTTGTGGTTCTTTAGCATCCACTTCCCATCCACTGTGACCTGAACAGAAGGATAATTTCTTACCCCTTTGTCCACAGGGACCTTCACATCCATAGAGAGGTAGCCAGTTTCCCCGTTGATCATGGCAGTTCTCAGCTGCAGAGGTGAACAAGTTTGGTATTAGTGTCTCCAGGCAGAGCAGAACAGGAATTAATAGTCACTTGTCATTAACATACAGTGGCTGGCAGAAAGAGTGACTGTAGCTTCTCTCTCCTTCCCAGCTCTTTCTTGCTTCTTTTAAACTGAAAACCTGTTCTCAGTGGTCAGAATCCTTGTTCAGTCAAGCTGATAAGTGACACTGAGTAATAATGGTTTATGCTGAAAGGCTGTTGATATGTCTTTTTAGCACAAAGAAAGGATCTGGAATCCATGAAATTGCCAGTCTGAGTTTCAGACTTCCCTGTTTGGCAGCCAGAAAGTCATTAGCACGGTGCTTTGAGAGCCTGGAAAAGGAGACAACTGAGAAACTCACTAACTCTCCCAGACTGAATCCAAAGCTCTTTGACATTTTTAAAACTGATTTATAAATTATAGGCTGTATTCAGCACCACTTCTAAGGTGCAGCAAAGCAGCTGTTTAGCACAGCAAAGCAAAACTGTATGTCAGCAGGGTAGGCAGTGACCACTTTCTTCAACCCAGGTTCCAAAATTTAATTTTCACGGTGACTCCCAGCCTCGTGCAAGAAAGACCCAGGAAATTTTTCCACAAGTGCAGAGGCTTTGACTTTAGGGCCAGCCTGCCAGAGCATATCAGTCTATTGCTTCAGCCTGGATAGAAAAAATAGGTGGGAAGTAACTTATTCATTGACACAAATTGTTTCCTTACTTCCAGAAACAGGCTTCCATTCAGGTGCTAGCCAGTCTCGACTGCATTTGCTTTACAAGGCCACAGCTTTGTTTACTATGGCTGTTTGATGTGGGTTATTTACAGACCTAGAATATAAAGCTCATGTTTCCCAAGGTCCACATCTTGGAAATGAAAACACTGACTGGTACTATTACTCCTTTTTGGCTAAGAGTGTTTGACCTCCTGCCAGAGCCACAGCGCACTCTCTGCTCTGGTCTGACAGCCTGCAGCATTTGCTATGGGTTCTGGATTTAGAATCATTGAATATCCGAAGTTGGAAGGGACCCACGAGGATCATCAAGTCCAACTCCTGGCTATGCACAACACAGCCCCAAGAATCACACCTTGTGTCCAAGAGTGTTGTTCAAATACTTCTTGAACTCTGTCAGGCTTGGTGCTGTGACACTTCCCTGTTCCATTGCCCAACCACCCTCTGGGTGAGGACCCTTTTCCCAATATCCAACCTAAACCTCCCCTGACTCAGCTTCATGCCATTCCCTCAGGGGGCCCCTGTCACTGCTCACCAGAGAGGAGAGATCAGTGCCTGTCCCTCTGCTTCCCTTCATGAGGAAGCTGTGAACTGCTGTGAGGTCTCCCCTCAGTTTCTCCTCATCTCCAGGCTGAACAAACCAAGTGATCTCAACCACTCCTCATACATCTTCTGCTCTAGACCCTCGACCCTTCCCCTTTCCCCCCTCACACTGTGAATATCCCTGTGTTGCTTCACAGGTAAGCCCAAACCCTTGCTGCTGCCTGGCTGCAGATAGTACATCAGTTGGTATTTTCCAGACAATGCCATCTTCCCTCCACTGGATTTCCTTTTAGCAGCTGGATGTATTACACATCATTAGCACTTGGACATATTTTTCCAGTCTGAATTTGCTGCTTATCAGTGTTGCTGAGATTACACTGCAACTGATGTTGAGTCTGTCATTGATCTAATACCATAGCTACAAATCTGAGTGTTGAAATGTTGGCAGCTTTCTGCTGCAGTGGGTGTATCTTGAGAGTCTCTAGACTTGCTGAAGTCACACTGCAGATATAGTTCACGTCACTGAATGTCTCTGCCCTCAGTGACTGCAACCTTTCTTTCTTCTGGAAGTGCAGCAGAGAAACACAAAATGGCTTTGTTATTCATGCCTCTTTCAT
>VZRE01000342.1:340-104590 GCA_013396775.1 Cephalopterus ornatus | reverse complement strand
CCCCCACATGGTTAGTTTTATTCTGATTGCCTATGGACAAAAACTTTACATTTTGTATCATAGTTGCATTCAGGTATCAGTGTTATTTGGTCAGGCAGGAACCTGCTAGCCAAGTAAATAGGAGAGCAAAGCAAAGTTCTCTCATTTCCTGGATTATTACTTTTTTTTAATAGCAAACTAGATAAAGAGGAATAGCTCTAAAAGTGGCTCCAGTGAGAGAAAAACTACAGTGGGAGCACAGCTCCTTCCTATGAGTTATCAGTGAACCTACACAAAGCCACTGGCAACTTGCACCTTGGTGGTCCCACTACATGTAAAGCCTCTTATTTTGTGTTGTTTTCCGTGTTTCATACTCAGTTCTGGTGTGTTTTCTTTCTCAATTTGCCACTCCTCCCCTTCCCAAGCTCCTTTGGTGTACCCTTTGTACTTGGCCTGCATTAGTGGCAGTGGATACTTCGATCCTGTTGCTGGTCAGTCTGTGTGTCCTACCTGTGCAAGTGGATATCTATAGCATCAGATCCGTTTATCTCAGCAGTCTCCCCTGTAATCCAGAAGCATCTGTCTCGCAGCTAATTCTGTCTTACTCCAAATTCAGTTCTTATCTTAGTAACTTAAGTATGTCTTTTCTCCTACTTCTCCTGAGTAAAATAAAACCGGCCACAGAGGAACCTCACTACCTTCTCATTTTATCTAGGTTCCTAGTTATGCAAAGCAGCAATGTGCAGCTATTAAGATGCATGCTCTTTCTTATCTATCACTTTTAAATAATTTTTGTCAAATGACAGTAGAAAAGGTATTTTCTAACCTTTTCCCTCTGGTCAGCTATTATTTTCAGTGCCTCTACAACTGTGCAATAAGGTGATTGCTGGAAATTTGTTTTTCTTAAGTGTCTAAGCCCCTTATCCTCTTTGCCTAGTATTAATAGTAACTGCAGGCTTTAGACTCTTTTTGAATGCACTTTCTTCCTTGCTGCAGATCTCATTAGTTGAGTGGTTTCAGCTATATCTCACATCCCTCATGTATGGGTAACATCACAGGACACTGCCATATTCCTAAAGCTACCTTGGCTTTGTACTGAGGCAGCATTTTGGGCCATGTATGCACAGACTGGCTCCATGGAGCACCCTCCAGAGCGCTTCCTTCCTCGTCCCAGCACTTTCCCTCTTTGTTCCTTGTGAAGGTAAACTCGTACTGTGATGGAAGACAAACACTTTGGACCACCAACCTCCCTTACTCAGAGCCAGTCAGGCACAGAAAAAACCAGGAGTGCCCACTGCTCCCCCACGCCTTCCATACAGGCACACAAAGTAATAGAAAGAAGGAATTACAAAAAACAGCTCAATTCACTTTCTGATACTCACTATTTCCTCCTGGTCTTCCCATTCCACTTCTGAGAGATCTACGCTGTTGTAGTTTGGCTTAGGCTTCAGTTTCTTTCCTTCTTTGTACTGGTGTTTATCAAAAAGAAAAAAAGAAAAAGAAAGAAAAATACTCAAGTAGGTGGGTAGATAACTTTCTAAACTAACCCTTTAAGAACTGGTTGAAAAATAAGGGTGTCTCATTTATTCTCTGACTAGGAAGGCAGCATTTGTGCAAGTGTCTTCTTGGTCCTATGTCATGTATTTCTTTACACAGGCAGTGAGGGGCTAGGAGAGTTCAAGTGGGAGAGGTTGATCGAGGAACAAGGCAGAAACCAGGTAAACTTGCAGGTAAAGGCTATGGCCTCCTTCTTCTAAACAGATCAGTACAACACACTTGCCTCCAGAAAATCAGTTTTTTCCCTGCAGCTAAGAGTATAATGCCATTAACATTATAATACCAGCACGAGATCTTTCCTGACAGGAGTTAGGCTTCTACTCCACTGAGGGTGCACTTTTCACCTAGAGCTAACTGACAAAAGAGAGCTATTTCACTGTAATCTTCCAGGTGAGGGAAAAGGTGTGAAACAGACTGAGAGAGGACAAGTTAAGGTGGAAGGATAAAGCGTAGCCCTTGCCTAGCTTTGCCTTGGCCTGTCCCTGGAAACACAACACACCGCTTCTCTTCACATAAGAAACTACCTGTGCCAGTGGCCTCCCTGTGCAAAGCTGCCTTTTTGAAGAGAGCTGCTGTGGAGCCCTGTGGTGGCACTTTCTCTTGCTGGTGACCACACTAATGCTCAGAGCTGTGTGCAGGTGGATTTGTGCCGACCAGCACGTGTATGAAATGTAAAATCACTGCGTGCCTGGCTATCTGACTAACAAGGCCAGCTGTGTGTTTGCAAACAGATGGGTGGCCTGGAGCTCCCAGTGGCACCATGAGGGACAAACGCTGTCCTTATGTCCACTCCCTCAAGTCCCAGAAGGTGTTTGCAATCCACTGGTCTCTAAATGGTCTCTGACTCACCATGTTACTAAGATTGGTGGTACCGCACCCCACTAGGCTCAGAATCCTAAAATGTCCAAATCCTCTGGGTGGTTATTACTGGGCTGCTGCTCATGCTGAATCTCCTCGTAGGAGATATGCCTGAGCAAGGGGACCTGTTCCTGCAGCCTGGCAGTGAAACCTTGCATGGGCACAGATACATGTGTACCCACAGTACAGCAAGTGCACACAAATACAGCCCTCACATGCAGCCCTACAGAGAACAGGGAGGCAGGTTACCCTGTGCTTCACACCCATGTGTATCCATATATACATCTATGTATGTGGAATTTATTTCTCCGGCCCTCTGGCTCCTGGGTGCCTTGTATATCAGAGCCTGATAGCCTTCACAGCCCAAAAAAACCCCAAAATCAGAAGGACCCCTGAAAGTCACTGTTTTCAAGGCAGCAAAGTTTCTCAGATTCACAGCTATACATACCAAAGGACGGAGGTCTGGGTGGGAAAGGATGTAGCCATTGTTGGTGTTCAGAAAGGCGTATCCATGGACACCCAGCTGAAGAAAGAGGCATTAGAATAATTAGTGCTTTAGCTAGAAACAGTGCTGTATAATGGGTACCACTAATACTCTGGCACCACCAATAGTCAGAAATATTTTCCTTTTATGGGTATTGACCAGCAGAAAATAGGGTCCATCCCAAACCATTTATCTCCAGATCTCTGACTGCTCTGTCCAAGCAGACTCACTGTGCTTGGATGCACAAAAGGATAGACAGGTAGTTGGTTTTGTGTACATATTCAGAGAAAGATGCCCTCCTACAGTCTGACTGTCATCGTGGACAATCACCACCCAGAGGCAGACTGAGCTGTCCACAGCAGGCGTAGCAGAGCCACTCAACAAAAGGGCAACGATGGGGAATGTTGTAAACAGCACAGAAACAGCAGTGACAGGTCTGTGTGGCCATCACTATGTGTGCAGAGCAGTGAATGAACCAGTGAGTATGGATCTCACAGATGGCTTCCCTGGGAACCCGGTCGGCCTTCAGAGGAGCTCTGCATTATGTTTCAGTGTTGGCAAGACCAGACCTAGCCTAGGCCAATTATACAAGCCTGTAGTCTTAAAATGCTTTTTAAGGAATAACATAATCTAACAAGAGCAGACACTGGCTGACCTGATCTGCAAGAGATTTCCGAGAGAGCAATTACTCAGCTCAAGACCATATATAATACAAATTCCAGCTAAAAATGTGCAGATAGCCTGTGCTTGCCAAAACAAGAGGTGTCTCAAGGAAAACAAGAATGGCTAAGGTTTCTATCTTCAAAAAAATGTTGCAACTTTATTTTCCTATAGAGACAATCCTGGAGGGATAACAGTAGGAAAGTGAGGAGGTAAGTAATTTACATTACATGTGTGCATTCAGGGAACGAATTCTGTATTTCACACATCCCAGATCAAAACTTTGTACTGTCTCTAAGTGAAGAAGTTTTTTGTAAAGCACACTTGGCTCAGCTCAGCGTGGCAAGACTGAAACCAAGACACTGGATCAGCAAACTTCTTTTTTGCCTATTAAAGCTCCCAGCCAAGTAAGCACGATCATTAATATACAAGCTCTTGAGGGCTGGAACTCTGGAACAGGTCCTTTTGTAACCCATATTCCAAGGAATTTAAGTTGAGGATCCTAGGTTTCTAAACTACTTTGGAGCTGGAAGAGCTTCTGGGAAGATGTGTCCTGCCTTTGATGTAAAGAAATTAAAATAATTTTCTCTCCTTCCCTGACACTGCTTGAAGGAAAGAACTGTGTCCCTTCTTGGGCCAGAAGAAAGATTATTGTGACACCTGGCCTTTGAGTGACATGGAGAGAGGAAGATGAAAAGGTATCAGTCTTATACAGAAAATAAATGTATAAAAATTGAAACTCCTAGACAAGGTTCCCCCAGGCTCAAATCATCCAGCTTTTGCATGCTGAATGCACGCTCCCTGACACTCCCAGTTCTAGGGTTGCCTGAAGGATCATTTCCTACAGCTTCATGTTAATGGTCTGCTGTGTATCTATGTCTGGAAGCGCCACAGAAATTCATAGCTTCTGACAGCACTTTCAGTCCTGTGAGCCTTTAGCAATCAGGTTTTGGAGAACTGCCTAACTGGTAGTAGTTGTCTGATAGTTATTTAAGAGAAACTGAAAACCTGAAACGATGGCTCAAATTTCCTCGTTTCATGGTGGTCCTTGGATGAGCTTGTTGTATCCTGGTGTGCAGCCTGACTGAACAGAGGGTCACTGCATGGAACTGACAGCAGAAACCAAACTAAACAGTGCATCTCTGGAGGGATTTCCTATGGAGGAACCTCTTTTTTTTTTTAGATACATTTTTTGAACATAGAGCTAATGGAAAGCTTTCTGACTAACAAGTCTGGGGAGCATATACTCTATCTAGGTACAGCAAAAGTGAGTGAGAGCCAACTTTCTGTGCACTGTCCTGCCAAAAAATCTTCATGATGATCTGGAGAAAGAAATCTCTCCAGGCATGACAGAAGAGTTGGCTCTCCATAATCCATTCAGCCCTCACTTTTTCTCTGAAGAATACTGACAGCGAAACCAATATATTTTTTGCCAGCTGGCATGGCAACTCTTGTCCACTGGGAACTGGACATAAAACTTTAATTCTTCTAAGATAGGCTGGCATCTCTGAGGGATCTAGGTTGGTGACCATCAAAATGCAAAAGTTCCACAGCATTTTGCCAATCTACTGGATCATCCAGTTCTTGTGTTCCTGAAGCAGCCTAAGAGCTTCTGGTAGTGAATTTCACTTGTGCTGTATAAAAACCACACATCACCACATCCAACATCTCTTCCTTTATGCTCGTAGTTTTTCTTACAGGCAGGGAAATGATTTTTCAGTTGTGCCCATGAGAGAATGACTAATGACTTTGCTGTGCAAAAGAACAAATTGCATTATCTGAGTCTTACCTTATACCGTGGGGCAAGTTTTAACAACTCCCTCAGTGGTACATCAGAGCCCACCACACCCAGAAGAATGCCATGAGATCGCTTTAAAACAAAGGAGAATCCATTTTCAGAAGCAAGACCTGGGTAGTTTTCTACCTGAAAGCACATTGTCTCCCTCTACTAGTCTCTCACGTATCCTCTCTGGTCTTGTGCGAGTATCTTTATTTAAAACCAATTAGCATACTTAAAAAAAGTCTAAAGAGGTTGTTCCAGGGTTTATGGAGAGGAGTATTTCTATACCATACTAGTCAGTACTATTTACTGTGATTCAGAAGCAACATAAAATCACTGAAAACAAGTTTTGAGGGCAAACCCCTGCACTCAGTATGTGTAAATGACAGTAATGTCAAGATAATCATTCAAGAGAATGTGGATTGGTTGATAACTTGTGTCAACTAAATCAAATACCGAATATAAAATTGTTAACCTAGGAAAAAGGAATTCCCCCCTCCACGATATGGGAAACTGGTTGTTTAATAAGCATTATTAATGAAGCATGACAGAAAAATGACACACAGACTCCCACTGCACCACTCTGCTAATACAGGCTAAGGCCAGCCCCAGCTGGAGAAAGCAGACAGTTGTTTTTAAGACCTGGATGAATAGTTTATCCCTCATACAGCAAAGGAAAGATACTGTCCACCATTTTACAAGGATGCTGAGAAACAAGAAATTGTACAGAAAAGAGTATCTAAAGGGTTTTAAACCCCAGAGGAAATGCCCTTATCAAATACATTTAAATAATTCAGACTTTTTATCTTATCAAGATAGACAGGTTTGACTTTATGGCAGCGTAGAAGATGCTTCCCAGGAGAACATACAAAAGGGTACAGGCTTTTTAATCTAGTAGAGGAAGGCACTATGACAGGAAGGTGAGGCCAGACAAATTGAAAGCAGAATTTAGACACCACAATGGAGAGCTTGGGGCTGGATGCTTTTCTTCAATGGCAGTTTTGCCAAAACCAGGTTATTGGGCTTGTGAAGGACCGTCTGTGTGGAATGTAAAGGTCTGCAATAAAACAGACAGACTAGACAAGGTAATAATCTCTTCCAGCCTGAAATTTTAGGGACAATGAACTAGGCACATCTTGAAAATGGAAGGGATAAAACAAAGATAAATGTCATATTTAAGACGTATTTTGAAGAAATAGCATTCACAGGACATGAGAGGCTATCATTTTGACAGACAAATTATCAGCCATCCGTCCTGCCAGAGCTCTATCGCACTTCCCAGTGGCTGGATGTTCTTTCAGAGGCCCATAGGCTTTAAAACCCTGCAAAGGTCCACTGCATCCTGTCACCTCTGCTGGCTGGGAGGAGAGCTAAGCCCACGATGCACTCACCGTCTCATTCTTCTTGCTGAAGACTGGCATAGCCACTGTCGTCATGAGCAGCAGACTTTGAGCCTGAGATGCAAAGAGCTGCCGCAGAATAACGGAATGTGTGTTAGCAAGTGCAATAATATTCCCAAATGGAAGGCACTGGAATTCCCAAGGACCCCAGATGTTGATTACAATTAGCCGCCTCCTTGCCTCCCACACTTCTTGAGAAACAGATGGCAACCCTTTTAAATACTCTGTATCCAAGAGGATCGTGGGGTGGGTGCTTGCTCGTGGGGGGTGATGAGGATGGGATGAAAGCCAGTGAAATGTGTTGAAGCAGGAGAAATTGAAGAGTTGTTTTAATGAAGAGACAGGAACCTGTAGAAGTGGTGGCACAATTTGTAACCATCACGTGTGAGGAGTGTAGACATGAGCACTTATGCAACAAGTGTAAAAACCACCAACACAAGGAGCGCAGAACGGAGAAAAAGCAACACAAATATGAGCAAAACCACAAACAAGGTATTGTCTATATTGCAAACATAAGAATACCACAAATGAAAAACACCACAGGCAAATATTTAACAGGCACAAATACACACAAAGCCTACTTATATATGCTTGTTACTCAACCATCTAAGTGTAGGAAAAACAGAGACAAAATCATAAGCCAAACAAATACAACAGAGTGAGCTATCTCTATGAGGGACACAGGCCATGCACACGTGATGGGGTAAAAGATGCTCCCAATTCAACAGAAGACAGATGCTCTAAAAACACACATGAAAGGAGGTAAACAGGTAAGACACATGCAAATGAGTCTCCCAAACATGCCAAGCTATGAAAAGAATCTAATCCTTCGTTGCCATTAGCATCCCCCTTTTTATCTCTCATGTGGTCAAGTAAGTAGCAAGGCAAGAAACAACCTCCTGTCTTCATTACAATACATGCTGGGAGCCACAAAGGAGTCAGTCAATAATCTGTACAGTCACGTGATGGGGATTTGAGCCTGGTATCTTGAGTTACTATTCAGGATGATTTTTTGTGGAAACTTCCCATCCACAGCAACACTCACACTAACACCCAGCAAGTAAACTTCCCTAGCACTTACTGGACATATGAAAAAAGAGATCAGGTGAACTAAGCTACCGCACAACACGGACACCCCTACCTACTCTGAACCAGCAGCACAGCACAGCACAGCTTCCCAGTACATCCTGCGTTTCCTCACCCCTTCTTGACAGTGCAAGAGGACTCTGAGTGCTGTGGCCCCCACCCCCTCCCCAAGATGTACAGGCCAGCTGTGGCTGTGAACATTGGCACTGACACACCAACTGGCACAAGGGAAACAGCATGCTCACAAAACACAGGGGTGCAGTTACCTCCTCAGACTGTGGCAGCTAGTGAGAGACATGGATGAACACACAAATGAATACATGAATGAAGGAATGAATGAAAGATGGGAGAGGCTGGGACAGAGGAGAAGAATGGCAAGCCAAGACACAAGGCAAGAAAAGAGGTGCAGCAAAAAATGTGCAGCAAACAAATCCCTGTGCGACCCCATACACCAGTGCCAGAGGTGGCAAGCCCGCTGATAAGATAAACTTGTACATTCAAGTACCATGTCCCAGCTCTCACTTGGAAGCAAGGACATCTCCATTTCACCCTCCCAGAGCTAATGTGCCATGGGTACAGCCTCAATGGTCAGACACAGCACAAAAGTGGGGAACTGCCCCTTCTTACAAGAGTCTCCCAATTATAACATTTATACACCACGATGGTGCACGCCTGGCAACCTTGGAGGTATTTCTTGGGGTTCACGTGGTCTTGACTCTGAGCACAGCATTGAGTACCACCATATTTAACCTAGACTTCCACATTTCCTACTACAAACCTAAGAGCACTACCCCTAGTTTTACTCCAGCTCAAAGAGCTCATGTTTCTCAATGTAGATCTTAAACCTGAAGACTGCGTGTGCCCCAGGTCTGCTGGGGAACACCCTAAAGCTGCTGTTGTCCAAACTGGAGCCTGCAACTTCAGTCCCACAGTGGGACTGTGTACAGAAACATTCTCAATGTTTCTAGAATATTCTTCTCCTCAGTTAGAATAAACAGTCCTGAAACCTCAGGTTTGTTTCTGAAAGAAGGAAATCTGGCTTCTGGTCATCTCTAGCTGTCCAGAAGGCAAGCGCTTCTCTGGGGTGAAGAATCCAATGTAGGAAAAAAACTACCTCCCACACAGAGGGCACAGAGAGCCACAGAAGAAAAACTGTAACTTTCCCTTTCAGCAGTGTAAAAAAGGGGTGGAGATGGAGACCAAGGAACATCTTCTGTTTGGTGAAGTGCAGAGGAAGGTTCCTCCAGTGCCATCTACTCCTTTGTCCTTCCCTTCACTCCTTTGAATTTCAAAGCTGCCTTAGCAACACCACATGATGACAGCACCTGCTCATGGTCCGAATGTCTTCCAACGGGGCAGGTCTAAGCCAAAGCAAGGGGCGTTGGGAGTGCTGATTGTCTGGTCCTTTGTGATGTGTCCTTGGCCCTCAGGGCTGGGCACAGGACCTCTGTGGCGACAGCCCTTGCTAGTGCAAGGAATGAAAGAGCAAGCCTGCTTCCCCAGAGGAAATCTGTGTTTTTGAGAGGCAGGCAATATGCAGTTAGCTCCTGGTCTGGAGAAAATCAGTCTCTGTGACCTGTACCCTGAGCCATGGATAATCTTTCCTGTGAATAATCCTTTAGAAGGTAACCTGCTTTCACAGAAGCAGTACGTAAGTGACGTTGTGCCTGTGTGATTAGTCCTGGGCACTTGGGTCACTGCAGCTTCAGATCTGAGTCTGCATACACACCTCAGCTCCAGGAGCAAGTAGAAAAGAAATATTTTCTGTATCAGCAGAGCCAGGGACCAGTAATTTCTATCCATCAGCCAGCTCCTGGTATTACGTAAATTTCAGGGCTTTATTTAGATTCTGATAACATAAGATATTTAGATGGGAAGCAGGGATAAGTTATATGGCTAACATACTATCTGTGTGCCTAAGACCTCTGCCAGTCCGGCCCACAGGCCCTGCTGTTTGCTGACCAAAGACTCGTGCTGCAGGTCCTTACCGCGCTGTCCATGTAGGCCTCAGTCCAGATAATGTCGTGGTCGTGGTTGATGACCATGGGGCGGCTGAGCACATGCAGGTACTCCATCACGTTCTCCTGGACGTCCGCCAGCGTGGAGATCTGAGTGTAGTAGCCTTTATGGAGAAACAGAGGTTTGAGTCACTCTGCTAATGCATCTTCCGTATTTTTGAATGAGCAAAGCTAGAAAACTAGATGTCAAAGACTCTATCTGCCCAGTTTGCAAAAGCCTTGACATGCCTTGCATTCACAAGCTTCTGTGGGCATATGTTTCTGTGGAAATCTAGTTTTGAAGCACGGGCTCTCTTCTCTTAAAATACTGAAGCAATGCTCAAGACTAGAGTCTTGATATAACCAGATTTATGAAAAGAAAATACACAACATTGAGTCTTGGGCAAAACCTTCCACTACTGAGGCTGCCTTTGGTCCTGAAGGCCAAACACTTACAAACAAAGTACTTCACCAGGCTACCTGCTTACCCTGCACTATTTTATATTAAGACCAAACTCCCACCTTCTCTTCCAGATTTTTTTCCAGCACTCTCCGGTCTGCCTAGCTTTACATCCAAGAATGGCAACTACTTCCATCTACCCCTTGGAAACAAAAGACATATTGCAAGTAACCTATTTCCAAGGCTTTGTCCCTGCAGATGGACCTATAACAGTCTAATGCTACAGCAAGGAGTATACTGGAAGAATACATTCAAGTTATCAGAAGGTCCTCAACACTAGCTACTTAACTGATTGGAGAGACCAACACATTGTAATGTCATGAGGACTCTTGTCCTGCATCTCACCACATGGATTGGTTATACTTGATACAGGATGGAAAACTTTCCTATCACTAGGAAAACAGTATCATGTGAAAGGGCTCATGTTCTGATAAGCTTTGTGATGTGGAAACAGACTTGGTGTGCTTGAAAACAAGGACCATAAGAGCTATACAGAAGAACCAAAATTGGGAAGCCCTCTGCAGAGCTCAAGTGTGATAAGTAAGAATCGAAGTGCGAAGAGCATATTTTGGTTATCTGGTTATTCAGAAGAACCCATTCTGACATTTTACAATGAACAAAGCACCATGAATTCCCTGCCACTAATTTCATCTCTGGATATACAATCTGAAATCCAGGGTTTTCTTTCATTTAACAAAACCTAAAAATACTATGTGTAATTCGAAGTGTTAATAGATGAATGTTTGAGCCTTGAAAATCCCCAGCTCACAGACATTTTGCAGGTCAGCAACTCATCTGTCAATGATTTTCAGTAGAAATGCCTCCATCTATTTCATAGTCTGCTGGAACCACTGCTCAGACTGGAAAAGAGCTGATGTACCCAGCCCCCAGCTTCAGTCTTCCCTTCCTTTTCCTGTTTAAGCAGGACACTGATGTAACAAGCACTGCTGTCTCCAGGCACAGAGGCCAGGTCAAGCCCAAACACGGAAAACTTGTCCCTCCTCTTTCTTCCTTTAGCCTTGCAGACTCTGATAGATCTAACTTGACTTTTTAACTGGCCCCAAATGCATAGAGGTGACTCACCCACTGTGAGTGGTTTTTCCTATTCATGTCTTTAAATGCCAGTTAGAGAGAATATTGAGTTTGGGGTGGGATTAACAAGCTATTCTGGTGCCTCAGTGAAAACCACTGACACACAAAGAATTTGGCCAGGATACAGGGGTTAACCCCCAGACCTTGTGAAAAATGCTGTAAAATCTTTAAAGAGGTGATGTTTGTTTTACATCTCAGCCAAAAGATGTTGGGCTCTCTGACAGAGCTGTAGACAGATTGTCAAAAGCCAGCAACTGGGGCACAATAAGCACAGGGACTTAGGTGGACTCCAGCCAGCATGAATCTCGGTCATAGTGTCCCTTGGCACAGTGACAGGAAAATGCGGTGGCTCAGCATGGAGGACTGGTGTTAGCTGGACACAGGCACACTTCATGCGGACTAGCAGGGTCTGCTTTTCCCTTAGGTTGTCTTCCAAGCAAGGGCTCATGGGCCCCAGCTGTAGTGGGTGAGCCTTAGCGGGATCCAGGGCCCTGTGGCTGCAGTCCACATGGGACGTGTGTGATGGGGCCTGGGGAACCATTCCCATACAGCACCTTTGTTGTTGCAGGCAATCCATTTCACCTGGGGGGCAAAAGTGACCTCCCGTCCGATGAGGTAAGTGAAAACCCGGACCTGGGAACAAGAACACAAAGACAGAAGAATTAGGCTGTAATGTGCTACCAAATCCAAATGGCTGAGGTTTGGCATCCTGTTACAGACTGGTGTGAGTGCCTGTTTGTGGTGCAGAGCAATAGCTCTGCTTTCACACAGAGACAGGAGCCTCTTGTGCCATTTGTTTTGCATTTTGTGGGCTGGAACTTAATTTCCGATTACAACAAGCCCAGAAAGCCAAGTAGCACCCAGCATCATCTGAATAACAAGGCAGAAGTGCAAATTCTGTTTGATTTTGTGATAGCAGCTATGCCAGGCACTCAGCAACCACATGCAGAGAGGTTTATAGCTCACAGGAATCCTTTACCCAAGGGAACAGCTGGCTGCATGAATCATTTAGAGAAAGCTTTACCATTTCTCTTGTGTTTGACCACCAACAAAAGAGCCAATCCTGAAATAAACTTCTTTAACAGCCCGTTGCTCTGGTCTCTCTGTAGGCTTCTCTCTCCCTTTGGGCATTGCTGCTAGCTGGGATGAGGTAAACAAATAAATCAGGAGGGTTTAGGATGAGCCGTGCTCTATTCTGCTTTCACAGGCAGCTCTGAGAGTACAAGCCTGTAATCACAGACCTCAGATTAAACAGGGCTGAAGGGAACCTAGAGAGCTTTTCTGGGCCATTCCCTGCCCAACACAAGAACTGGTGATAGCCAAACCTTTCCCAAACAGGACCAATTATAAACTTTTCAAAAAGTTTTTGGTTTTTTTTTTTTAATTTTCAAATATTCAACTCAGACTTTATAATGTTATCAGGAGAACATTTTGATTGTCCACACCTCTAGAAAATGAAGTGCATGAAAAAAACCTCTTCATTGACCAACAGATATCCATTTATAATTCTAACACCATGAAAATCTCCACAGCAGGCTCCTAGTTGGCTGCTCTGTTTGGTGTTTACAGCCAGGTGCTCACAGGTATATGGGTATTGGAGGATATGACTGCTCAGCTCTGCCTGATACCCTGGCTCGTGCTCTTCTATTCCCACCATAGCAGGATAACAACTTTCCTCTCCCTTTCTACTTATCACTTCCCAGACAAACCTTCCGATCTGGCCAGTTGTATTTTTCAAACACAGCTTCATAATCCTCCACTGCTCCGTCGGTGATCAGCATGATGGCTTGGTTACACAAGCCTCCTTGACCAGCGTCTCTGAACTACAAACAGAGAGGAAGAGCATCAGTTATCTCAGCACAGGCTGCTTCTGTGCAATTGCACTCTATTTATTCACGGTGGGCCAGATCCTGACTTCCTCTTGCAAACCTCACATTCAGAAAGAGCTCTGCTTAAATAAGGGCTGTGTTCGCACGCTGCATATAATTTTTTTATTTATACAGCCCTGCCTAGCACATGTAGACATGGGAGGCTTTACAGAAGTAAAATAATGAGGAGAAAATAAGTGTTGTGGAGGAAGGGTGTGATTCCCTGCTGCTTCACATCTTGCACAGTCACATTCGTTTATGCAAAACAATTATAGATTGACCATAAACACTGCAATTCTGACTTGACAGCAGTAACTGTCACTTTTTATGGCAGAAAACGTGAGAGGAGTAGGAAATCAAACTCATTATTTCAGGGTAAATACATCAATCTGCCAAAGAATAGTAGAGAAAGGAAGGAGTACATGAAAAAAAGGAGGCTACTGCCACCAGAGCTGAGAAAGGCTATGGACAGGCCAGATGGAGACTCCATACACTGCAGTGATAGATGACCTGTTATCTGTGCATAAAGTGATATTTAAGGCAGAGCAGAAGTACACTGGGACTCTGGTACAAATGTTGATGTGCTCCCAAGGTCAGCTGGAGAGGTGTTGAGCAGATGTGCTCATGCAGGCATGCCCTTCCTCTTTTTCAACTGAGAAAAACCAGCCATGGAACACTGCTTATCTCCTGCTTCTGCCTGCAGAGCCGTTTGCCTCTCATGCCCTCGGGTTCCCAGCTCTAGAGAGCCAAGTGCCTTATGCAGCACCAACATGGGTGTTAACAGCCACCAGTGGAGGTAGCGGAGGACATCCAAGGTACAAAAACGAGCAGCCACTTTTCCGAGGCTCCCAGCTCGGTGTCAGTATGTGCTTCTCCTGGTTCTGCATCTCACCACTTCTATGCTCTGAGCAAGGAAAAGCCTAATCAACAGAGGAAGATACAGAAACTGATGCAGAGTGAAAAAAATACGGCAAGAGGGAGAGATGACAATTCTGCACAAGAGATTAATGAGAGGCAATGGCGTGAGATGGAGAGTATACAGGAGACTAACTGAAGGGTGAGTAAGGTTATAGCAAACGGCAGGAATTTCAAATTGGAGAGGATAGTTATATCTTATAAATGAGGAAAAAGGTATCCAAGTGGCAAGATTAATAGCATAAAATGAAAGCAAGCACTGTATGGGAAAACAGGAGCACAGAGTGTGAACTGGGACTTAGATGTTTTAAGGTTCAATTCACAACTCCCCTCTGTTTTGGTAATGCTATGTTATGACAGACGAATGTTTTTACCAACATGAATGGTACTGTAATTCCACTGCAGATCAACATCATGCCCATCAATACCTGCAAGCCAACTCCAAGTCCAGACTTCCCCAGTAATTTCACAATTCCTACAATTACCTCTGTGATTGTCCCTTATTATGGAATTACCAGGTTCAGTGCTAACATCACCATAACATCACCTTCTGCCACCTCCTCTTTCATGTCGTCACAGCAGCACATTCAGAGGGGAGACAGACAGTACCTCTGCTGCTGTGGTCACTCCAACCCAGCCCTGGGGATCTCCCATGTCTTTCTCTTCAGAGACCCCAAAGTCTGCCATTTCCAGTTGTCCAAAAAGCTGCTGTACTTTGTACCATAGAAAAAAACTCCATCAGTGTAATCTGATTACTGGGTAATTTGAGCTTCAGGAGGGGTCAGAGCTCACGTGCATCCTGCTCAACAGGGAGACTGAGGGCAAAGGCTGAGGGTGTGCAACAGAGACAAGCACAGGATGCTCTTAAGTGAAAACTAAGGGAGAAAAAGAGGTGACAGCCACATGGGATTCTGCTGCAGTCCATAAGGTACAAAAAAGACAAAGAGCCTCAAGCGAGCTATTTCTAGGACAGAGATCAACTGCGTGGAGATTAGCAGAGGGAACAGACAGTGTGAGTGTCCACTAGGGAGACACGGGGCTACGATGGTGCAGGAGATGCTGTCAGAATGAGGCTCGGATCACAGATATGCAAACCTTATAGTTACAAAAGCAGCTTATTCCAAAATGTTGCAACCTGCAACATGTTTGTTTAGATTATTATTAAATTAACGCTTAATTAAGGTCACCCACCATTTCATCAAACTGCTTAAGATGTCTCTTCATGAAGCTTACTTCAGACTTCATAATACTGAGATACTGAGAAATTAGATGCTGCATCAGAACCAGCAATCTCCTAATTACAGGAGTAGATGATATTTTCAACAGGGAAAATGAGATCATCAGTGTCATAGAAATAGAGATTAAAAAGACAGATTTAGAAAACAAATGAACAAAGAGGTAATCCTTGGGTTTTAGGTCCTTTTATGACTGGTTGCAGCTGTAGCAAATGATCTGACAGCATTCACATCAAGCTCTCGGCATAATTCTCTGCTCTGACTGAAGCCTCAGAAGCATGGAAGAAGGGGAGATGAGGAATAATATGTCCGCAGAATAGATGTCTAAAGAAATGCGGGCTAGAGCTGGGTCAGTGAACAAGGCACGGAGCTACGTGTTCTCCTATAGAACTTTGGTCACATTGCCAGGACTAACAGGCATGATCTAATTAATTCAGGGTCACAGTCTCTTGTACTCCCTTGTTTGCTAGTTGCCATTTACTTTGCAGTTATAACCTGGCACAGAGTTGCTAGTGAAGCTACAGAAACCATCACCATCACTCAGAGATGTGCAGGCACACGTGCTTGATTACGTACACATCTGGCCAGAGGACTGAGCAGCCCCTCCTCTTCTCCTCCTGCCCTACTCTTATGCAGACCTGCCTCCACAAATACTGAAAATTCAGACTTGGTGGAAAGTGTCTCACGGGTAGAAAATTAGCAGTAGAGAAGGAAACAGCCAGTGCAGAAGAAATGAGAAATTAAGCAAAATGATAAGAACTGGTAAACAGGAAATCCTGAGCTTTGCATGTCTTGAAAAATGCGCTGTAAAATTCAGGCCCAAAAATGCGACTGGAATCAAGAAAAGATTTATAAATGTTCAGAGAAGAAGAAAAAGAGGGAGTAAAATGAGTATGTTTCCAGCTGATAAAAAACAGAGGGAAATGGTCAGACAGAGATGCTTTATAGCCTCCATACACGATCATCAAAAGGACAATATTGTAATGGCTGGGTACCCGCTGAAGTGATAAGAAACAAGGAAAAGAATGAAAGAATTACAGGCAGGGTCACAAAGTGGTGGAGTTAAAGAGAAAGCTAATTGAAAGCACTTGAATAATCTGTGCTCAGCATGAAGGGAAAGAATTGCAGAAGGTACAGCTGAACTACTTGCCTCATGAGCTGAGACCTGACTGGGACTGTATGGGATCCCAAAGGACGAAGAGAGAAGCAACAGAAAATGTGTTAGAAAAAGGGAGGAAACTAGATGGGTAAGTTGTCCTTAAGCATTTAGCACATTGCTAAAAAATTTAGTAACACAGTTGTGATTGCACAAATGAGATGCTTCCTCACACAAGTGGAGCAGAAGAGGCCACAAACCTTTGATAAATCACATCAGCAGATGGGTTCATTCTTTTCATAGGACCAGTTTGCTCAAGTTACTCAGAATTTTATGCCTCACTGAAATCCAGTTTGTTATCAGTTTCATAATGTTTTTTCACCTATAGCCATTCTGGAGAGATGTATTCAGTTAACTTCAAGGTTTATGTGATTTCTGAGGTCGGCAGTGAGTCAAGGCATGATTAAACCAGACTGGTGTTAAGAGAAGACAACATTCCAAGGTGGCCTTGGAAGGCTGAATTTGGCATTTCATGTCCTCCACAGAATGGGTAAACCATTAGCTTTCAAAATACTTACTTACTCTGAGTAGATTCTGAGAAAGGAGGACACATAAGTATCACAGATTTTCATAGAATCATAGGAATACCAGGTTGGAAGGGGTCCCTTAAGGATCATCTGGTCTATCTAATGTACTACCTAATCTTAAAAGATTAATATATAACGAATATATTAATATATTTATATGTCTCTCTTAGGATTGGGGGGGTTTGTTTGCACATGTATACACACACATATATACATTGGAAAGGATAGTCAGTAGCTCAAATACCAAACAGGAGGGTGGACACTGCCTGGAGAGACATAACGCAGAGACAGTTCAGCTGGACAGGAATTAACAATGTGACAGTGTCTGAAAAAACCTAGCTGTTGTCTTACGCTGTGTTAAGAGGACTGTGGTGTGTAAAACAGGGAAGGCAATCATTCTGCTCTGCTTAGCACTTGATAGCTCTCAGCTGCAGCACTCACACATTGTTGGGAGCATGGTGTTTCAGGGAAGACAGCCTGGAAGCAGCCACGAGCAGAGCAGCCAGAACAAAGGGGTATAAATCCTGCAGGAAAAGGGTGAGAGAACAAGACGTGCCAAGTTTGTTGAAACAGATGAGAAGATAACAGGGAGATAGGTTATCGGTAAATAAGAAAAGAGCTCAAAAGATAGCACTTGACACCTGAGAATTCTGAAGCACTTCATAAACCTGTGCTTAAGACCATCATTTCCCTAGGATGCATATTTTATTGAAACCACTTGGCGTGGGGCTAAATTGAAATAGAAAGTATAAGTGGTTTATTGAGCGTGGCAGAGAGGGGCAGGGGAGGCTCTGGATAGCTGTTCTCCTGAAACCATTCTGCAAATTGCATCATGGATTAAAATGCCCTGTCTACCCCAGAACATAATGGAAGAAAACAAAGATGTGAGAGATTCGTGCTCTTCTTCAACCCCTCTCTGCTACTCATATCTCATTGAGTAGGTCTCTGCTGGGCTATTAATTCTATGAGCAATTGGACTGAGGAAAATTACCAGGGAAATTTTGCAGTCACTTTCATTACAGATATTATTACTGCTTGTCTATTGTAATCAGCAAAGCCTGTTTCATCAGTGTGATGTAGCAATTTTCATTTTCATTCTCTTGCGTATGCTTCTGTGAACAATAACAGGACAGTCTGTGAGGAACAGCTACAATTACAAGCTGAGAATGTCAGTTTTGCCTGATGAGGAGGGGGTGGTCGATTCCACCGAAGTTCCCTTTCCTCCTGCCGGCATGGTTGCAGCAGCGCAGACTTGTTTCAAGACACACTGATGAAAACACCTTTTCCTCCACTATTACTGATCCAGATTTAAGAATCTCTAAAGAGAAGATTTCAGAGAGCCCTTAAGCCATACGAGCCTTTGGCAGGTGGTACCCTTTTGCCTTAAGTTGTGGTACTTGCAGTGCCTGGGGTCTTCCAGCTGGTGATATCGAGGCACTCTCTAGATGAGCCCTTACCAGGGAAGCTGCAGTCAGGGGAAGGCTGTGGCAGGACAACAGGCGTGTTCCTAGGCTTGCCTGCCTGTGTACGTGCAGCCTCTGCGCTGCTGTGTGCGCACAGAGACACAATGTCTGTCTCTTCTGAATGTCACCAGGCAGAAACCCTGGGCTGAAGATACAGGAGGTCCTGCAGGACTCCTGCTGCACATCCAGCCGCCCCACAGCTGGTTGGGAACAAGGCTCTCAACTGGTGGCTTCAGCGCCCGTGGGCTGAGGTCCCACCGCCCTGAAGAGTACAGTCATGATCCATGCTACAGTGAGAGACACACTGCAAGAAAGGTGCACTCAGTGTTACTGGGGAAGGAAGGTTGGGTGGAAGAGATGTTTAGCCCTGTTTCACACTTTGCTTTGGCAGCAAAGATACTGTTTCTGAGCTACTGTTTTATGGACCGCTTTTTCCAGGATGCAGGAAAACATGACACATTTCCTCATCTGCAGGTGCTCAGAGGAACAATGCTAAAATGTCTGAGCCAGTTGCCTTCTCCCCAGATCTGAGGTGATAGCAAAAGGCGTGAGGGAAGCAGTACTTCACCTTGTGAGTGAATAGCAGGTTACTGGGTGCTGCACTGTCCAAGAGCCATCTCAGAGCCGTTTCAAGCTCATTAGACAAGGCAGAATCAACAAGAATCAAGATAAGTGATGACTGCCTAAGCTGTTGACTGCATTTTTGATGCCAAATAGAAAAAAATAATTTCTTTACCTACAAATAGTTTCTTATCTATTACTGCAGTGGAGTCACGTTAGTCCGCTGGGCTGCATGGACATCACTTTCTCTTTGGAGGTATTTTTGGTCCAGCTATGTCAATGGAGGGCATTTTTTTCTGTGTCAGCTGTTTCACCATGTACCTTCTATGTCCCATGGGCATGCCTGTCTTGAAGTATGCAGAGAACCTTTATAAAGGTTCTGCCTCCTGGAAGCTTGAGGATTGCCTAGTCTAGTGGAAGAGCCATGCCTACCAGAAAGGAGGTGTGAGCTCTCCTCATTAGTTGTAAGTGAACCAGAAGAGTTTTGGTGCCTGTGCCTGGAATGACCTGCTGCTATCTCATCTGGGGCAAGCAGGCTTTCTTTAACATTTTGCTTTATGATTCTCCACTGAGACCTTCATAGCTGTGCTGCTTGAGAATGTCTGCAATTGTACTGCACCGGGCTTCTTTAATCTGTTGTCACTGTACATACCAGTGCTACATTAGACATTAAGAAATCATTTTTCCTCTGGTGCAAAAACTATTTAAGTATTCTGATTTATACAATGCAGCCCAGTATAGGCTTTGGTTTTAAATATTAATTTTAAAATAATTTTAAAAGTTTTTTTTCCTTTCGTAATGGGCAAGAGTACATGTAGGCAATCTAGCAGGCATCTAGACCATGTAATTGTTCTAGTTTCATATCATTACTGCGTCCCTGGTCATCAGTAACTATCTTCCTCCAAAGATGTTGAACTCCTCCAAGTGCTGCCAAGTCTACATCATACTCTTCTCAGGCTGTCATTGAAACCACTGTGCTTCTAATACCAGTGACAAGCCAGGTCAGCTCCCACCCTCCCTGGGTTCAACTCCGATCATACTGGCACTGGCATAAATTAGGAATAGCACTACCATGGCTAAACAAACCTACACTTTCAGTTTTTAGGATAAGTGAGAGTGGAGACTCCTTCCTGGGGTGTCGATACCTCTGGCCCACCTTTAATACCTACATCATCATTATGGCCACTAACATTGTATGTATATGTATTTTTGTCAGCACCAAAGGCATTGGCTTCTTTAGGGCAACCCCCTTATAGACAGCGCCATGAGGAGAGGGAGGTATTCAGCTGGTTCTTGCTCCTTGTTTTTGTTACCCTTCCTTAAGAAACAGAGTGAAGTTGCATGTTTATCTCCAGGCTACCAAAGTCCCTATTGTTCACATAAGGCAATGAATCATTTATGATTCTTATCACACGGTATAATCAGAGTGATTAATTCTCCTGGACCCGTGACTTCTTCCCCAAGCACTGACACTCAGCAAAGTGACATTGAAATAAATCTGAAGCCTGAGAAGAGTCTTTCATGTCTTCACCATCACCTACTGCTCACTAATAACCTTACTTACTTACTTACTTGCCCTCAGTTGATCAGTTATATTTTATTGCCACCATCTATAAAGGTGCTTGGTTAAAGCACAGTTATGGAGCTCATTAAAAAAAGACTCACGAGCCACAGTCTGGCTGGCTCCTCATCCCTCCTGGGCAGGGACTGGTGGCCACAGACATCCTGCACAAACCAACACCTCCCCAGAGCTGGGTCACCCCCCAACACTGCTTGTCACAAATTTGGGGTCCATGAGATCAGCTCATACCACATCCTCCTGCAGCACAATGCAATGAGGGACATGCTGAGTCACTGGTTTTAGAGGGGAATGTAGGAATGGGCAGGGACTCTTGTGCCCAACACAAGCATCAACACCGACTCTTACCTCCCTCAGGATTTTGAAGGACTCTGTCAAAGCCTTGCTCACAGTCCCCACTCCTTTTGCCTGCAGTTCTTCCACCAGCTGCTTGAAGTGCTGGCAAGAAGAGAGTGAAAAAACCAGGAATGAGTTGTAGGCAGGGTGTTCCCTTTGACCAGGGGAGGAAAGGGTAACCCAGACAAGTCTGTGCCATTGGGCTCCTGCTCCTTCACTACTGCTGGCGGGGCAGGGAGGTCAGCACTGGGATTGAGGGAGGTGGGAAAGTCAAATGGCCACTCCACTGGTGGCACAATCAGGTTGCACCTTTGCCCACGCAGCTACAGAAGGACTGCAGTTCTCAGTCTCTGCACTGTGAAACACTGACAACCTATGAAAGATCATGCCAGGGACAAACCCACTAGAAATGTGACTTTCCCTTGTCCATTCCTTCAGGTAAAGAACATCCTGTGCATACAAAAGCAACAGGATGGGGAGAGTTGGGGGAATAAAATATTTAAATGCTTGTCTACTACTTAAGAGGCATCGTTGTAAATTAAAACTTCTGAGTGCTCTCTGCAAGACAGTGTTCAAAAGGCTTGGGGATCCTTTAGGAAACACTGTAGTGACTCCACCCTCTGGAGTCATACTATGTGACCCAGGAATAAGCCAGCAAAGAAATTTGGAGAGAAATCCAGTTGTTGAAGACAACTAGGAGGGATGTGCTACCTCTCTGCTATTAATACAGAGAGAAAAAAAAAGGAAGAAAAAAAGCCATTATGAAGAGCTAAAAATACCAGTCAGCCCAGAGGGTGGTGGAGCGGCTGGATGCAGGCTGACCACCTTGAGGCTGCAGAGGCCTCCTGGATCAGAGCAGCAAAATCCCTCACCAGGGAAAGCTTGCTGGTAGTCTACCCTGATGAAGGATCAGACCAGGCTGAGAACACATTCACCAGGAAAGGGCTGGTTGTTTTCCCTTCTGCAGGCTGAAGATGTGGGGTTTCAAAGTTGGTTTGCCCTCTGCACACTGTTTTTCCACAGCAGTCTGGACTAGGTCTGCTCGTGGTCCGACAGTGGTGACCCAGGAAAGCTGGCTACTGCTCTTTAGTTAGCCAGCTGACCCTGTGTTACAGTGACTTCACATAGGCAAAGATGAACCACAGAGCCAGCACACACCACTGAACTGATGCTTGTTTCTGAAATGCAAACCACACGCTGCTGTGAGATGGCTGTTCCTTGTCCCCGGAGTTTTGTACCTCACCATCTTAACCCCATGTAGTTCTTACATTAAGAGGGCTACCTGAATTACACTGATGGGAGCCTGGTACTCACCTCTCTGTTATCTCTGTCTGCTTGGACCAGGATACCCTTAAAACAGGGTTCAACAAAATGAACATAATCATTGTACTGCAAAGAGAAAATGGAAAGAAAGGGGTTGTAATGGGAGAAGATTCACAGAATGAGTTCATGTCCTCGGTGGATGTTCAGAGAGCAGTAGGGAGCATTATGCTATTTTATACCTATTTCCCTTAAAAATTGTTTCCAGTGATAATGGCAGATTATAATTTTGATAAATCTTCTATTTGTTTAAATAATGCATTAATTATGGTGTTTTGCTGAGTTCTATCTGAGCATATCTACATAGCTTTTTCCCCACTCCCACTGTAGATTTTTTATCCACACTCTGTTAGCTTGTGCCCCTGGCCTTGCTTCTAGCACTGTTTGCACATAGTTCTGACTTCTGCAGACTTTGTGAGTCCCCAGTTGCCAGCTGAACTTTACGGGTGGTTTTGTAACCCAAAGTTTGATGCCTCTGGGTACACAGCTGAGCAATAACATACCCAGTAACCACACCTCCACAAAACTGTGATAATTAGTGGGGTGTGTGCTTCTAGCCTGGCATGTTTTACCTCAGATGTGTCAACCTTTTCCTACGAGGTTCAGAAGAGCGTAATTCATAAGAGGCTCAGCTGATCAGTAGGAGCTCAGGTCAGGCTATAATGTGTCTGAGCCAGTAGGTTCTTGGTGTGAGTGCAGTAAAGGAATATATATATTATATAGTCTTTCTGGGATTGTTTTTGAAGAACAGATGATATTTCAAACTCCTTAATGACTCCCCTCCAATTCTTCTGCCAACACTGTTCACTCTTCCATCTGTCCAGCCATATAAAGACAGAGCTGTTGCCATTGGAGTTTCTAATTATCCAACATAAGAAGCTATCAACAAAAAGTAGACTTTATATCTCAGTTTCTGTGCCCTGGGAAGCTTTCATAGAAAGGAGCCTGGGGAAGGAGATGACGCTTGAATTAGCTTTGAAAATTAGAAGGTGAGCAGCCTTTAACCTGGCAGCAGTTTTGGCACAAGTCATGGAAAAGTTTTGCTTTCTGTGGTCAGTAGTGCCAATTCTCTGCGGGTAACCAGCCCATCCTTATCCTGGTCAGGCCTTAAAAAGGAAGAAAATAACACCGAGGCAACCTGACCAAACTCCATGCAGGCCTGTGCAGATTGACTCTGAACTGTACTGGCAGCCTTGCAGGGTGCTGGTGCACAAAAAGGCATATGGTGGTAATTTTCTAGCCCAGAAACATTATCCTGAGGATTACACTGCTGCTGGACCCAAACACAGCGTTATGCTAAGCTAGGTGAATTCATTAGCTCAGGGCCCTGCTAATTTAGGTGTCTCTCTACAGCCCTTTGTTATCTGTTGCAGTCACACCCTCAAGTAAGCAAAAAAAGATGCAGCTGACATCCTCTGTAGAGGAGAGGTGAAACGACTTGGCAGCCACCCTGCTGACCACATAAAGCTGACTTCCCAAGGGTAACTTGTGTTAATCTCCCATCCAACATAGCTCCTATAGCTACATCACTGGAATGCCTGCAGTTTGCTAAGGGGAAGGAGAAGCTGGTATGAGGCACAAGGAAGGCAACTCAGTACTGGGATTGAGAGAGACATACTGCAATGATGTTGACAAAGTCATTTTCTCCCAGAGTATCTAAAATGGTGACGATGGTGTGTTTGGCAATGGTCATCCTCAGGCCCTTCATGCTTCCACTGACATCCACAATGATGACAATGTCCTTGGGAGAGGTGGCCGCTTGGATGTACCTGTACAAAAAGAATACAAGGAAGCAGGGTGAGCATCCAGGGAGGAGGAGTGCTGGACATACTGCTGTCACACAGTGCTACACACAGCATAACACGGACCATGAGCACAGCCATCCATCAGGATCAGGCTGATCATACCAGAGGTCCCTTCCTACCAACCTGCCTCTTCTGCTGGCCCCAGCACCTCATTTCCTGCTTTGGGAAGTGCTGGGCTTGCTCCAGACACATGTCCAAGAGTGACAATTGCTAAAGCCTTTTTTAGCCACACTGAGCACACAGAGTTAATATGCCACATTTCCGCAGTTTAAGTGTCCCTGCCCCCAAGTTGCAAAATGATAAGGAAAATGGGACAGAGGAAGGATACCACAGTGATTTCCGTGTAGATGCCATCTGGAAAGCTGTTGCTGGCAGGTGATGGGGCTTCCTAACCTGCTATTACCTTTGTTTATGTACCCCCCATCTCTCACAAAAGCAGCACAGGACAGTAACTGTTGCTCAGCCACTCACCAAGGTGTCACCTTGGAAAAGAGAGAGAGAGGAAGGCTGAAAGGTGCTTTGGCCAAGTCTCTCCAGAACTTACCAGCCACGGTTTCTGCAGTCAAAGGAGATGACTCCGTTCTCATCTGGTAACCACTTTATCCCTGAAGAGAGCAGCAAAAGGAGCAATCAACACACACAGACAGGCATCTGCTCCCTGCTCCCCAGGCACCCACACTGCTGATCTTTGCCGCCGAGACCCAGCGGCCCCGCAGGGACACACAAGTCTGGCCAGCAACAGCAGCGCCCTGTCTGCAGAAATCCAAGCAGAGCTGCATGGTCTTTGGCCGTTCTCAGTAGACTGTTTATTAATTTTCTGTTAAAAAATGTACCAAGGTGTAGTCTGTTCAAATTTGGGGAGCATGTACTGCACGTACTTTGAACTTTTTACCGCTTTGATGTAGTTCTCAACAACACATTTTTCTCCCCAAGGAGGGTTGAGAGCACAGAAAAGCAGCAGCGGTGACAGGGATGCGTCCCAGATTCCCTGCTAAAGGCTCTGTTCCCAGTCATCCCTGCTTTCCCCTTCCCCAACACGTGACAGGTCACAGAACAAGGGCACACAGCCATCTGACGAAGCGGCCACCAGGCCAAGCTACAGCTGCAGAGTATCTCATGGGTTCCTCTGAGCATGGGACCTCCCTCTCGTGCCATGACCTTATGTGCCACTCACAGCTGGTGAGTGGATAACAAGTCAGGCTGGCCAGCTGCATCTGCCACGTGTGTCCTCAGAGGCAGAGGGAGGCTTTGGCCACTACTAAAAACCACAGGGGAGCATGAGGCAGGGAGCCCTGCCATGGAGTGTGGGGGGGTCTGCCATAGTGTTTTGTCAGCTTTTTGGAGGGCAGCCTGCCTGAGGCACACCCCTGCCATCAGACTCCTCTGGTGTTGCAAGGGCAACGTACCTGAGGGGCTGGTTCACATGGGAAAAAGGAGTTTATGCCTGCTGGACACTGTTCCTTCAGCCTAAGCAGCCTGTGCAAGGAGTACTTTGCTCACTGCACCCTGCCCTTTGTGGGCCTGGGACGCTCCCAGCCTTCCCAGATTGGACTTTTCCATGGCACGGACCCCGTCCTGCAAAACTGTTGTGTTGCACTGAAAGACAAAAGCCAATCTGCTCTTTCACCTGGATAGAGCCTGAAGAATCCAGTGGAGCTGCCGAAGTACTGCCAGGTTAGCGTGGGGTCCCTTTCAAAGTTGTCCACAAAAATAGGATTCAGGGCTTCTGACATGTAAACTCCATTAAGGATGGCAGGGTCTGTGGGGGGAAGAATAAAAATGGGGAAAAAAGTGTGTAAAAGAAGTGAGGACATCTACCACTCCTCGTGGAGGAGACGGATGGGAACAGAGGCAACTTCAGGAGGAATGCAGACTTATCCAAAGCTTTTACATTGGGCAGGGAATTGGATGCATCATTCAAAATAAATCCTGGTGGTCAGGTCACCACTGGCCCCTGCAGGTGATCTCAGCATGGTCATATTCTGTTAACCCCATTTCTCTTTCCAGGCTTGTCTGGCCTTGAGCATTACATCTGGTCGGAAGAATGCTCTGAGAGACCCAGGACAACCATCACTGTGCCAAGCACAGCTGGCACACCATGCAGCTGGTACCTGAGAGGGGACCTGCGGCTGTTGAAATGGTGCCTGATGCACCATTAACAGCTTGTCTGCAAATTGTGTTTAAATTTATGCTAGGTGTAACTCCCTAAGACAGAGGACTCCTAGGATTTACACAGTTTCTCTCTTTCCTCTTTTCCTCAACAATTCTTTTCTTCTTCACCTGCGCTTTCTCTCACAAAGCCTGGGCTGTCCTGCCTCACCCCCATCTCATCAGAATCAGTAGGATGTTGTAGATTCCAAGAACTCCTAAGAGGTCATGTGTATTTGGTGTTTCTGTTGACTTATTGTCTCGGGAGACCAAAGAGCAGCAGCAGTAGAAACAAGGAATCATGAGAAACTGGTCACTCTATTAATGTTGAAAGGGGTGGGGATTTGACCTTCCACTTCCTGTTTAGTGACTTTACTAAAGGCAGTTTTGGTCAAAATACAGGAAAAAGTGACCTGTGACTCCCCAGTGATGAGGTCAAAGTAAGCCCCACAGGAATGGAGAGCCAGAAGAGCTGTGGAGATCCAGGCTTGCTGCTTTTTGCAAAAGAGGGAGTAAGTACTGCTGGACACTGCTCCTTGGAGGATCCCTGGAAATGGAAGCAGCCCTCCATCTCCTGCTCATCCTCCAGCCATGGCCAGAGGAACTGGTTAGTTTGTGTCAGGCTGTGCAGGCAGGAAATGAGCCAGCTGGGCAGTGCCTCTCTGCTGTCCCTGCCAGTGGCCCTTTGACCACCTCTCTCTGTCCTCTGCTGCAGGCAGCAGCCTACACTGTGCAGCTCTGCTCTATCTACCCACAGCAAGCTCTGCTGGTGGCTCTGTTAGGAGCAAGATTTTAGTGTCTGGGGCTGTTGGACCAGATGGAACTAATGTAACATCATGGGAGAAATAGAACTCCCTCTGTTGTCCCTCCAAATAACACAGCAGTTGTGAGCACAGTCACCAGCGCCTGCCCCGTCTGGCCCTGAAGACTTTAAATGAGCTCCATCGATGAGAGAAGCAGCGACGCTTTTCTTTCTTGTCAAAAACGTACACAAGGGGAAGAGCTCACAGGGAAGCAAGGAAGGAGTCAGTACAGGCAGCTTTGAATGTTGGCCCAAATGAGCAGTAAACTTAAGACAGTTGCAACCAGTGCCTCAGCCTGCAGAGGTGGCTGTGTGCTGACCAGCCAGGAGATGAACCCATTTCTGCGGTGTAGCTGGAGTGGTGTGAACATGCCCTTGGTGCCTCCCTGGGCTCCTGTGGCTGCCAAGGTGCCAAAGGCTTGCTGAGAGCAGAAAATAGCCCAGAACACTCATGTGCCAGTAGCAATTGTGAATTACCCCCAGACACCTATGGATATGCTCACTGAGAATTAAGAGTGTCCTTGTCAAGTGTTAATGTCTCCTGACACACAAAGGTACTCGGAGTCGCAGTTCTCAGCTGAAACCAATGAGATCCTTGATGACTAAAGACCTTGATAGATCCAACCCTTCCAACAGAGCAACAATTGCCAATAAAGTCACATCAGTTTTCACAGCATCTTTGTTCGAGTAGATGAACTGTAGGAGAATATACTGCCTGCCTAAGATGGAGGACTGTCCATCACAGGGGGTTTTCCAAGAGCAGATTATACCTAAGTCCTGTCACAGTGACAGAGTACAGCACAGACATGACTGTGCCTTGGGACAGTACCTTTCCAGCCCTGGTTTCTTTTCTGTAAGCTGTTTTTTTTTTTTCTATTCCCGTCCTTGTTTCCATTATTATTACTGACAATTTCCACAGCAACCTACTAGTATTGAGGAATTAGAGGCCATTACCTTTGTTGTAGACATTGGTGGGGAGCTGGATATCGCTGTATGTTGTGTTCACCAGCAGGTTATTGAAATGCTCATTTGGTTCCAAAATGAATTCATCTCCAAGCTCCACATAATTGTCATTTTCATCCTTCTCATTAATCAGGAGGGAGTTGTAGTAATCAAACTGTTGATGAAGACAATGGAAAAGAGAAAGACAAAGAGAGAATAAGACAGACTATTTCCAGTGCGGCGGAAAAAAACACTCTTTAAAACACAAAGAAGGGACATATGGGGAATTGGGGCTTCAAACAGGATCAAGATGAGCAACAAACAAGCTACTACCAAGTGAAAATTGTAAAGCTGCCAAAATGATGATTGCTGGCCAATTTCTTATTGTCAATAAGAAATGACTGAAAGCATGGCCGTAGGCCAGAGCAGAAGAGCCACGGAAGAGCAAAGGGACACAGTGGCAGACTCCTGTGGTCCCTCAGAGGTATTTAGATGATTAGCTGGAGAGGTGGAGTGTCTCACCGGGTCTGGCTCCCAGGTTTAATACAAGGCATGTCAGTGCCGACCTTACTTGCCCTGCCTCTACAGCTGTCATTTACTAGGGTTAACTCCTGGTGTACATCCAGCCAGGATTATCCCCTCATTCTGTCACTCCAAGTGGCAGGCACTCATCAAGAGCAAGGGATCAAGCAGAAGGTGCTCAAAGACAACGCAGTTTCCCCCCGTGAAGGTCACTGGGGATTTATTATCTGCAGTCACTTTAGTACATTTAGGACATTCTTTGTCCTTGGATAACCTGTTTTTAAGATGTTTTTGCTGATTTTATCTTAGCCAGAGGTTATTTAAGGATTTATGTCCAAGCACCAGCAGTATTCAGAGGGTGCAAATACTGAACCATGCACCTCAACTCACCCATGACCCTCACTGAGAGTGCAGGTGACTCAACTACCATGACTAATGTGATTCTTTAAAAAAAAAAAAAAAGGCTGGAGAGATGAAATTAGTAGCTAGCTTGAGTTCAACAAGTGTTCTCATTCTCAGCTTTTCCCAGCACTGAGATATCTACAGGGGTAGCCTGCACTTCTGCCAGTATATCGGTGCTTGTACTATGGACAGATGACTTCCTTGAACAGAATTTTCACTCCACTTCCCTTCACCAGCAATAATCCCATAGCTTGGCCACAACTAACAGTTATTAACACAAAAGCCAATTATCCAAATTGCTTGGACAGCACCAAACTTTCACCTAACGGAAGTCCTGACAAGTGGGTGTCTGTCTGGTGGAGAAAAGATGGTGGGAGCTGTTGAGAAAGATGGTGAGAAGCTCAGTTCATTTGGATTAACAGTTTCCTGTGGGTATTTGTAACAGCATCCTCCTCACGGCTCATTCGCACTCAATTTTTAGCTCATTTTCCAGTCAAGTAACCCACCAAGTGCCAGCTAATCTGCACTAACACGCCACATAATGACCATGTTGGTCTGCAGTAAAAGTTATGCCAATAATATCACACAACCTAGTGTCTTCCCAAATCCTTCCCCTCCCAAAGCCAAAGGACTAATCTGCTCGGTGTTACTGGATTTGGGATCTGCCAGGGGAGTCTCTTACTCATAGCTTGTCTCTAGACAAGCTGAGTGTCCTGAAGACAAGGAAATTCCTAAGCTGTCCAGGAAGCTGAGGTGGCTGGATTCCTGGCTAGGCCTGTCTTTTGGCTGGTCTCTTGAGGATGTGTGTCATATTTTGTCACTGACCAGGATAAACTTACCTCCAGTGAGGAGTTGTACTCGTGGTTCAGATCTGCGTCTTCTGCTGCTTCCACCAACCTCTAATACAAGCACACAGAAAGAAAGATGACTGGGTGCTGTGGCAAGCCCTCCAGAAGCTCTTCCAGCTGTATCAGCCATCCACAGCTAATGAAAAGACGTGACTGCCTCCTTCACCACAAAGGATCATGGAGCTATAAACTTCCCTCTTTCCCTCCTTTTTACGCTGACCTATCATTCTGTGCCGCAACTTCAGAGCTTGGAAGGTGTATTTGCAACTATTTATTGCCAAGTATATTCACACCTATTTACTGCAGAGTCCCTGCTAAACCCCTGAGCAATTTTAGGTATCACAGGACATATACAAACAGAAACAGGCCCATTTAGAGAAACAACAGACAGGGATTTCATTTCATTTTCCATGAACCCTTCCAAAAAGCCATGGGAAAGGCTTTTCAGACCCAGCTTGATGTCAGTATCTCATCAAAGGAAAATGCCTTGTGGGAGTCTCAGTCTCGTATTGTTACTGAGACAAAGACCATGACTTGATTTCATAAAGGGCTCAGTGATGCTGTGGCCATTTATAAGCTCTTACCATTTATGGAAGGCAGTAAAATCAGCCAGTGTTCTCCAGTATGATGCTTCAGGGCACTAATTCTCAATTGGTACCGACTGGGAAGGAATCCAACTAAACATGTACATGTTTTCAGGGTTGCACAATCATCAACAGTCTCAGCAAAATTACATTTTGCTCCTTCACAAAGGAAAAGGCAATCCAAACACTGGAAAAGTCTGGCTAAGAATTTAATGTTATGGGCCAAAGCTCTGGGTTTAAATATGCCCACATTTCACCTTGAGACTCAAATGATGTGTTTCTGGATGACTTTTCCACATTAGACGCCTTAAACAGTCAAGGCTCTGTGACTACAGAAATATGCTTTTCATAGAAGGTAAATACACAGGAATATGATAAATCCTTAGATGTAGGAAGTAAGAGGGGCCATAACGATTACCTGCTCTGATCTCCCACACAGCAATAGCTAAAGACCTCTTGCCACCTCCTCCACACTTCCCCATGCACACAGCTAGAAATCCAAGCACCTTCCTTGAAGCCCATGTTCAGGGCGGTGAAGAAATTTCCCTTGAGCCACACACACAGCTGAAACAAGCTGCCAGTCTTCAGTGGCCAGAGTGCATTATGCAAGGATGAACTTTATTTTCACTTGTGAGAGGGTTTTTTTTCCCCTCTTAAAACAGCTCTTGTCTCCTGAAAGAGTGTTCTCGTTCCCTCATATTTATTCTTAGACTTTTCTTAATCTTATTTCCTACTTTGGGCTGAGGGAGAAGCCAGCATTCCCTTGTCTGAACGCCCACATCCTCCCACCAGTGTCTGCTTAAAGCTCAGAGCGAGCAGCCAGCAGCACCAGCAGGAATTTGGTTGGGCAAAGTCCTCACGCAACCTCTGCGCCCACACGCTCCAGGAACAGGCAGGAGGCCTGTGCCTGCTGCTCTGGGGCTGACAGGAGAGGACTCCCTTCCCAGAGCCCCAGTGGTCCTACCTCAACAGCTTCGACCTTCCTGCGGAGCATGCTTTCCATCTGCTCCGAGAACTTCTTCACCAGCTCCAAGCCATCCACCTCTTTGATCTTCAGAGTTGGCTCCACATCTTTGTACTTCTACCCAAAGGAAAAAAGAAAATCTTGTTGAGTAGGAGGCTCATGAGGAGTGAGGTGAATCTGTTATTGCTGGCTGGGTATTGTCTTTGGCGAAGAAAGAGGTACCGAAGGAACCGCTCTGATTTATCACCTTCTCCCGTCTTTCCCTTTCCTCCTTTTTCACCCCATAATTTGGGTGTGTGCAGAACACTGGCCACAACTTGAAGCATTTTGAGTAAGTAAAAGCAACTGATCCAATTGTGAGCTTTTGGCTGTTGAAAACAGCAATGTACCCGTAGCTATTAGTGCCTACAAATTTGAGAGAGAGAAGCAGAAGGCCAACTTTTTAAAAAAACCTGAACCACGCATTGTGATTACATCCCTAGCAGCATTAGACACGTCACGTACCTGAAGTTTACTTAAGGCAGAGGAAAGGGCAAGGGAACAGAGCTATATACTGTCATTAACATCTCCTCCTATGTCATATGTACTCTGGGGCAGTAGTGGGAGGGATGTCATGCTAGTGCATGTGCTGTCCTCCCACAGTGTCACCACATCTGTAAGGTAACTTGCCAGGTCTCCAACAAGAAGGGTCTGCTCAGTGCTTAGGTGGGAGACTGCTAAGGAAAGCTAATATAGACAGTTATGATGCTAGTTATCGGGCACCCGGGAGCATGCTTTAGGCCAAGAGCACCATACAGGCATTTCCCAGAAACTAGGAATTAGAAGCATGGCTACTTAGTGCTGCCTCCACTGGGAGAGATGCTGTAATGAGGAGGATCTCGATCTGACAGCTTCAGAGATAACTAGTTTCTTCTGACCAAGTTTCATATAATCTAGGCATTAAAAAACCCGAGAGTACTCCCAAACTGTGTAACTAATCTGCCTCTTTAAATCTGCCCTTTCAAGACTGGATACAATGGCCTTTATTTCTGCTTTTCAAAAAATCCCACAGCTAACAGAGATAGCCAGAAAGAAAGAGTAAAAACACCTGCCAAAGGACACAGTATGATTAACCTATTCAGAACAGACAGAGCCTTATCTCCTCAGCAGTATGGAAACACGAAGGCAACCAACTGCAATTCCATAGTCTCTCATCATCAGTTTTCTCTGCGCTGTACTCAAACGCCCTTCACGTTGTTGCTAGCACCATAGCAGCAATCTCAGCCGGGGCTGGACTTCTTGCGCTGGGAAAAAAAATGAGGTGGTGAAAAGGGTAAGGAGATGGCAGGGGCTTTGGTAACACTTCCGAATTGGAGGAAAGTGGCAGAGAAAGGACTTTGCATGTCTTTAGGGTGAGCGAGTGGAGCTCCTTTTGTTCAAGCAGCTCCTTGACGGGTCCGGGAGGGCAGCTGAGCACAGGCAGAGTAAGAAATGCCTCGAGGATGGGGCAGGCTGAGGAGGTCAGACAGAAATAGCAGCAGCATCCAGCCCGCAGCAGGCATGGCAGGGAGGCTGCTCGCTCTGTCTGGCGTGATTAACGGCAAGGGTTTTACTGGATTAAAACCGCCAGGCCTCGCATCCCCTCCGCTACGGCTGGGTAGCTGGGACAGGCAGGCAGGGGGAGGAGGAGGAGGAGGAGGAGGTGGGGTTGAGCACGAAGGTTAGTGTAACCATGCTTCAGGAAGAGGAATGTGCAGCAACAACCCACCGACTGAGGCCCCTGGCTGCTGACGAGACCGGGGCACGTCCCAGCTGGTGTCTGTCCCATTTAGCTCCATGTCATGGTTTCGTCGGGAGAGAAGTGATCTCTGCCAGGCCAGGCTTTAATCAGGCCCTCCTCGGGGGGAGGAGGGTAATCTCTCCTGGGAAAGCTGACGAAGGGGGGGACAGCATCAGCACGGGCAGGCACGCGCTTCACAAAGTGACCTGCCACCGGTTGCCTCGGGTCACATCTTCAATTAAAAACCAGGTCTTTTTACCTCTCAATTATTTTTTTAATGTGCCTTTCACACATTGACAAGCAGATGTTCATAGGGTAGAAGTAATCACGAGCAATCACGAGCAGTCTGCTAATACCGCATGCATCTCAGGCCCAAGATCTAGCCAGAGCTGGGAAGTAAAAAAAAACAACAACAAACAAAAAAAACCCAAAACACTTTCTGCAAGTTTTGGTTCACTGAAAGAATACATCAGGTTTGAGCTCAGATCCTCTTTGAGCTTTTTTCCTACAAAGGAACCAGCAAACCACTTTGTGCCTGTATTTCTGCCACTGAAATCTCCTGCTATTAATGACTGTTGACTCCAAGAGTTTCTAATGGTGGGCAAAGGAGCAGTACTTGTGATTTCAATACTGTTACCAGACACCACATCTGAAAGTCAAAGCGGGTGCTTGTAGTTGTCCAAGATTAACCTGTACAACCTGCATTTAGGGTTCAGGTAATCAGATCATTATAATTTACAGAATTATTACAGGAATCAGGCTTGGGAGAACTGGCTGAAAGGATCTGATGTTGAAAAGAGGCCAAAAAGTTAGCTCAGATCTAACAGAAAATCTTTTCTTATTCAGCTAGTACTTAGCACTCCCTTCAAACAGCAGGAGCAATTCATTAAGATTCGCCTTCTGCAGTGATGGGGGTGGTAATTTAAAAGTGGAATATCCAGAATTCAGTATCCTAAGTTTTATCTGTGAACAGGGATATATCACCAAATATATTTTCTTGTTCCCACCTCCACGAAATTTAGCCTATTGAAGTACACAGTGCTGCATTACTCACTGCTAGTGGAACTATATTAAGAGTGTGAAAGACATTCCTTTCATCTTCACCCAGGAAAATGTCTTGACTGAACTTCTTGAGTTTGTCTGTTCTTTGCCGTGTAGTTTTTCGTTGCACTTTCTAGTAATTGCAGGGCTGGAGTCAACCCCTTCTGTCCTTTCTCAACTCCATCCACTGGGCAAGGCAATCAGCACCTCAGCTACAGAAGGAAGCAGGAGATAATTCTCAGAAACACCTGTAGGGCATTGTTAACACAGCAGAAGAAAAATTTAAGTTTTGGGTCTGCTGGAGCTGATGGTGTTTCTGACGCGTAAAGACAAGCCCTGAGAAGCCCAGAGTCACCTCCTGGCATGGCTGCCCTTGGTGGTCCTGGGCCTATGGTCACTGCTTGGCCAACTGCAGCAGCAAGGCTGTCTGTGGCAAACACCTAATAAGCCACAGGTTCAAAGTTTCTGTTCCTTTGCTCTGGGAGACGCTACTGCCCTTCCCCTACTCACCCTTTACATTGCTTCTGTGTTGCCCTCAGCTGTCCCAGGCCACAGCCACCACTTTAATACAGATCCATCCTCTCTGAGCCAGGGTTAAGTGTGCATAATGGGCAAGAGAATCCAAGACAATGAATGCTTCAGCCATCAAGCCAAAGCCACTCTGGCTTTTGCTGCCTCTGTGAGATTTAATCTGATATCCTGCCCGCTTGGGACTGCCAGCCATCCCAGAGCTTTCTTGAAGATCTCTGATCCAGCCTGCCCCTGTGGACTCAAGGGATATCTACTGGTTCACCAAGTCTCTGAGAATGATAAATCCTGGTGAGAAGTCAACCATTTGGGTTTGCAACATGATATTAAGGTTATTCTGGAGGAAGCAAACAAAAAACCCATAGAAAACCAAGCAAACTCAAAGCCACGAAAGAAAGTTTATGCTTAATGTTAAAGACAAGGCTTACATGCAAAGCATCTAGTAACTGAGAAATTATGGCTCTCAAAGCAACAATAAGCTAGTTACTTCAAGACTATTAGGCACAAGGGAGACATGAAGCAAAATAAAAAATGTGCTATTATCTCTCAGTTTGTGTTTCCTCAAAGGCAAAATGCCCATTGACTTAGACAAGCACTGAGAAAACAATCGCCTGGACCTCTGCACTGTGCTCCCCACCCTTCTGCTGGTCTGCACAAAGAGAAATATTTCACATAGAAGAGGCCCAAAGAAGAGAAAAATGCCGGGGCAGCAGGCAAATCCATGTGTCTGATTTTCAGACTTTGGTGTATTTGGCTCCCCAGGCCTAATTCATCCTCAGTCTGTGCCAGTGCGGTGATCTACATAAAGTTATTTGAGGTCTGCCACTGTGCATGAAAATGTTGCTTAACAGTAAAAGACACGTCTACATCCACTTGAAGCACAGGAGGTGGCAGAAACGCAGAGGGAGCCCTCTGGAATGGTCCCTGCTTTAAGATGAGGATTTGTGAGAAGGTGCCTGACCTACTGCTTACTAAAGAAACGGAGGCTGAGGGAAGGACTGAAGAAGTGGGTGCTGGCTGGTTCTTCTCTATTTCCTTACCACAGGGAAATAAGGGGAAAGGAAAGAGCTCAAGAAGTGGGGCTTGTAGGCTGAAAGGTAAATCTGAGCTGTTTAAACTGCTTAAGTAAAGTTAGGGCAGGGAAGGACACAACATGGATTTAGGAGATGACTTTGCTGGAGTGTTTACAGAGCAAGGCTGGCTTCAGCTTATCTGTACCCCCTGCTGGAAGTGCCATTTTCCCTCTCAGTCACAGATAACACTGTACTGCACAAAGCACAACCAGTCTGTGCTGTATCCAGGCCCTGACACATCAAAAGCAAACCAAACACCTTCCCCTCTCCAAGATGAAAGCTATGTGTTTAGAGCGGGCAAGTGCTATTATTTTATAAGGCTGTCAGACCATCAGGAAAATATGGGTCTGCCTTAATTCCTCTTGATGTGAGTACTAGATTGGATTTGGTTACATTCAGGCTTCTTTTTCATCAGAAATTAGTTTTCTTTGCTTCTAGTGAATTACACCAAGAGCTGATAAGAGTTGTGAATTTTTGTTCAAGATGACTATGACTTTAATTTTTAGTGGTACTATACTAGCATCTACAGGTCTCACATAACTCCTATCCCAAAGGGTTCAAGATCCCAAGAGATAAAACCCACAGCATGGACAGAGATAGATAAAGCGATCTGGTGCAATATATCCAGAGTGAATTGACACTCACCTCAGTGAGTGTCATCTGCCATCCTTGTCCTCCACTGCTATCTTTCACAACGCTGTATTTTCAAGCTAACTCTGGTTCTTCTTAGTCCCACTGACTTTTGGACCTCAAGGAACAAGAACTCCCTTAATGTGTTAGTATAAATAGCCACAGAAGCAGGGCAAGCTGCCGGTGTTGACCCACACTTATACAGCATCAACCAGATACCTGGCTATCAAACAACCCCAAATTGTCTCTCCTTCCCACTGAAGCTCCAGTACCCACCAGAACAACATGGAAGCATCATCAAAACTGCTAAAAGGCAAATGTTTGCCTACATCAGTACCCCGCTGCAGCTGCCTCATGGTTAGTGCATGAAGTACCTATATCAGTGCTGATAGTTTTTAATTGCATTGTGACCCTTTCCTCCTAAGAAGAACTGATGACCGCCACAGGCCTTTATGATGGAGGCTGAAGGCCTTTCTTGGCCAAAGCCTAGCAAAGCTGATGCTGCAGGACATGCTGCTCCCTTACTCTAGACAAAAAGCAGCACTCGGGACAGGGAAACAGGGCTCAGCAGCAAGGCAAGGAAAATTATGTCCCCATCCCTTTTTTTTGCATTGGGATATGGGTGTTATTACTAATGTGGGGACAGAAATCAGACACCTAGAAGGCCTAAGAGGCAACTCATTACTTGTCTTGAAGAGAAGAATCATAGAAAGAGTAAAGAAAAAGAAATGAAGTAGAGAAGTGACTGCATTCCTGAGGCTCCCTCCAGTCCCCCAGAGCGGCATTTGGGAGGTGCTGATTCACACAGAGGGCACAGATCACCAAGTCTGAAAGAAGAGCAGCCATTCACCACTGACTTAAAGAAACTTCTCTACAGCTGCCACTGGGACTATTTGTTTAAAGCCCCTGGAGCTACACCCTTTAATGCTGGTAGAGAGTTTAGTGCAACAGAGCCTGTTTGGTGATGAAGCCAAGCAGAGCTCTGTGCCTCTGGAAGATCACGGCTTCCCAGGGCACCTGCCTCAAGGACCTTGTCCAAAGAGGAGTTTCAAGGGCAAAGTTCAAAGGACTGATGAACAACTGGATGAATACTGATGAGGAAGCAGTAAGAAATAAGTGCCAGCTGAAGAGCTGCAGGAGGGCATGATGGGGTGACAGAAAGCAGGTGAGTGATGAGTAGGAAGAGGGACTGATTTAGGCTTGAGAAAGAAGTGAAGGCACTGTATGTGAGGGCATGAAATAATCATCAGAGGGGAAACATGGGGAGAAAAGTAAAACCTGTTAGAAAGTATTAATAAAAAATGGGACAATTTACGTGTTATTTGGCAATGACTAATGAAACAGAAAAGGCATTAAACAGATCTCCCTCTCCAGTACATAGAGAATGGGCACAGAGCATCACTCTGTGCTTATGGATAGATTTGAAACATAACTGGAGACCTGTGTCTTTTTGTTTCTTCCACACCAGGGGGAAACCTTGGAGGGCTACACAGGGAGATGATGTGAAGCAAAGGGAACCCTCACACATTTTGCCTACCTTCTGTAACAGGAGAGAGCCTGAATACTTAGTCGCAATGGAGTACAGCTCCCCACCAAAGGCATCTGCCCAGGACTTCACCCTAAAAAGACAAAAAGAAAAGGAAAATCAATGTTAATAAATCAAAGTCTGCACAACTGCTCACTTCTTCAGACAGAGAAAACCCCATCTTGCCAAGTATAAACCCTGCTGTATTTCTCTAAGCTACTATAACAACAATGACAATGTTTTTTTCCCCAGACTGCTAGCCAGACAAGTGGTAAGGCAGGAGACAAGCACTGCTCTTGGACATTCTGCCCAGGACATTGGTCAGCAGGCGGAAAAAATTGAGCTCCGCTGGTCTTGGTCACTATGTTTGGAGTTGAAATTTTCTCACCTAACTTCAGAGGTGAAATTTTCATCTTAGGTATCATCTGGTTTCCTTCTATTGCCAGCCAAGTGAAATAAATAGCTTTCTGCAGACACCTATTTGTCTTCACTGACAGGGCCTGGGGTGATGGGCTAGACACTTAGTGTCAGGACTGCTGAAGAGAAATAAGTGTCAGGCCTGGAAGAAGTTGTCAAGATTCACCCCTTGGACTCAGTTCCTGCAGCGATGCAGGCCAGAGACTAATAAGGCAGATGAATTCACTGCTCTCCGTGGAGATACTACTGCTTGATAATGCCACAGTAGATTATGCACCTCATCATTGTAAAGCACTACTCACATTCGTGCCATCCTATAAATAATTGACGGTAGCAATACCACATGGAGAACATACGGATGCTGAAGAGCAGCCTGAACGCCGAGCCATCCAAATCAAAATAGATGGCTCTCATAATTGACAGAGCACCTCATCAGAAATCTGTTACACGATCCACATTAGGCAGTTCCACCTACATGCAGTTCCTTCAACAAGGATTCACTTCAGAGAGATGTCTCTGATGCGGTAGGTGGCCTTCTCCACTTACCCAAACACACTACTTATTTATGGCGTGCAGAGTCTTACCTATGGCTTCCAGTAGATTTCTTTTAGTCTCAAGCAGACTTTAACCTCGGGGCCTGATTTCCCAGTGCATTGCACCACAAGTAATATACCGACACAGAGATGGGCTCTGGAGTGAAGCCAGCACAGCAATGGTAGAATAATCACAACAGCTAACTTAAGCCTAGGAAAGCCCGTTTAGACTCCCCTCTTACGAACAGCGACTAGGCAGCTACAGGCAATGATTTGGAACAGACACAGGGCTTCAGCTCTGATCTGCACCTCTCTCCACACCGCCTATAAAAAAAGCATGAGGGAGTGGGTGCCTTTTTAAATCACTCCTTAATTGGCAATGAGGCATTTATATTTAACTACTGAGTGTGAACTAACACCAGATGAAGTAATTTTGGGTTTTTTTTTTTTGCATTGTGCTCTGCAACTTATTTTGAGAGCCAGAGCTTTTATCTCATCATGTCATCCTTAGAGAAAAAAGAATACAAGCATTTTCTAGGAGATCAGGATTTATTGGGCCATATCAGAGTTATTTTAGCAAGCTTAGAATAAAAGAGGAAACCAGAAAGAGGGATCCCATGGGATGCTTTCTTGTTTGTTGTAGTAGTGACTAACACATTCCCTTAGATATGAGGATCTCTGGATCAACAGCTAACTTGATGCCCATCTGCTGCTGCTGGCTTTATAACTTTTATGTGTGAGATGTTTTATGCTGATATTAACTAATATTCTCCAGTCTTCTCACCTTTTACTGCGGAAAGAGAGAACATAAACATGAAGCTTGGGATAGTAATTTTAGCAGGGATGTTTATTTTTAGCCCATTTGCCTTACAAAAAAAGGTGCACTTGATCCTGGTCTTTCTTTTTAGTGTCATGTTTGTGGCCATGTGTGTGCCCCCACTCCTTCCAGCCCTCACCATTTTTCAACCCATCGGGGTGGAAGAGTCTCTGGTGGTAATTTCTGATTAGTGGGTGTAGTTGAGCACCTTGAAAGTTCTTGAAGCTTCCAGTAATGGCAGAACTCAAATAAAAAGGTTGAGGTTTGTACAATTTTTGGATTTCTACATGGGTGTTCCACATGTCGAGTGGACCCTTACCCTGGGAGGGCTCTCCCAGCCACTTCTGAGCCACTACTCTGGCTCAGGGGCTGATATTTCTGCTGGTCTTGAAGCAGAAATAGGAGGTGCAAAGGCAGGGGGACCAAAGAGAGGGCCAGAGACTGTCAGCAGTAGAGGGTTGGTTGGAAAGTTAGGGGGCACAGAGGAATTAGAGGGACAAAGGTCCAGAATCCCTGTGTTACAGGTCTGAAGACTGGATAATTAAAAATATCTGGTGGCATTCCATGGAAGCTGAAAAGGAGGGAAGTGAAGAGGCAGAAATATACTGGCATTTACATATTTAAAATACAATTATTTGCCAGAGAAGTAAGCAACCTTAGAGTACTGGGCAATTAAGGGCAGCCTGATGAACTTAAAGAGGTTTCCTTAATTTTTTCATAAACAAGCGACAGAAAAGGTCAGTCTAAAATTCATCAAGTTGCAGAGAAATTTCATCTAAGGCTGCTGTCTCCACCAACCCAAGAGGAGGCATATAAAGCCAAGAGGGGCAGCCTAAAGAGGCCTTACCAGGTTGATCTTTACCTCTCCCACCAGCATTTCGCAGCATTTCCATCAGCTCAAGAAGCCAGCCCCAAATCCTCACAGCTGCGAGCAGTCCTGCCCACGCTGTGGCCACCTGACAAGCAGAGCTGTGTCCAAAGAGGAAAGAAGAGGTGGTTTCTGTGCTGAACTTGCAATGCACCCCAGAAGCATTGCTAGCAACTGAGCAGATTTTTGCACTGCTGGAGTTAAAGCTGAGTGAGCTTTGCAAAGATGGGAGTGAGTCGGCGGTGAGCCAGGCGCGATGCAGCAAAGCCAGACACGACCTGGGGAGCAGCGCAGGCCGACTCAGCCTTGTGTCGCTTAACTGTGATGGGACGCAGCTGGCGTTTGAAAGACTGTGGTTTTGTGTCCCCAAAATGTCCTTGTGTAACCTATGGAACAGGTCCATTTTCTGCTGATTTACTCCCTTTGGACCTCTGGCCAATGTATTTCTCTACTGAAAATGCATTTGAAAAGGGTGACTTCTGTGTTTTAGTTAAATTCATGAGTGGATTTGAAACACCAGGGATTAATTCAGCTGTTGGTCTGGTTTTAGTACCAGGGGAGAAAAGCTCTTTTTCTATTGTTTATTCTTCATTCTTGTACATGAATTAAGTTCCAAATTGTGCAAAGTGACATAAATCTTTTTCTCAGTAGTAAAGGGCTATCACATTATAACTAAACACATCAGAAAAGGATTTGGTCACAGATTGCCTGCGTGTAATCCCTGCACTTGTATTCAGTGGCAAAAACAGCAGAACAGACAGGCTGGCTCCTTAATGCCGCAGGTTTCAGTGCCAAAAGGTATTTCCATGCAGTATTTATCCTGGGCATGGAAAGTCAATTTGCATGGTTTGCAGTTATCAGAAGCTGGATTTTATTCTGTGTAGCCACTGTGTCCTTTTTGTGAAACCTAAATCAGAAGCACTTTGCTGAGGAAGGGCTTGATAGTGCAGCCAACTATAAAATTGGTAGCAAAGTTTCCTGAGACCCTCTTGGACATCAGCGCAGCTCCTGGTAATTCCATGGGCTGTATTGCTGGGCACATCTGCAAGGGGTTTATAAGCGATTTTTGAATGTAAAACATTTTCTTAAACTCAGGAAAGAGCTTGAGCTAACTTGTTGATTTATTGGACATATCTCCTTCTGAAAGTGGATGGCAGTGTTGCCTCCTCTCCAGACCAGCCCACTGTCCTGTGCCGATGGAGCTATCGCAGCAGCCAAGAAGCTGCCCCACAACAACTTTTACCAATCGCGGTGCTGACATTTTTAATCCTTAAAGGATTTAACTTGTCTAAATCAGCCTAACAAGGTGAAGTTTTTATAAACTGGGGTTGCTGAGAGCTGTTAGGCTCCTGGGGGGCTGCCAGAGCAGGCAGCATTGCTGGCAGGGAGCAACCACGCCCGAGGAGCCGCTTGTCACACCAACACACGCGCAGGCGTGGGTGCCCTGCAAACCCACATCCGAAAAGGGGCATCAAAGTTCCCTGCACGTGCACCAGCACCTGGACCCAAATGCTGCGCATGCATAAAACACGGCTGTGTACTTTTTGTGTTGCAGCTCAGCTTTTCATTCCTTTGCTCCAGAGCTCTGGGAAGGGCTACCACGCCCTTTGTAGTGAGGAGGAGCACGAACAAGTAAGAAGTGCCATAGCCTCTTTCCTCTACTCACCATCCTCTCACTAACATCACCTGACATCCACACATGTGAGTAAATGTGTGTGCATGAGCACCCTTTTAAGCCACCAGTGTTTCAGATCAGTGCAAGGGATCAGAGCTTCGGAGCTGCAAACCTTGCCCTGCACGATCTGGATCTCGTGTGTGACGAAGAGATGTGTCTTTGCTCAAACACCCCGCGTGTATCCTCCCACAGCCAGATCCTGGCCAGTGCTGTGCATCCCTTGGGTGTTCCTGCCATACTGAAAAACAACAGTGTCTACTGAAACCACTCTGCTCAACTGGGGAGCTGCCAAACTGGGGCCACTTGCATCCGCCTCTATGGTTGGATCTCCACAAGCTGCAGCAGCAACAGGGTTTTACAAACACGTCTTTAAACTGGTTTTGCCTTCTGCCGCCTAGTGCATTAAGCAGAGCATTAATAGATGTCAAAGTGCTTTACTAAAGCAGATGAATATCATTGCTATGCTTGATGAACGGGGAAAAAGAGGTATTGCATCCTGTGCTAGACCTGGGGAACTGAATTTGCGGCTCCCGTGTCTGCATCCTCCTCCATGAGCCATCCCTACCCTCCTAAGGAAACGCCACCCCTTGCAGCAACGTGCCCCTCCGGAGGAGCCCGCACCCACGGAGCCTGCCACTGCCAGGGAGACACTCCCACCCGCCTGCCATGCCCACGGCATTGCCGGCTCCACGCCAGGAACACCGCACACCAGAGAGAGAGGAACACTTACGTCTCCAGCGGGATCTTCGTCTGGGCCCTGGCAGGGGGCAGGAAGCAGAAGAGACAGAGCATCATCCACGGGACGGCCCAGGGCCCCATCCTCCGCGCACCGACCATCAGCAAGGGGACCGGCCGGCGGGGTGCGGGGGCTCCCCGCCCTTGCTGCTGCCCTGGGGGGGCTCCCGGGCGGCCCCCGCCATCCTGCCGGGCTGGGGGCCCGTCTGCTGCGGGGCCGAGCCCCGGGGCGACCCCGGCTGCCTCTGCCCCGGGAACGTCGCTCCTGCTGCCAGGCGTCGTCGGGGGTCTCCAGCGCAGGGCAGGCAGCCAAAAACCTGCCGGCACCTCTGGTGGGTGGGCACCCACAGGTGCGGTGCGTCTCCGTGCCCCGAGGTGCAGCCGCACCAGGAGGGAGCTCTGCGCCGGGAGCCGCAGTGGCTGCGTAATCCCCTGCCAGCCCCTTAATCCCCTCGCCAAGCAGCAGCAGCCACAGATTTAGGGAAGTGGGGTGGGATAAAATCACCCGGGATTACTCTGATTCCTGAAGACGGGTCTTGACTTCTCCAGCCGGAGGTCAGGCCATGCCTGCTTTAAAGGAGTCTCATCCACTTCCCAAACCCCTCTGCCTGAGCTTTGATCTCTGTCTGGCACTGCAGGATGCTGACAGGTCCCTCCGGCAGGTTGGCCCAGCACCGCCTCCTCCCCAGTGGTGCCTGGGATTGGCACTGGGAGTGTTGGGGCAATGGTGGGGTCCTGCAGGTACCAGCAGGTTCATGCCAGCCACTGCTTGGTGCTGAGGCTTGCACAGGACAGAGGAGGCCAGGCAGAGCTGGTGCTTTGGCGGCATCCAGTGCAGGTCCCAGGCAAGTGCCAAGGAAATTGCCCTCCAAGCTGGGAGTGGGAATCTCACACTGGCAAGGGGAGAGGAGGGAAAATGAGCAGTGGGAATCAAAAGTGGTGTGAAAGAAAGGACTCCACCAGTTTTAACTGATCACCTCCTAATGTGAATGATTATTTATTAATAGTCAGACCTTTCCATTTGGGCAACATTCAATTGAGATTGCCACCCCCTCATCTGTGTCTGGAGACCAATGAATCAAAGGAGGCCAATGGCTGAATTTGATGAATAGCAGGAAGTAGCAAACTGCATGCTTGGATGAGGGACACACTATCAAAGCTCATTATCATCATGGGAAGTATAAATTATAAATAACTACAGATATGGCAGCAGAAAGATTATAAATTACTACAGCAACATGTTGAACTGCTTTACTGCTTTACTATGAATTAAGCCATTTATTAAGAGTATCTTCCAATCATCTTTTGCACCTTTACAAATGGCTTATTTAATATAAAATGCAAAGCCATGCTATGTTGTTAGGTTTCTCATGAGGATGTGGAGGGGGGAGCTGACTGACAAAGCACGGAAATCAAATTAAGGCACGTACTATAGATGTGCTATTGAGTGCAGCACTGGTGCCTCTTCTGATTTAACCACAGCTGGCAACTAAGCCTCACACAGCTGCTTGTTCACACCACCCCAGTGGGATGGGGGACAGAATCGGAAGAGTGAGTTGAGATAAAGATTGTTTAATAAATAAAGCAAAACCTGCACACACAGGTAAAGCAGAAAAAAATGGGAAGTCATTGGGCAGGCAGGTGTTCAGCCATCTCCAGGACAGCAGGGCTCCATCATGTGTAGCCTCGGTTTGGGAAGACAAATGCCATCACTCTGAAGGTTTTCCCCTTCCTGCTTCTTCCCCCAGCTCAATATGCTCTGCAAAGTGCCATACAGTGTGGAATGTCCCTCTGGTCAGTTGGGGTCTGTGATCTCAGCTGTGTCCCATCCCCACCAGCATCTTGTGCCCCCCCAGCCCACTCGCTGGTGGGGTGCTGTGAGAGGCAGAAAAGGCCTTGACTCAGCAAGAACCAAAACATCTGTGTTATCAACACTGTTTCCAGCACAAATCCAAAACTCAGCCCCATAACAGCTATTATAAGGAAAATTAACTCTATCCCAGCTAAAACCAGCACAGATGTGCTTTAAATGGGTTAATAGCAGTGACAGAGGAAATACAGAGGAGGGAATAAAATCATGAGATATGAAATAGAGGTTAAATTGTATGACAAAGAAGCTGAAGCCTGTGGTGTGCACTTAAGTAATTACAGGAATAGCTCACCTCAGGATGGGATGGTTTCATCATTTATTACAATCTTTACCCCAGACTGAGTGTCTTATTGAAAGTTATGATCTTCTTCAGGCAGAAGCTGTGGGCCTGAAGGGCAGAAATTTCCAGATGATGTTCTTAAGTCTGTGCAAAGGGTTACATGGGAAGGTTGAAATGGTTGTTTCTGACCTTAAAATCTACAAAAAAAAATCAATTTCTACACACATGAACACTCCAGAGGCAGTGTCTTCAGCATACCACATGAGTGCACGGCAATTGCCATAGTCAGCTTAGGAAGACCAGATTTGGGTCTTGGTAATGAATTTCAAAAGTTGCCAAAATGTTCTATGAGGGCTCTTGCCCCAAAAAGGAGTACATACAGACCCGCATAGTCCCAGGGGGAATCTGTAGGTGAGGGCAGTACAGAGAAATGTATCTCCTCCCAGAAATTGCAGACAATGTGCTCCCGCGGGAACTGAGGGAGCTGGTTACCCTTCCCCCAAGTCCGGCCTCAGGCTGGGGGCCACAGGGCTGGGCTTCTGCTGCCTTGTTCTTCCTCTGCAGCCTGAAAAGAAGATTGCTTTTAGAGGAGCTGGGAACACTGACAATCAAGGTTCCATTTGTCTGATTTACCAGGATTAAAAATGAGGGGTAGCATCCAGGCTGGCAGGCTTCCCTGTCTGGATACTTCAGGGAAGAGATGATAAAAACTTGCGTTCTGGAAGAAAAAAAAAAAAAAAATCTAAAATGAGATCTGAAAGCAGGAGCATCAACATTTTAGATTGCATTTTCTTTCCGCTTTTCAGGGAGCCATGTAAATAGTTATTGTGAGTGATTTTTGCAGGATCTTTTCACTAACCCTCCCAGCCACTGTGTGCTATTTGCAGCTGGGACCCAGTTTAATCCAGATGGGTTCTGGCAAGAGCCCTTGTCTGGGTGCGTTTGGAAACCCCTGGAACATTGATAGAAAAGGCAGTGAGACACAGGAACACGCTGAACTGGGAGATCTAAATCCCTTTATTTGGATTTATCTCATTTACTGGATATATCTCACTTAACCCCTTAATGATCTAAAATTGCAAGGAAGTAAGATTTGAAGATTAAATGAAAATAGCACTGAAAACTGAAAACCCCAGGTGCCTGGAGGGCCCTTAATGGGATTAGTGTGCATCCAGTTACTTCTGCAGAGCTCAGCCACCACAGTGTGTAAGCACAGTTGGAGCACGGGAAGGAGATAAACAACAGCAGGATCTGACTGGGGAAGAAGAAAATTAATCCTGTGAGAAAGAATGAAAGCAAAAACATAACAAGGAGTGGGAATTTAAGACTGCAAGAGATATGAGGTGAGCAAGTACAGCAATTTAGAGCTACATTTGCAAAACCATGAGGAAATAAAAAGAAATGCCAGTGTGATTTTGTGCTGTATTCACAGGCACAAGGAAAATTTACCAGCTCTATTTATTTCTGGTCTGACTAGAACCCGAGTTCAGTTTGGATTATCACGCTATGAGAAGATACTGGCAAATGTTAAGACCAGCGAAAGAACCAATAACATCAAAACACTGGTTAAGAAGTGTAGTCTTACAGCGGGATAAATACAAGGAGAACAGGGCAAAATGAAGAAAGGAGAATCTACACTGAGTGTCATGGAATCACAGAGTATAATCATAGAATAATTAAGGTTGGAAAAGACCTTGAAGATCATACAGTCCAACCATTAACCTACACTACCAGCTCAACCACTAAACCACATCCCTAAGCACTACATCGATTCATCTTTTAAATACCTCTGAGAAAGCTGATTAGAAAGATGCCAGGCATGTCACAACCTCTTGAGGCAAGCTCTCTCCATGCACTACTGGTCAATAAGCCACGTTTTGTAGCAGCAAGTGTCTCCTTGTTAGAAAGACATTTGGAACAGGAGATAGGCAACAACCTTGACCACAGCAAAGATCATACAGCTTCATGAGATGAAGAGCAGATGGGACAGTGTCTCAGCTCCTCAGGCACCAAGCTCATTGTGATACTACTTTTGTTGCCAGGAGGTTTATTGGGCTGATACTGGTCAACAGAGACACTTCTTCCCCATGGCATCCGTAGTACTGCTCTCCCAGATGGCCCATGCTGTGAGGCAGGGCTGTTCCCTCCACTCCGGAGCAGTGTCTCAGGGCTCACACAGAGCAAACATCAGGGTCCTTTTTGCACCATAGGTATCAGGACTGGGGAAGAGATTGAAAGAGGTCAGCACTGATTTGTTTTTCCTTCTGGAGACACTGCACTCTTGCTGTGTGCCTGCCACCACTGCACACCTCAAGGCAAGTCTTTGCTCCATCATGATCCTGAACTTAAAACATCTGGGAGATAATCACTTAATAAGAATAACTTGCTTTGATTTTGAATAACTTAAAACAAGGCATGATGGGAATAAACTGTGTGGTCTGGTTCACAGCAGGTGCATTTATCTGAGATCATAATCTTGTGCCTCTCATTATCTCTTGACAGAACTCCTTAAATGAGTATTTAGGTACAAAAGCTCCTTTCTGTCCTGGTCAAACATTCTGCATAGGAAACTGCTCTATCACCAGTGCTTGAGCTTCTGTCGTGTTGAGGAGATATGAGGACAATGTCTCTGGCTTGTCTGAGTAGGTTTAACTGTTCCTCCTTGTGGTTTGGAAAGCAGATGTGTCGTGTTTTGCCAATACCAGAGAATCCAAACTCCCCATCTCAGCAGCTGCCAGGAGGAGGGGGCCCTTGCCAGAAGCAGTGATGGAAAAGCACTTTTAGTCATGGTTTTACTGGCTGGGCATGCAAACCTCCTCTGATCAGGTTTCAGAGCTGTGGAGAGTCAGCACTCGTAAGCTGAGTTTGCAGAGGTGTGGATTTGATAGCTGAGTTGAGATGGGGAAGGAGGTGCTTCTGCACCAGTGTTGGCACTGCAGGCAGGACCCAGGGTGGGGGCTGGGGAGGTGTCTCTGCAGCTGAACGCTGCCCTCCCACCCTGTTTGGTCACACCAGGGCCTGTACAATCCCAGCTGGCCTCTGAGAAGCTGCAATGAGTCAGGGACATGCTGTCTGGTCGAGGACTCTGTCGGCCGCGCGACTGGCAGCACCTGAGATCCGGGACATTTGGAATGGTGAGACCTGACAGATCTTCATCATCGGGTGGTGCTGGGTGAGCACAGCCTCTTTGTGTGCCCATTCCTCACTGCAACCCCGGTGGGAAAATACCTCCCTCACCACAGGTGTGTTTTGGGTTAAATCAGCTGCTATTAACACCTTCCAGGTGCAGGGGAAATGCTTGATACAGTTTGCAGCTGTGCACGGAAGGGCTCTTCTGCCACTGGAGGCTTGGGCTGATGAATGCCAGTGGTCACAAGGAGACCGTGATATGACTCCACAGAGAAGGCACACAAAAGCCTGTTTACCATGGGATTGCACCTAATACCTGCATACCTGATAACTCAATAGAACCTCTGTAGGGCAGTGCAGAGTCACCCCTAGTGTAACACCAGGGGGTTATGCAGGGGAATATAGAGCTATCCTGACTGGCATGTAGGCAAAGTGTTACACCACTGACTCATTTCAGGTTGCCTCAGAGGCAGTAAATAATGCATGAATGTCTGGCCCGCAGAGCACCACGAGGCATCAGCAGGGTGACTTGGACCACATGCATCCTTCTAGACCTCAGATTCCACCTGTGTGCTCAGTAAATATCTGCCTGCAGACCCATTAATCTCCAAGCCACGTGCTCTCCCTGTAGTTTAGAGAAGCAGCCACATAGGTGTCATGTTAATTAATGCCTTCGGCTGGTTACTTTGCCTTCTTTCCTTTTTATTTTTTTTCCACAGCTTCGCTCTAAATTTAGACTTGTTTAAATACTCCAAGATGAAATGAGAGTTTTTTTCAATTTGTTTTTGCTAGCAGCATTTTAAACCCTCATCAGACACAGTGTTCTGAGCAGCAGGAAATTGAGGGCACAGAGGGAGACACCAAGAGAGAGCAGAATGCGTAGGAAACAAAGAGCACTGAAGCACCTTTCCACCGCCTCTGAATCCAAAGCAAGAAAAGAAGAATTAATTGAAAATAAAAAAAGGAAAAGTAAGTGAAAGCAGATGCTCTGTTTGGGGAGAGCTGTGAGCAAAATGCAGCTTTCCTGGGTGATGCCACAAAAGCACCCAGAGTGAGTCATCCTTATCTCTCCACTAACAAAGGGTTAAACTTAATTTTTTCCACCTGAAGGCACTTGATTAAGAGGAAGGGAAACCCCATTTTAAAGAGATTAAAGCCTTTTGTGATAAACTGGCTGCACTAAAACAGCTTTTTTGCAGGAGGAGACTTTGCCTTGTGGGGAGTCCCAGGAATTGTGGTCCATCAAGTGACTAAATAAATTATACTACTTATTCTGTTAGTCTCTACACTGCAAAAACACTTGACTCAGTGCACATCTAGCAACATCATCTATGTTGCCAAATTCTTCATATTAAATGTGTGATGCAATGACCCTATTCGGGGAACATGCTACAGATACCTCCTTCTGTCTACTCAGTGTGTAAGGATTCAGGGTTTTGCAGGGTTATCAGGACAGAGGTATTTGGGCCAAATTAGAGTTTCTCCAGCCTGGCTGGGCTAGAATGAAGGAGGGTCCCTCCTCCCATGTGTTCCCCTATCAGGGTCAGCAGGTGTGGGGGGCACAGAGATGATTTACCTGCCTTTGTGGTTTGATGTTACTGCCTTACCTATTTGCTGATAAGGATTTATTAGGTAGTGGTTGTAGGGTATTTTGGAAATACAGCGTGTTGTCTAATTCTCTGAGCTCTTACAGAAGGAGACAGCAGAACTTCCAAGACAAATGACCCTCTTCTCACTTGGCAAGTGATCTATAGGGGGCAAAGCAACAAACCCACCCGCTTCCCACCCCCTCCCCTGATTTATTTGGACCACACTGTCAGTTTACATGGGGTTGGACTGAGCCCATGGAGTGGTTTTATCTGTTCCCAGGCAATAGGGGTGGATCAAGGAGCCAGTGGAGCTGGGCTGCAGCATTCTGCAGACCTCTCTGTAGCGATGCAGGCGTTAAACATCTGCCTGTCAGGAGAAATGGCATCAGTACAGATGAGCTGACTATCCCCAGCGAAGTGTCTGTGGGCCACGGGCTCTGCGTCTGTGGGTTTGCATGGCGTGTACAGCAATTGTGCCTGATCCCTGGGGAAGCTTCTGCATGCTACCAGAGCATAAATAAAGGGCAATGTCTAGGCAGAAAGACTTTCCCTTTTTTTTTTTTTCAACCTTTCAAAGGTGTCCTGACAATTTTATTTGTTCTGTTGCTGATACTGAGTGTTCGGGCAAGAGCTATTGTAGAAATGCATATCGGAATTTCTGGAATATTCAGAACTCAATTAAAAATCTTAAAAGTCATATTTTTTTTTCTTTCCTTTTGATTTCACAGAAGGGAGCAGCTTTGCCAAAATTCTAGGTCAGAAATTATAGCGTTTCATGCTTTTCTCCTTTGAAAACAAGACTACTTTTTTTCCCCACAAAAATCAGAGGCGATCAGTTTCAGTGTGATTAAAGATAAAAGCTGGGCTTTGGATACATTTTACCACACACTGATGTAGGTGTAGATAAAAACAGTCCATTCTTTCATGAATATTAATGAAAACATGTTTTGTGATTTTAGGCACCCATCAATTGTTATTAAAAAAACCTGACAGCTTTGAAGAAGAGGTGGGGGAAGGCTCCGCAAGGCCGTCCACATCCAATTAACACCATTTTGCAGCAGCTTGTGTTTTGCTCCGAAATTACTCTGTACCGAGTGTGAAGGTGCTTCCCTGACCTCCAGCTGCTCCGCGGGCTGACGGGGAGTGGTGTTCACCCGTCCAAGCACAGCAGCACAGGCACTGTCTCCTTTTGAACTCTTTTAACCTCTGGTTACAATTCAAGTCACTTCCCGTCACCCTAAATTGCCTCCGAGTCCGTAATTAGCTCCGTCACCTGCCAACTTCCATAACACACACTCATTCTTCCTCCCTTCAACATCTGACAGCATCTCGCTCGGCGAGCAGCTTTCAAACAGATTTCCCCTCCACCCCAGGGGTTTTTGCGCTGTGAGCCTGCCCTGGAAGGATGAAGATACAAATCATGTTGTGCCCGGAAGGATCATTAAATGCCTTCTTTGATTTCCTTCAAGGAGCACAAATGAGCTGAGGAAGCAAACCAGTGCATTGCTTGCTGGCATTTTTTGTTTATGTTTTTTAACCCCCATCGGCACGGGATGATAGAGCCAGTAGGCCCCTGTGATGGGTGAGGTCTCTCCAGGCTACAGCCATCTCCTCCCAACAGGGGTGCTGGCTAAGGAGAACAACAATCCCTACCCCAGGAAAGAGGGTCTCTCAAGGATTTAGCTTGGTCTGCGCACATATGTTTTGAGAGCAAATAATATCTCTTACCGCTGGAATGTGTAACACTGTGCAAAGTATGTGTCTGAAAAAATCAGTTTCTAGCAGTGTCGCTTCTTCTGCTACCTCTTGCTGTTGTCAGCATCTGGGCAGCACGTGCGACAGGCACTAGAGAGACAGGGAGAGCTCAGCAAACCATGTGCTTGGAATGGGGACAGAGCCGTCTGCAGCATGCTTGAGATAAAACTAAGAACTGTGTTCACTGGTTGTGACAAAAAGTGGAATTCAGGATTACCAGAGGTATAGATAAATAGATGTTTAAGAAATATAAAATTCTCATAAAATAAATAAGTATTTATAATTTTTTTTATTATAAGAAAGAAAAATTGTATTCCAAGTTGTGATGTCTGCCTAAATCATCTGCTGCTTGCTAAAGCAGCACTCCAGCTCCTGCCTGATCAGTGCTGTGTCAAGGCTGAAGTTAACATCTTTCTGAGCCAGAGGCTCCTGAAGTTTCAGGCAGAAGCCAAACAGTTGTGCCCTGAGGGATTCCTTCACAGGAAATCTGATGTGCATAAAGTAGGCAGAGCGGCGCTGAAAGCTCATTAGTGATGGTTGCTTGCTGCAGCTCTGACCTTAGCTTAATTCGTTCAAGTGATGCTGGAGTTATTGGCGTTCTCATTTTGGAGTCATTCCCTTCTACAACTGCAGTTTAAACCTAGATCTACTCCGCTCCCCAGGCCTGAAATTCCCCTAGAAAGAAAAAGCATTACCTGGCTCTTCTTGTGCTCTACTGTACAGTATCACATTTGATAGCCACTAAGCTATTTTATTGCTGTGTGGGGGCCAAAGTGCCATGGCAGGCAGCAGTGAGGTGGGTGTTGCAGCTTGCATGTTTGTAATCCTGGTGGAGTACTCCTGAATGCTTACAACGGCCACTGTCTCAAGACACTCAGTGTCTTCATCCATTTTCCGTGCACGTTGCAAGAATTGAAGACCACACCTGAGAGATCATGATGGGTGGAGTCAGCAAAGCTGCTCCAGTGATGCCAACCTTGGAGCTGGTTGGAAAGGGCAGGTCCCCGTGATGGCTCTCGCAGGACATGTGAGAGCCGCACCCAGTTGGGAGGGAGAGGGACGGCAGCCTCTGCCAGCATGGGGAATCCATCATGCTGTTGGTGTTGTGACTCAGGAGAGCCCTGGGCAGATGTAGGTGACACTTCCACTGCAGGCGAGGTCAGGGCTCCCAGCTGAGCAGCCGTGCCTGGGGCTCGGTGGCTGTGGCTTGGCAGCAGTGGCTCACTGTGATGGGACCTGCCCTTTTGGCATTAGTGGTATACACAGTCTAAATTATATCAGACAGGTCACAGTCAGGCTTCCCCCTGCCCTTTCCAGCTATGTAAGACTCCACCAGCCTCTGAGTGTCATCCACCTGTGTGTAGCCCAGTGCTGGAGGGAAACCATGACCAAACACAGCAGCTGGGTTTCACAGCTTATGTTGTTATGCAGCCTTAAGGTTATCCCTTCTCTGTTGCCCAGGCACAGGGTCAGCCACCTCTACCAGGATACTCCACCTGCTCACCTGCTCCAGCAAACTCCCCCTACTCAGTGTGTACCTCCACTTTGCAAACTCCAGCTCATTTAGGAGGTGAATTCCTGGCTTTGGTTCTCTGGGGTTGCTCGGGAAGTCCACAAGGCCAGAGACACAGCAGTCCTCACCCCACCTGGATGTAAACTAACTGTGCCTGGGATTTCATAAGTCCTTTGCAGGGGCACCTTCAAACTGTGCTGTGGCTATTGTTACAGCCCTCAGTTACTGGTCAGCCTTGTCCCATCTTTAAAGTGCCATAAGCTTCTCCTTGTCTTCTAGAGGTTCTCCAGAGCTCTATTGATATTTTTTTCCTAATATCTGTTTCCGCATCCACCAACAGCTGTTCTTTCCTCATCTACCCAGGCAGAACTAGCAACCTGGAGAGGTTATTTACTTCCAAAGCCTTCCCTCCAAGGATGGTCTCTAGCAGCAAAGGGCGGGCTGGTGTTCTTTCTCATTTCACTGACACAAACATCTGTTGAGGTTGATTGGGAAAGAGAGGAGCTCACTGCTTTCCCAGTCCTCCAAAAATGCTGGGGGGGCTCCAGCAGGTTTTCAAATTCTACATGCTGCTGGTCATACTTGGGCTAAAAGATTAAAAAGAAATAAGCTAACACATCTAGTATGGAATAAGATGGAAGCAGAGAAGATCAATGTAACTAGAACTCTGCGAACTGATTGCTTAGGAAGGCTAGGAAATGTGACAGGCTAGAATAGCCATGGAGCCCTTTTCCTGCTTTTTGGCAGAGAGCACACAGATTAGCTGGATTTAGTACGCTGCTGCACATGTTAACCAAGTAGAAAATTGTTATTAGCTCTAGAAAATTGCAAGTTGGGCATATGGCAGTTCAGGGCCAAGAAGGTGTAGAAACAAATGCAGATAATATGCCTGAGAGCACACATCGAGCTCAATCTCTGAACAGGGGCTTTGTGGAGACAAGGTGAGGAGATCCTGTGTTCAGGAGTCAGGAGGATGTTTTACCATCCACGGTGGTTTTCGGCATTGCTGGGGAGTGCTGTGCTGGGCCCTGAGATTTCTCCGGTGCATGAAGACTGGGGTGGCAAAGGACAAGGACAGAAACAGATCTCAATAGCTCAACAGTCCACCCTCTTCTGGCAAACTCATGTTTGTAGGGGAGTAGCTAACGCATGGGAGGTTTTTCCTTTTCCTCTCCCACTGAAAATGGACCTTTTTTTTAAATTCTGATCTTTTCTGAAATGCCAGTAGCAATTGCTCACCTCTGGACAGGCCATCAAAAAACCTTTAAGACGGCCTTTAGGCTGCTGCAGTCATCTGGGAAGAGAAAAACATTTCTAAGGAGGAAGCACAACAGCATCTTTGTCAGCAGCACATCTCAAATCACATCAGAGACTCTGAGCAAAGAGCCAAGGGAAGAGCAGACATTAATGGGACAGGAAGGATAATGGGAAACTTGTACCAAGTGGCCTCTTTAGTGTCAGCTTTATTGCACAGCTGGAGAGAGTACATTTTGTAGCAGGAGTAATTTATTTTTTGATCAATACAGGAATTGCATATGAAAGTACTCTCGCTCTTCTGATCATTCCTGCTGGCTTTGTTCATTTGCCTGCCCTGCAACAGGCACAGGGCACACCAGGCTGCCACGTGCCAGCCACTGGGGTGCTGCAGAGGAAGGGAGAGGGGAAGGGATTCCTGCTGGGAGATATAGCACCTGCAAAGGTAAAAAATATAATATCAGAAATCCCGCATTTGTCAGGACTAATTTTTGGTTGCTAGGCTGCTGCTGTCGCCTCTATCTGCTCCTTGCTTTTTCCAGTTTTCACTGCCTACACAACATGCTGATCTCTGATGAAGTGCTACATCTGGGAAACAGAGCAGTTTTGGGCTGGACTGAGGGATTTCTCAGTTGGCCGCAAACAAAAATGAAGCGATGGGGAAAGGAGTGAAGCCCCAGTGAGGCGTGACTGAGCATCAGTCTCTGCCTGTGCCTCTTGGCTTCCTTTGTGACCTCTATAAATCCATTATCAAACCACTCTTCACGTCCATTTTAAATGGAGACAGTATTTCCTTCTTTCTCCTTTGCCTGGGTAAGGTGTATAAAAGGCATTCCTAGATACTTTGTATCTATCTAGCTATTTGTGTAAATGCACTTTTAGATCAACGTTGAAGACACAGAAAATATATATAAGAAGTAGAAATCCTTTAAAATCATGTAAGAGTTCTCATCCAAAAACGTTTTAGTGGATTATGAAATCACTTCTTCCAAAAAAGGAGCATATCGCTTTGGGTGATTTATATCAGAGTGTTTATATCCCTCTGTTCTATACCTGAACCTGCCCATGTTCCCCACCCCACCATCTGTCTGCTCAGACCTGCCCCCACAGCACCAGTGTAATTAAGCAGGTTGTTATGGTGTGACAAGACGGAATCCCTGACTTTTTCTTCACCTCCAAAGCTGATATTTTATTTCTGAGATCTTCCCATTTCATAAGCTGGTTTCTTCAAGGTGTGCACAGCAGCACTTGCAGAGTGCTCTGCTTTGCACAGCCAGGGCTGTTTCGCCGGCCTGCCCATGTCTGAGACACGAGTGCTTGTTGTCTTCATCTTTGGGCATCCGACTGTTCAATGCACTTGATACTGAAGAGCATTTGTCTGCTGGATTTAGCAGCCCCCTGCAGTGAGGGATTAGCTTAGTGTTCTGAACTTTATTGCTCTCTAAATTTCTGCTTTTATATGAGGAAGTGAAAGTTTCCTGAACATTATAATGTTTCATTTGTGCTTTTCAATCTTCCCTGCTTCCTCTTCCAATTATCACGCCTTCACTTCTGCTCCTTAAAAGGAAAATTCCCAGCTTTTGCTTCTCTTTTGAATTATTCACTATCATCTCAAAGACCTTACTGGATTTTCTTGAGTGCACAGCCGCCATTTCCGCACACGTCTCAGTCAAAGGAGTTAGCTGGAGACTCTTGAACCTCTTCATATTTCTACCCATTCCTTCTACCCTTCCTTTGATGAAGCTCTTGTGGTCCTGCTGACACTGTTAAGGCATTCCTAAGTTGTAGCACACTTTTACTGGGATGTGATCCACTTGGAAGTATCCTGTGGTGATGGCTTGTGCTTGCTCATGGGGGAGACAAATGTTACAACATCTCCCTGCAGCTGCTTTGGAGGAACTGGAGGTGGTGATTATAGGAATTGGGGTGGGGATAAGAAGGGAGGACACAGATTGCTTGGAAGCACTAGATTTTGGCCTTTAGGGACACAGACAGGAGAAGGGAAAGGCGTATCACAAGAGGATGAGACAGCAGAGACAAGCAGTTGATCCTACTTGCAAACATATCTCTAAAAAAGATGGGAATTACGCCTCTGCTGCCAAACTTCAAGCATTAAGTGTGCAATTCCTGAGCAGTGTTATGATACTACAGCTTGATGGCTCCTCTAATTCAAACTCTTGGCTGTAGCTCACTGCATCCATGGGAGAAGCCAGGAGAGGAGAGGCAGGACTTCCGTGATAAGAATCCAAGAGGGGAGCCTCAGGCATTTAAAAACCCCTCCTTAGATGAATGTGAAAGGCAGGCACTTTTACTAAGTGGTAGGTCTGGGGCTACTGCTCTAAGCAGAAAGAAGGCAGCTGTTAGTGAGCCAGACTGCTAAGCAGCAGTAAAAATGAAGGAAAACAGAGCTTTTGTTCCCAGCCTGAGTAGCCCTGCTCTGGGAGGGCTGCCAAGAGCCTGCACGCTCCTTTCCTCTCTCCCTCTCAAAGCTGTATTTACAGGCAAGTGCTGAAGCAAAACCCACAGGTGGGTAGGTTTCTGAAGTGACATGTTAATAATATCTCTCTCCGTTTCAGTGTGTTTCAGAGGCAGATTTCAAGTATTGGTGAAGAGATCTGGCAGGAGTGACTGTACCTGCAGACACGGGCTGCAACAGAGGTGTGCTGCAGCAGTTCAAGGCCATACAGCAGCTCTGCACCCAGCCCATGGAGCAGAGCGGCAGCACTTGGGCAAGAAATGCGTTAATATCTATGTAGGATCTAAGGATGGGATTAGCATCCCTCTGAGGTAGCAGCTGTAGGACTGCCATCATCTCCCAGAGTTCCCTCATGGTGTGAAAGCAGGATATTCTCGTGCTGATAGTAAGATGTCATCCTTTCCATTTCTTGACTTTTGTTTAGTCACCACACACCAGAGGGATTTTCCTTCTGCCTTTGGTGACTGGTGGTGTTTGTGCAGACACCTTGTTCTGAACTCAGAGCTTACTTTGCTTTCGGTGGAATTGGGATACAAATACAGTAAGAAGGGCTTTTAATTAATTTTAATTAATTTATGCTCTAAATCGTTTTAAAATGTGTTTGTTTTAGGCTTTTTTATTACATGTATGACTGAAGCTGCTGCTCCCAAAATATGTGCAGTGAGTTCCTGTTGTGTACACCAGATGTTTATTCTAAATTCATTCTTTGGAAGTTTTTATGTTGTTGCTTACCTATTAAAAGGAAGAAGCATGGAGATTGCTTGCAACTCAAATTCTTTCCACAACAGCTATAACCTAAAGGCATTCCTACATTGAACACACTTTCTCCAAAAGCTATTCTTTAAAATGACCTAAAAATCTTGTTTTTTCCCTCTCCCCTTTATTTTCCCTGTGCTTATTTCCCACTTGTTTCAGTAGTTTGTTCAGCTACCCATACAAAAGCATTCTGGTTCCTGCACTTCACATTCACTCCCACACTGGGCAGATTTATATCTGAACAGCCTGTCCTGGTTTGATGGTACAACCTCCATTAAATTTAAAAAAAAAATAAAATAAAGGGAATATTCATCCCAACATCTGCTGGATTCCAAGGAAAGGTGGGGTCTGGCTGTCATGCCAATACTGGTCAGTACAAGATGGTGGTGGTGGGGAAGGCTAACTTTAGCCCAGACACTTTAATCTGCCAAGCTAAATTAGGTTTGTACTGAGACTTGCCCTCAAACGGATCCTGTCTTTCTGCTGGGTCTGCGGTGAGATCAGGCTCATGATCCGTAGTTACCCTTTGGGAGGGTATCTGCAAACATTCCTGAGGATTTCCACAGACAGCCAAGGTAGGGGACACAACAAAGCCACATTTTGGTCTTGGCACCACCATCCAAGTCTCCATGTCAGTGAAGAGGCAAAGGCCTTTGCACCCTGGTGCCACAAAAGCTTCAAGCCAGTTTAATGCAGCAGCACAGCTCACATCTCCTGCCTCACTTTCTTCTCCCCACATGCCCCCTACTTAACCCCATGGCTGCACATCCCAGCCATACAGTGATCCAGGGGCCTGGGCTGCTGCCCACTGAGCTCATCTGCATTAAAACCAACCTTGGCACGGACGAAGTCTTTAACCTGGACTGATCCTGCTGCAACATGAGGCCGTCTTAAAATAAAAAGGGAGAAAAAAAATTAATGAGCAGGGAGCAGGGATGAGCAGCCAGGAGTGGGTGGCTGGGATGGGATGCAACCTTTGCTTCTTCAGTGTCTTGCAGAACCCCATTTTCCACTTGCTGCTTGTACATGCCAAGCTCCCTCCTCCTATATGCCCAACTCAGCGGTGCACAGATTTATATCTAAAGGCCAGAAGATGCTTGTTAGAGAAATTCACAGCACTTTGGAAAAGGCAAGGACTTGGAAGAGTCTCTTAAAAGTCATCAGAATTAGCAGTAAAGTTTACTACAGGTTGACTGAGGATTAATTTTTTAGTACATTATTCATCTCCAGGCCTTTTTCTAGGTGTCAGGGATCCCCCTGGGTAAAGCTGCCTTCTCATAACATTTTTGTCCATTAGAGCCTCAAATACTTACTGAAAAGTATCTTTTAATTTTGCCTTTTCCTCAGCAAAGATCTCCAAGTTTGCTAAAATATTGAACTATGATTTTAATGTGTCCTAAAGGGACTAAGATATCTCCAGTACCCTTCACTTTTATGACTGAAATTCAAAGCTCAACACGTTCTAAATAGGCTGTCAGAGGAGATGAAGCATCCTGCCTGTTCAGCTGCATCCTGCTCCTGGAAAATTTTATTTTGCTGTACCATTTTAATTATTCCCATTGCAGCTACAAGAAGGAGTAAACAGAGGAGCAACAGAGAGCTAATGAATAAAAATCATATTGAGGATTTGAATTTTCTGTGAGAAAATACTTGGATTCCTTCAATGAATATTATGGATCTCCATGATAAACACTGAGAGGAATTATGCTTCAGTATTTTCACCAACTTTCTACTCCTTGATTTCTCACTCTAGTTTAACATGTGTGGAATTTTCTGAGGAAGTGGATAGTGGTTAAGTGGAACTACACTGAAAAGTAATATCAATTCAAGACTGAATCTGGGATTAATGCATAAAGCATTGCTGCAACTTCCGGAATTCTTGCTAAGCCACAATTTACAAGTTATTTAATTCTACTGGAAATAAATAAAAAAACAACCAACTAAACCAACCAACCCAAAGCAAGGAGTATATTAAGAAATACACAGACATTAAAAATATTACATATGCATTCTATGGAATCATTTAAAGCAGTTAATGATTCTTGCACAATTTCTGATTTTCTGCTTGCTACCTTTTTTCCTTATTCAGGTAAAAAAATAGGCCTCGAAGTAAGGTAATCCTAACTGCTGCAGCCTTTTCTTCTCAAAAGGCCTTGTTATCTTGAGAGCTCTAACAGTGTCTAAAAAATAAAATAAAATAAAATAAAATAATGGAACCTGAGTGTTCACAACCATTGTATTCAGAGGTGATCTAACAAACCCAAAATAACCTTTTTGGTGTCATGCACAGATCTGGCTGCATAGAGACAGTACCAGCTGATACAAACCTGCTAAAAATCCACAATACCAAAAGGCAGAGACTAATTTTTCAGTATTAAGTGAGAATCCTCCAGGTTTCCACAGTAATGGAAGGCTCTGACTATATTTCTGGAAAAAGCCTTTTTCTGAGAGAGATACTCCAGTTTGTAGTAGAAAGAAGAGAGAAAGGGGACAGCTCTGTTTTACACTCCAAGCTCAGCCTCCAATTCCCAAATGGACCTGAAGAAGCAGATCCTGCCATCTGAGATGGAAACCTAAACATGAAGTTTGTCTTTATTTCTCAACAGAATTCTCTCTCTACTCTTCCTCTTCTGTTCCTTGTCTTAAAATTCAGAGTTTCTTTCTGAGTTTGTTCTATTCTCTTACTGCTGTTGTTCTTGGTAAGCACAATAATAAGCTAAAACAGTACCTCCCTTCTTCAGCAACTATCTTTTCTTCATTCCACAAGAGTCAAGTTTATGCCTCCTGAACAATCCCAGAAGTCCCTTACAGCATAATATAGTGAGAGACATCGAACTCTGCCAGTGTTACTGGGTGTAGATGTAACCAGAAAAGAAGGCAGTGAAAAGAAACCCTGAATTAGCTCAATCCTTGTCTGCTTTAAGATAAGCCTCAGCTTGTCAAGTGTAATGCCAATACTACACTTGTCATAAGCATCAAGAGTTAACAGATGTTTTAAAATATATGCCTTTAATTTTTGTAAATTGCTCTGAAAAGCAATAAATAAAGAGGTTTTTAAAATTTCTACTTGCCTTCTTGTAAATAAAAATGTTTCCCCCGTGACTAGAAAGCCTATCACAAACACAGCTTGAGATGCTTAAGGATTATTTTTACCCACTAATAACAGAAGTTCTATATGTCAAATGAGGTATTAACTACGTGTCCCCAGCATCTTTAAATTGCACTCTCAGATAATCCAACATCACAGACACCAATTATGCCTGTATTTAGTTTCAAACCCTTTTGTGTAAACTGCAATTTCTTCCACACCAGTTCATTCAAAAATAATACCAATTAACTCAGTAGAATTCCATAAATTATAATGGCCCCATAAATTAAGAAAGCTGCAGGATTAGAATTAGGCCTTGCTATCTTTGAAGCCTGCTTTTCCTGGTATCTGCTCAACACGTTAATTTTGCTGGATCTGCAAGAATCGTAAGCAATTTGGTAACAAAATGGAACTAGAGTAGGACTTGCTGTCTGCCAGGTGGTGAAGGGAAAGTCTGGCAGCTTTGTGGGCACGGGTCTCTCGGGGTTATTTGCTTGTGTGAACAAAAAAGGAGCAACTGCCCCCATGTTTGTAATGTTTGAATCATTAGAATTGCACTAATTGAAACCTGCAGTCAAATTTACATGAGGAACTTTCACAGATGAGGCTACTGAGTTGTGCCTACCTCAATGCCCGTAGTAAAGAAGATTGTAGAATCATTCATGGCTTGCAGTTTGGCTTCTCTGCACCCACAAAAGAAATGCCTCCTCAGCAACAACTGTGTTTTCCTAAAGTGTAGGAAACTGGCACTTCAGCAGCAGATGCTAGTGAAAATATACAGAGAAATTCTTTCAGTCATTTATTCTAATTGATTTAAGACCTCATGTGTCTTCTGACAAGTGTAAAAACCTTTTAAAGTCATACAAACAAGTGACCCAACAATCCTAAATAGACAGTCCATGGTACAATAAAATGAAAGCAGCACACAGGAGGGATTATCCACTTTATTTTCTTAAGAAATGGATCAATGAAATAACTGTGCTCCAGGAACACGCTAAAAAAAATTTAATAGGACTTTTACAGCAGGTCGCCTTCCCCTTAACAAATTTTCACATTGCTTATAATAATGCAGATTGGACCTGGAATAATAAAAACATGAATCCAGTGCAACCCCAGAGCTATGTGATAGCAAGTACATTCCCAATCCCTCCCCCCGCAATTCCTCAAAACACCTGCAGAATCCCATTTCTACATCTAGCTAAAAATATTCTTGTCAAAATAGAAAAAGGTTTTTCTACAAAAATGTTGGGGGAAGTCATGACACTTCATCTAAATTGCTTTGCAGACAACTAAGTAGGATGATCAGTCTTGCCGAGGCCTTCCGTTCCGTGCTCTCGGCCGGATTTTCACCCGTTCCTAAAAATAGTCCAACATTGCCACCATGTGGTCAGGGATGGGCACGGTCACCGGGACAGCTGCACAGGACGGCTCCGGGAAAATCCAGGGCAAACGCCCCAGTCAGTGAATGACCACACCGCAAGTGAAAAAAAAAACCAAAACAGGGAAACTGGATCCCGAGAACTGAGTCCTTACGCAGGGAAGCCAATTCTAAGTGTGGACCAAGATAAGAAAAATAATTTAAGATATTCTGAGATTAAGTCTTCAGTATCGTGACGCTCCCCTCGCTAAAGGCACAATCCATTTCCGCTCGCTTTTTTTCCCCCTCAGTACAGCACGTCTTTGCCAACAAGCAAAATCCATGTGTAAGCACCATGCCTAAAACCCTTCATTTCTTCAAATATAAACATACTTGAAAATTTCGAAATCTTTTTTTTCCTGGAGTTCAGGAAGCAGTGGAAATTGAATTAAAAAAAAAAAAAATCATCTTTCACATAGACTTTTTCATCGCCGCCTTTCTCACACTGAAGAGATATGCTTCATAAATAATGTTTAAGAAGTTGTCATCATTCTGAAAAAGCAAAACAGGGAGTTGTTAGCAGGATAGGCACTTGAAGTAAAGAGATTAGAAGGTTATTTATTCCATTTTATGGACCAGATACTTTTCAGCCTTACTCTGTTTTAAAAAGGCTATTTCCTCTACGTAAAAATACGTATTATTTCCAAGCCTTGCCAGCAGCCTTACAAGAAGTGGACATGACTGTAGCTCAGCAAACAGTAGTGAGTACATAGAAAGCAGGTCTTCCAGATTCATTATGAATTTATTCTTGCATGATAACCCAGTGACAACACAACCTTGTAATTCCTTCTCTTCACCACCACTGACCTAGGGACTTCCTTAAACTGTGTCCTCCATCACGTCAGTCATAATTCCAAGCACGTCTAAAGGAAGAGGGAAACACCCCGGGTCTTGATCCTATACTAAATCCTACCTGGGCAAATCCCTGCATCTCGTTTAGCTCCTTTAGGCTTAACACTCCTAACAGATGCTGCTCCTTTTGCTCTGATGCTTAACTTTTTCTTTCTGAAGAACAATTTGCAAGAATGAGTCAACCCACATTAAGAAAGAATGTTATAAGTAGCTCACATATACATATGAGGATAATTACAATCAAGATATTACTTGTGGAAAATCAGGAGCATCCAAGATTGTAGTTTTATATAATGGAAAATGACAGCTAACAAATTGGCAGCAAACAATTTCCAGGTAACTCAGTTAATCCTAATTATCACCAAGAAAAGCAGGGTGATTTTATATATATAAAATATATATAAAATATATATTTTACAAGTACAGAGTTACAGAAGGTATAACCCAATTTTCCTTGACTAGTTTCCTTTTTAACTTCATATATACTATCCAGATGCTCAAAGTATGTAAAGACAGGATAATGAGATTTTTTTTTTAACCCTCCCCCCAAAAAAAGTACAGGGAAAAATGAGAAAAGCCCCTAATTTGTTAAAGATACTATCTTCTTTCTGGATTTATAATGTAAATAGCATTTTAAGTAACTTCAACATTCCAATAATGACTTTTAATTTTATTCCAAAGCCATAGAGGCATATAGTTTTGGCCTACAAAGTGGGCCCTTAAACCTATGTCTCTGTGTCTTGTGTTTTGTAGCCAGGTCTTCAGTTATGTAATCTCTCCTCAACTTCTACTCTTCAGATATTCATCACACGGCAAGTTAAGGAAAAAAACAGTCATAATTATGCATAATCCCAGAGCCATAAGCAAGCATCTCATAATGTTGTTAATGCTTTGCCACAATTAAACCTGAAAAACTGCAGCAAAAGGAATTTTATTCAATGTAATTCTCTAGTTCAAATGCTAAGCTGAACCAGTATACATTCATGTTATCTAACCCACAGTTTAAAGTTGCTCATACTCATCCTGCAATTTTAATTTCCCATCTGAATTCCTCTTACTGCTTGCATGCATCTCTGAAATATTTGGCAGCTGGGATAATCACCCATTATTTATCCTTAGCTAAAAATATAATAGATTTCTCTCTGGCTCATAGGCTGACCTTACAAAGCTTTCAGTCATTCTGTTCTTTTCCATCAAAATTATTATCTTTCCTGAACCCAAAATCAGACGCACTAATCAAAATGCAGTTGAACCACCAGCGTGCAAGCAGAAGCTCTCACATCCCCAGCCTATCTCATGGTGCCCTGTTACCAGGCAGCCACAGGGAGCACAACTTCCAACATATATTTTAATTATCCATTCAGCCTCTAGACAGACACAACTGATTATAGGGCACTTATACCAAAATGGGCATCGGGATTTTAAGCCAAGTGGGAGAATCCTTGGCGCTTCACCTGGATCAGGTGTAGAAGTGTTTCCTGCAGCTGCATCTTCGTCATGGAGGTGCTGTTGGCCACGGCTGGCTCTGGGGCTTGCAGAGGCAGGAGAAGGTTGGCTGAGCTGGCAGCAGGGTCTTGGCTGGCCGCTGCCAACCGCCCACTGTCATTGGCTTTTGGTGGAGCAGGTGTGGACTGGGTGAACACCATCGGGGACATCAACAGCGTAGGAGTCACAGTGGCAGGAATGCGTTGAGGTGAGATTACCTGTCCACATAAAAATAAAGTCATCAGTTGAACCTACCCACTTAACTCCATGGGAATGGAGATGATGGAAACTGCGGGGAGGTTGGCAACAGGCACAGAGACTGCTGGAGATCGATACAGTGATGCAAAACTCCGGCTCAGGACCACCCATAGGGTCTATTTCCAGACTAAAAGGGTCTTCCATTCAACTGGACATTGCAGCAATGGATTCAAGTGTGACTGAATCTATCTGCTAGGCACATGATCTTAGGACAAGAGCATTTTATTACAGAAATCAGACCACTATTAAATATCAGTACTTAGAGAATGCAGCTGTAAAGTCTTCTACATAGGGACAGTAAGTCAATAAGTTTAATCTTTGATAATATACTTACATGCAAATATTACTACTAAAGACTAATCTTTGTACCTTGTAATAGAAAGTATCTTCCAATTAAAATTTTCACATTACTTTATAAATCTATATATGCGTATATTTTATCTTCTCATTTTACTTAAGGAGAATGGAAAAAACCCAGAGATTCAGTGATTCATCCAAGAGTCAGAGTGAGCTGGTGGCAGTGTCAGAAACAGAACCCCAAACCAATACAGAGTTGACAAAATCAAAATGACCCTCAAAGAGAATGAAAAACTGGATGCTGCAGCAGTTCTGCAAGTTCACTCAGTATCCTAACCATGGCAACCTGCAAAGATGGGTGTCAAATAATTTTTAATTTCAAATTTTGCAATGCATCTTGGAACTGTAAAACATGCGGGATTAGCAAACGCTATCAGATGTAACATGCAACATAACAGAAAGTCAATTCACTCAGTTTGCAGGTATTAGACCTCTCTCTAGGTAATTCTGTAATAAATCTTAATCCTAAACGGCCATATTCCTGCTATTCATGTATCCAACCTTCTGTTCAAAGAACAGAAAACACAAACTAATTGATACAAGCTCACCAAAGCTCCTCCCTTTTGGACCGGAGCATGATTTATTGCTATTATATAAAGGTGAAAAGCTACTGAATTGCATCATTCTGTGTCCTGGGTTACATTTCAGGTTTGAAGAAAAATTAGAATTAAGAAAATAAAACTGAGGCTGCTCCCCTAGGTATGTAAAACCCTGTAATTTAATATTAAAGAACATTCCCATTTTTGTAGCTTGTCTTACTCCTAGTTATGATTGTTATACCCAAGATGTTCCTGAACTATGTTAGTGAGACCAAAACACAAAAAAAAAAAATAGAAAGAAATGAGGAGGACAGTTCTCATGCTGTTTTAGAGAAAATTTAAGGAAGCAGAAAGACTAGGAGTTGGGAAAGACTCATGGATATTAGAGAGCGTGCAATATGCACCTAATGCAAAAACCTCCCCTACTTTTTCAATATTTACCCAGTTAGGTAAATATTTTTTCTCAAATAGAGAATACTACTTCAAAACTCTTGACCTGCAGCTTTTCTCCAATTCCATGTCATGTAATCATAACAGTGATCATCAGACCTGAGTTACAAGCTCCCGAATGAGCAGAGGTATCACTAAATCGCTGTAGGTTTGCTCCAAACAGTCAGGTAGTGCCTATGTTTGCTCACCTCTGCTGAAAATCAACACTGAATTTAGAAGAAAACCAAAGTGAGTCCAAAGTGACAACCCCCTGTGGAGTGAGACCTTCGGACTGGGCACAGATGTTCTCCTGAAAGTGAGAGGATTCTTCTCCTGCCTCTGGAAGACTGTCCCCAGACACTTATCATAATTTCTGCTCTACTCATCCATGCTGCTGAAGTAACTTCTCTTTAATTTACCTCCAGCAAAATTGGCAGGGTTTGCTTAAACAAGATGACTCTTCCCAATGTGATTTAAAGAATGGATATACAAACTGCTCTGCAAGGGCAGAAGCCTCCCGCAAAGGGAAGGTTGGGAGCAGCTGGAGGAGATAAACTGTCCCACCGACATGGCTGAATCTGCCACAGACTATGTCAGACCTAGATAACACATCCCTCGAAATCAAAAGACATTTTTCTCTGGAGTCCAAGGCAAATTAACAAAACCTGTGACAAACTGCGCTCTTAGTAACATGCAATTTCTCCTGTCAAACACATGCACATGCTGGGGGTTCAAAAGACGTGAAGAATTATGTCTTCTCAGCACAGAAACGCTTTTGGTAGGACCTGCCAAGCATATGGAAACTATATGGAATGAGCAATATTGCCATCTACTGGTGACACAGCCAACATCGACAGGTTAGTGCAGAACTTCAAACATTTGGGTCAGAGGAACAGAAAATCTACATCTCATTTTTTCAGTGCTTATCATTTGTGTCTGTACACAATACTAAAATGTATTTTTTTGCTAAGTGTTCATGCTCAAAACTTCTCTCATATAACAAACTTTTACATAAACCACATGGGTTGTTTTTTGACTTTTGTTTTTTAATATAAAGGCAAATTTTCATTTCAGATTCAGTTCAGATCACCTTGAGTCACTGGGACAAGTGACACCCATCAGAAAATGGGATGCTGATCTTGGCATTAATAGTGCAATTCCTATAACACCATACTTTTGCAGAAAGCACTGAAAATGCCCTGCAGGGATATTAACAGCCTTTGGACCAATCTTACAGCTTGAGTCACAAGTCATAACAGCCCTTCCAAAATTCGGTTGATCAACTTCTTTCCCACAGAACCCGAGTTGCTTGTTCACCCAGCCTCTACTAAATTATCTCCAGCTTTATCAGGTCAACACTTAAATCTCTCAGTCACTAATAACAGAGTAGGAGTCTACCGTCAGCTGTGCAGCAGTGAAGCAAGAACAATGAGAAAGGTGCGAAACAGTTGTTGCAATATATAGGATTCCTTCTCTGAAGCCCAAGGGCTCCCTGAGATATCAGTCCAATGTTCTGCGTGGCTGCTGGCAGAGAGGTGACATGGTGGCTGGCAAATTCACATAACACCATGAGCTATGGAATGCAACGGATCTCCTGTAATGCAAACTGGCACTTCTGTTGCTCCTGCGTGAGCAGAATCTCACGAGCACCAAGTGCTCCTCTGGAACATCAGCACCCACTGGGTGCTGGGAGCCTCGAACAGCTTTTAGCGGCATTACTTAAAACTGAGAACATCTAATCTAAGAACGGCTCAAGAACTTTAAATGCAGTTAACTAAAATAAAGCTGGTTACAATGCCAACATGGCTTTGTGTTTCAAGTTTAATTTAGAATATTTTAATTGATGTTTAGCTACAGAATCGTAACTTAATTTTTGAAACAAGTTCAGTGCACCTATTTGCATTCCTCTTGTGCTGAAACTGCAGTCAGGACAACGGAGAGGCAATGGTGTGATGCTCACACCAAGGATACAAGATACCATGCACAAGCTTGGAAGATGTAACACTGTGTACAAAACACACTCCTGACAGAAAAATGCTCCAGGAAATGAGAAAATTGAGCTGCAAGAGAAGTGGCCTTCTGCAGAAAAGATAAATTTATGTCTGGGTTCTTGTAAGCACTTTTAAAACCATAATTCTGATTAACATAAACACTTAAGCACGCATGTATCTATAATCAGGATAACACATGCCTAACACTAAACATATCCTTAAAAGCCCACTGCAGATTAATGCTTTTTTATTGTATCTTAAGCACATGTTACTCCCTGTCTGCATAAGGAATACTTCACAGAATAGGGTTGGCTCCAGACCAGACTGAATGCTTCCAAGTATTATTCTTCAGCTTTTACTTTTTTCTTATTTTCTTTTTTTTTTTCCCTCCTTTTATTTTTTTTGGTAACTGGCCTCTTCCTTTCCATGTGGGAGATCACAGTTCTTATACCATATGGAGATGCAGCAGAAGCCAATTTAAACTTGGACTTGTAATGTGTCAATTGTGGAAAAGACTATTGCTTTCATTTTCTTAGTGCTGCTGATGGATTTAGGGTGTTCCTTTAATATGATTTTTCCAACAACAGACACTGTCCAGATACCTCTCTATTCCTGTCAGACTTTTTAGGATTTGCTTTTTCTGTATGCTGAAGTACAGTAGAAGAGGCAATACCAAAAGGCAAATAATTACAGAGAACAAACCTTTTGCAGCATTTGTTGTCAGAATCTGCTTTGATCAATTTTGCATGAGCATGTGCAGATGTATTTGTGCCAATTCAGTTTCACTCCAATGTCTACTCTGCAGGCATGGCAGCACTTAAAGCCTCTGGTCTACTGCAAGGATGATATTATAAAAAGATTAATATTGGTTTTAAAAGTTGTTTTTTGTCTTCCAGGGATTTTTTTTTTCAAAAGGAGGCATATTTCCTGTGGCTAATTCATGGCTTCCAGAGGAACACAGGCTCACTCCTTCATTTTTAGCCTCCCTGCTTTTGCTTTTTTGGCAATCTGCTGCATGTGAAAGAGGCCATTGCTTCCAGACTGCAGAGCTTTAGGTGTCCTAAACAACAATTAGTCATGCTTTCATTATCATTTGAGTCTATGCATTAAATCTCAAAAGCAATACTAAATGTGTAGGAAGAGCTGCATCTAATAGTGTTTCGATGGCAGCTGTGGCTGTGTCAGCCTGTGAAGCCACTCCTAGGCAGTCTCAGTCTCCTTGGTCTGCTCACAGCCATGGAAAAGGAGACTGAGAGTCTCAGTTGCTTCCCTTTTTTTTTTAAGGTAAACTTGCACCAGTAATCACAGTGAGTGAGACTTGGTCCAGAGAAGATTCTTCTTTTCTCACAAGCTAGTGTTCTATCCAAACTCAAGCTGTAAAATTGTTGTCATTGCATTATGTCAGACCTCGGTAATTGCCTTTCCATATTGCAACTAATGCTGGCATCATTTTATTTTTCATATATATACACAAATAAAGTCATTAGCCATAGCAGCATTTACAGGGATTTTAAATTTGAAAAAATATATCAGCATATTTCCTTTTTTCTTATTTATGTATACTGACTAATAATCTATAGCCTGGCACCTGCCTCATTTTACTTTTACCTTCAAAGTAGGAATGTCTTAGGTCCTTATGCTACCACTACATGTACCAGTGGATCAGACAATTTCTTACATTCAAAGCAGGCAAGTTCCATTCCCAGTGAAAACAAGTAAATTTTTGTGACTCTGGATCCTCTTTTTATTCTTTATCTCTCCACTGGAAAGTCAGAGTTACCATCTGTAAGCAACTGATTCTGAATAATTTTAATGACTAATCCCCAAAAAACTCTTTCACACAGATTCAAAACCATGCTGCATTAATTAAGAGAACAAAAATAATGATGGCTATTTGCTATATCAAATGCATCTTCCTCTGACCTCTCTCATGGAATTACTTGACCTGTCACAGACTTAGTCACAGATGTGGCCCTTAAAGTACTATTTCAGGCTCTTCACATATAGAACAACTTTCTAGCACAGGGAGGATTCTTGGAGCACATTGAAGGATTCTGTAGTCTTTCATTCAGGTTTTGATAGAAATAGAAAAATAGAATAAAATAGAAATATAACACTGGAACAGTTGCAACAGAAAAGCAGCTTCTGAACTTTACACTGAAAAGGGGAATGCTTTTTCAATTGCGTAAGTAACGTAGAGACTCAAAGACAAGTCATATTCCAGTACAACACAAGTCTAGTGTAAAGTCTGTCCACAATAAAGGAAACTGAAAAGGGCTTAGCTGCATCCCTAAACAGGACATGTAAAGACATTCTAGTGTAGAAGATCCTTTAGAAAATGAAGTTGTTAAAGACGGTAGTTGTCCAGGATGGGACATTTTGTAATTGGATGTGCTGCTCTTCTGAAGACCAGATAAAAGTACTCATGAGAGAGACACAGTCTCTTGACATCTCCTGAATTTTTTAAGACACCAATCTGACTTTTAGGATCAAAATCACCAGAATTATGGGGATTTGCTTTTTTGGTTGCATTCAGGTACAAGACCTTTTTTCAAAATAATAGATAGCAAATAAAAAAGAATAGCTAATGAATAGCTAGAAGTAACAGGTGTGGTACAAGATAACTCATTCACCAATATACAAACACTTCAGAAAGCCAGTGTTAGAAAACAAGGGACCCTTTGAGCATCTTTAGTAACTGGAATGCAGAAGAATGCATATCTACACAGAGAAAGCTGTAACTACTTTTGTAGAAAAAATTATTAAACCCAAAATATTATACTCATTAACCAGCAATGACACGCAACAGCCTGAGACTAAATATGGGAACTGAAAAGTAGGTGACTTTTCAAAGGGCCTCTGGAAAAACCCAACACTGCAGTATTTTTTGGTCATCACTGATGTGCAAGAGATGTGGCCTTCAGTATTTACAGTATCACGTTTTGGTAAATCAGAACTTAACTGATGTTGTTAAAGTAACGCCTGCAAAATGAATGACCGTAACAAGAATATGCTGTCCAAAATGAAGGAAAAACTAACAGAATAAATCATCAAGTTTAAAAGACTGCTAGAATTTTTTTTGTTTATTTATTTATAAAGTTCCTGATTTACCTGAAAGAGTGCGCTCTGTTTTTCTGTACCCGGCGCCTTTTCTATCCAGGAATCCAGTGGTTTCAGTGTGTTGGTATTCTGAGTAACAACAGGAAACTTAGCTGCCAATGTTGGTCTGCTGGATACGTGCAACTGTTGTTCTTGTTGCACTATCTGGAGTTTTTTCAGTAACTCTTGAGGTGAAATCACCCCGGAATTGGCTGCTTGATTGCCAGAGAGAGAAAGCGGCTGTCTGGGAAGTTTGGATTGTTCTTTACCAAGTGTTTGAGCCTCTAAAGTCTGGCCCGGTAGGGACCCATTGAAATACACCAAAGGTGGCTGGCTCATGTTATTCACTGTTGCTGCTGGTGCTCCCACAGCAGCAGGAGTCCTGCTGAACACCGAAGCCGTCGAGTTCACAGGTCCTGTCGCACTGGGGTCCATTTTCGTCACTGACCCTGACTGACTCTGCAATTTCTGCAGTAGGCTCTGAGTGCCAGCAGCATCCTGAACCATGTGAGAGGCTGCAATACCATGAGAAGTCACAGGTTGGAAGAGTCCTGTGAAAGTCTCACCCACGGGGTGGATATTGCCGTTTTCACAGAGCCGGTTCTCGGGGAACTCGGCAAGGGGGTGAAGGTCTGTCCCACGCACCATCAGCTTCTGAATGGCGGGGCAGAGCTGCTTCTCCGCAGAGGGTGACTGCCTGCTGGGCTCCTCGTAGGACAGCGAACGTACCACACCCTGCCTAACAGGAAGGTTCTCTTGGTGCTGCTTGTTAAGTGGTTCTGAGACATCTTGCTTTCCAAACAGTGCTGTCAAAGACAAGTGCTGTGGTTCAGGGTCCGCATTCTGCCAGGGGACAAAGGAAAAGAATAAACATAGTTCCCTCATGCATAAGTGGTGACAATATTTAGCCGGCAGTGTTCAAGGAAAAGCTGAGAAAACTGCTATGCTCTTTTTTCCCCAAGAGGATTTTTAATAGTTTTGTCACATAGGAAGGGCAAGAAGACTGTTGCCAAGCTGCTAATGTGGGAGAAAAATCACTGCATCTGAGATATAGCAGTGGCTTTGCTTTAAATATCATGAGAGAGCATCTTCTCTTTCAGCCATCAGTGCAATATTAGTAAGAGACTGCCTGTTAAGAAGTAGGGCTGCTTCTTGTGCATCTGCTGGTCACAGCTGAATTCAGTTTTTAGGATTCTGCAGTGTGATTTGGCTTGAAGATATATTAAGAGAGACTTTATTTAGATTAAATTATTTCACCTAAAGAAAAAAAAATAAACACAAAAGCTGTGGTCCAGCAAATTACTAGATAAGCTTGTGATCAAAGAAGCATCTAAAATTTGAAAGACTAGTATTTCTTTGTTGCATCGGGGTAGTATGTCTGTAATTCACATGCTTCCACATCCTATAGTGGGGGTTCGGGAGCATTTATAAAACAGATCAGTTGTGCATTAAAATCATTCCTTACAGTGGTTCCATCTCAGATTCCTGCACTGACCTTCCCACTCAAATAAATATTCCTACATGACAGCAGCACTAGTGAGAAAACACACAGCACATTTCACCTTGCTCTGCTGAGAGAGTCGTTGATGCTGATTGTCACTGGGCTTCACTGGAATCGGTTTGATCAGGTTGGGGTTGTTATAGATTGCAGAGGAGCTGGTTATTTGTTTTGGCTCTGAGCAGGTCTTACACTGCAACAGAAAAGAAGTATCTTTTAGTATGTGTGACAGTATCTTTTCGCCATACTTCTCAACTGTAGTAAAATACAGACATAAACAGGTATTCAATAACCAAAAATACTAATTGCAGCACTGACTATGAAGTATCACGCTACTGGAAGAACTGTAACAACTGCAACCTAATTTTCTAAAACCATGAGGCATATGAAAAGTGAACACTTGACTCCAAGATTTCCCAAGTATGAGACTTCCCCCTAATTTAAATCTCAGTACTTTTTTTGATCTTCTGCTTTTCCTGCACTTAACAGAACATAAAATAATTTTTAAGAGCACTTTAGAAACCAAGCAACAGACATGCTTTTCCTGCATCAATAGGCAGCTAGAAGTAGTTTAGATCCGTAAAGGATAAATGTGCCCATAAAGAACATTTAAAATGCTTTTTTTAAAAAGCAGAATTATAACTCAAACTCTTTTACATAAATCTTCAGTTTGTTGGAAATTGGAGGATGCATATACCTGCACAGAAAATTAAAGATTTAATCAATTTGTAGAATCATTATGTTTTCTTATTAAATATGACAATATTAATAACAAGATTAATAAAAACATGGGCAGAGACAAATAACTAAAAGTGATCAGGGACATGGAATGACTGTCATATGAAGAGAAAAGGGCATGATTTAATTCAGAAAAAAACCCACAGAAAATGCTGCATGAGAGAGATAGAAAAGGAAAAGGTGAATAAGATGCTCCTATTTACATTGTAAAATATAAGAATATAGTCAATGAAACTAAAAACACATTGGGTATATGAGGAATGCTACTGTCAGTAGAAAAGAAAACAGTATATTGGAAGTCATTGTCACTTGATACAATTGAAACCAAAAAACTGGAAAGATTTTTTAAATAATTATCTAACAAAAAGTTAATTCTATCCAACAATAATATTCATAGTTAATTATCTGAATTTGATGGGCTCTAAATTTTATGCTGCAGGACAAGTGGCTGGGTGAGCTATGATCAATTTTGGTTTCTCATTCTTTCCTCCAAAAAGCCCAGTCTTGTGTGTTACTGGGATCAGAATTCTGGACTGGGCAGGCTGTGTGGGCACACTGCAGAGTCACTGCTGTGTGACTTGAAAATGCCAGTGTCCTTTCCAGAACCTTCTGAGACAAGCTTCTTAGCTCCTTAGGCTAGGTGAGAAAATAACCCCCACTCTCAAATAAACAAAACGGATCATTTAATCCATTTCTGACACCTACTGCAGCAATAAACAAAGACATGCTGGTGCCAGGGCTGCTCAGTAAAGCAGAACCCGAGTTCTCCCGGGGACTTAAGGGGCTCTAGGAGGTCCTGAATGCTTTCTCTGCAACATTTGTCCTCAGGAATCTCAGGCCCCTGAGGCTGGTGAGAAAGTCTGGAGTGATGAAGCCTCACTTGGTGGGGGAGGATCAGGAAAGGCAGCATGAAGCTCTTATTTGATCTATATTAAAACAAGTGAAGACGATTTTGTTTTTCAGACTGGACAGATCCTATATGATACTACATAGACCAAAACTGCACTTCAGCAAGATTAAATAGCTTTTTTCTCCCAAACTATTCTCTTTCTAATGATGCTGCTTTTTCTTCAACATACCTCCCTTCTTATTCCTATTTTTCACATAACCCGTATAAGCTTTTTCTTTAACACGGTGGATAACATACTCTTGAATATTTCACAATGAGTTCTGCAGAACTTAAATAATATCCTTATTTCCTCAGGGTATTTTAATAGGCTGAATTCTTCAGAAACCGTAAGTACCTTAGATTCCACTGTCATACTCTGCATGATCACAGAACTAAGCATATAAAAATGAGGCGAGAAGCAGCAGAGTTTAACAAAGTTATCACTGCACAAGCATTTTTCAGACCAAATTCCTCAACAAAATGAACATCAGTATACGCAAAGGCCTATAGGGAATGACATTGACCTGACTTGGTATCACTGCTGTGATTTAATAACATGGCTACTAGGCTGGTATCAAACACAGAGTAGTACATTGAAGAGAAAAAAAAGCCTGTGATGATTTCAAAAGAATCTGTGACTATTGGAGCTCAGAATATAAGGCCATTTTGGCAGATGGGGAGCATGGCCTTGCTGATGAGTAAGTTAGGAGCACCAGCACGACATTTTAAGCAACTGTCAGGTAGACGGGTAAAGAAGATTCCAGATGTCATCATCAACAAACAGAAAAAAGCAGCATGAAAGAAATGTCACCATGCTCTTTAGTGATAGAACCAGGAAAGCACTCATCAGCTACAACATTTGACTTTGTTTTGTTCAAAACCGTGCTCCTACAGAAGATGCACAAGAAATCAAAAGGTTCTAGGATCAAGTCAAAGAAAGGCTCGGCAACATTGGAACAAAACATGGTGAATTGTGAATCAAAAAGAGCAAGAACATCACTGAGGATGTTTAGGTGAGTTTGGTATAGGCAGAGACATTTGAGGAAAACAGCTGCTCTGTGTTGAGGGATTTCCTGGTCTACCTGTACGATACGAAGCTCAAGCTGGACAGGACACTGCCAAAGGAAACAGCCAATGGATAAGCACGGAACCTCAGTACTGCAGTTCTCCTGAGGCAAATACCATGTCATATCCCGATCTTATGCTCTGTAGCGAAAACCTGACTTTGAGACGTGTGAGCTACAAAGAACTGTCAAGAACAAGGACGAGATACTAGAAGTTCTAATACAAGGAAAGAACATCGGCCACAGCTTGATGGAACTTAGAAGAGCTTTGTAGATTGATGTCTATGCTGAAAGAAATGAAGTGGGCTTTGAAGTCAGAGCTCGAGGGCAGACCTAAAAGGCCATGGAAAGTGAGGATTTCTACCTACCTGATGTAGTGCAGCCACAAAATGCCATTAACAGTCACATGAAGGTGCACAAGGTGCTCAGCAGAAGAGAGTAACTAAAGAGGATAAGAACTGTCTCACTGAAGAGCAGTAGCAGCAAGGTTTTCCAGTCAAAGCCCTGCTTAAGTGAGACGTATGGAACCACTTCAGACTGTTTAAGCATAGTAATGTCAACTTTGCATCATCCAGGCTGCCTATGGCAGTGCTCTCAGGAAAGCTAGACCTTCTGGATCCCACCATCAAGTCTCTCACACAGTCAACAAACCAAAAGCAAAGACACCTGAAAACTTTGAAACTATATTCCTGTTTGGTCAGGGCAGTACCAGTGGAACATTTTGCTTAAAAACAGTGAAGATGCAGGCAAAGAGCAGAAACAGCAGTCCAGAGGTCATGCTTACATGCTACCAGAAATTATGTTCTCATCAAATGGTTGTGTGTCCTTAGCAATGAAGAAGGAAGGTTCAGTTATATTGGACATACGAAGCAGACAAAGGACATCCACTTAACCTGACCTTTACTGCATCAAAGATGGTGTGGTAAGTGCTGGAGAAGGTCTGTGCAGCACAGAGCTAAGACCTGAGCTTGTCCTGCAGTACAAGGCACAATGGTCAAGGAGAAGCACATTTTGTCATGCTTTGTTCTGCACTCTCAGAGCTCTTCAACTGTTTATCTCCCTGGCTATAATCATGAGGCCAGCTAACACCACTTCTTCTTGCCAGAGATCAAGAGAAGGCAAGTGCATAAGAAACTCATTTTTCAAAAAATAATTCAGTGGTTTAGCATCTTAACGCTCCATTAAAGAAAAAAAAAAAAAGGGAGGGGAGGGCTATGTATTTTATTTTGCTTGTAACCTCTAAACGTGTAACTTAATTTGGGAACAAGATATACCCTTCAAAATTAGTTACACCACTAGAAATTGAGCAGATTTCCTTAAAAGTTTTGAAAATTGGTGATTTTATTCTACAGCTTCCAATACTTTAAAATACCCTCTTCACTGAAACAACACAGAATTCAAAAAGGAGCACAACGTATTTCCTAACTGGTTTTAGCACATCAGCATTTTAATTCATAATATATACACTGGCAAAAAAGCAGATGTCATAAAGCAGCCAAAAAGCATAACTGCTCCAAAACATATTGACATTAAATACAAAAATGGTTGTCATTGCTTTTACCTATCACACTCTTTTGAAATTTATATTGCTAACAATAAAAGAAATCACACATCTCCTGCTCTTAAGAGGTAAGACACTCCTAGTCCTCATGCTCCAGATGAAGAGGAAGTTATCATGTTATTTTTTATTTCCTTGGCAATCCCTTAAAAGCAGACAAATTAAAAGATGAAGTAAGAAGCAAGTTTTCAAAAGATCTTATCTGCAAAGGGAAAAATCCTAAAAGCTGTTATTTAAATAACAGAATTTCCTCTTCTTGTCTTGATTTTCTGTGTGCTAATGTAGAAATGGAAGGTAACTTCTTTTCCATTTATTACCTCCTTTTCATAGAATCTGAAGACAGCTTAATATTTTTCCAGTTTTCCATTTACAGTATTTTAAGATTATTTAATGGAAACCTCTTAAAACATTTGGTAACATCTCAGATCACACTCTCTAATGCCAAGACTAGATACTGATTCAGTATTAAAACATAGAAAATATACCCGGTTTTGGAAGTGTTTGTCTGCCATAATACTTAAAAACAGAAACTACAAAGGCCCCAAGCTTGAAAAGAAACTATACCACAACATAAAGGGCTACATTTCACCATAACTCAAACAGTTTGCTATTATCTTTCTGAGGATGTTATTAGTAGCTACATTTCAGAAAAAAATAAACATAAGGAATTTAAAGAGAGAAAAAGATATATATATATATTTCCAGACTCAGAACACTTATGAGCTTTATTATTGCTTGACAGCACATAAAGCAGTACAGGAAACAGCAGCAGGAACCTGCAGGCTCTGTAACAATTTGCAGCTTATATATGAATAGTTAAAATTATTAGATTTTTATTCCCCAAAGTAAAACGTTTTTGATTGCTCAATAATAGAGAACATTATTAGTCCATTAGTTACTTCTTTATTTAGAAGCCTCAGAAGACCAAAGAAGCACATGGGCTGAAACCATACTACCTCTCAACCTTTTCATTTCCTTCCATTAGCATCTGAAAGTAGCTAACAACCACAATTAAAAGCAGTAACTTCACTGTCAAAGGCCTCCTCTGAGCGAAGTCATTTGTACAAACCACAGAAACTATTACCAGGTGAGCACTTCACCCAGAAAAAGGGCACAAGGTGCTACTCAACAAGCACAGGTGCTCTAAGGATAAAAATGAAAGGCATTTTATGCTTGTTCTTACCCTCTACCGTTCAACAAATAAATCAATCATATACATGTTCTCCTTCCAGAAGTTTTTATTGATGGCATTTATTTCTTCTGAACCTTTTGCAAATTCTGTCAGAACTTTTCTACCAGCCACTCCACAAAACGAGAGAGCACGCTGTCCGAAAGCAATTTCACTTCTGAGTAAAACTATTCAAAAACGAAACAAATCAAAATCAAACCTTTTATGTTTCATAACATAAAGCAGGAGAGTGTTGGCATCACAGTATTGCCAAAAAGAAGCATCTTCTTTTCATAAAAAACAAGTCTCACCTTGGTATACTCATCTTTGGCCTTAGTAAGCATCCGTAAGATATCCACTTCTTTGTTATTAGCAGAGTTCATGATCATTGGGGACACTCCTGTTCCTGTGCCCTGCTGTGCTTTGACTTGTTCCTGCTGAGTTAGGCTGAAAACATGGAGGGGAGAGGAGAATATACAAGACAAAAACCCAGATAAAATATAAAAAGTTTAACCACAACTATTGTACAATGCTTAATTGAAACTCAAATATTTTTGGTTTTCCCCCATCTACACTAAAGCATGTATTAAAAAGATCTCTATTAAAAGATCTATATAAACCCAAAATTTGACGTGAGATTAATTTGCTCCAATCTCGAATACACTAGACCATAGAATAAAATTTCTGTAACTGAGTCACAATTTCTACATCCAGAAGGAACAGGGAATTTATAGTGTTATTCAGTTCTGCTGGTGGTGGAGGATGGCAAACACACACAAATCAGGCATTAACTACTAGCAAATGACCAATTTCCTGCCCCAGCTGTTTTATTATTATTGTAGAATGCTGAGAATTAAAACACACAGCCAATTGGCTGAGCAACAGGGTATTTTTTATCTATATGAAATACTGCTATTATAAACCACTACACGTGGTTTACATTTGCATGAATCCTCTGAAAACTGGGTTTTATTGTAGTAAATTACCAGTTTGAGAGCACCTAATCACCACCAACTGAAACTTGAGCTAGTTAACTAAAATGAGCTGTCAAAAACCTGGGTTTCCTAGGGTTCATTGCTTATTTCTGTAAATTCATCCCCATCAATTATTTCTTGGGTCACAACTGACTCATTTTAGAGCTGTAGGATACACAGCAAAACTAACAAATCCCACTAAACAAACCCTCACCACTGTCAGTCTGTGTTTCACAATGTTTTGTCACTGCAAAATGAAAAGCAGCAGGTAGCACTTTAAAAAAGGATATATAGAGGAAACATGACTACCTTCCCATCCAGTATTTTATCACAAATCCTATTTGGAACATAGTGGTAGAAGAGTTAGAGCACTTTGCTATGAACTGAGATGTGTGAGGATGAGCCTTGTGTGGACTTGTACTGCAGGGCACATAAATGGGCTTTTGGGCACTCGGCAACTTTGGCAATCAAAGTTGATGTCACTCTCTCAGCAAGCCTCTGGGTACAGGAGCTGTTAAGACTGAGACAGATGACTTGAGAGATCCACGGGTCTTTGCATTGTGCTTTGTTGGCATCTAACGCTGTCAGCTTGACTGTACCCACTTCCCAGGGCTTTTCTTGGGATGATAAAGATGTGGCTCTACATCATCACTCCTCCTGCCCCTTGCAAGATTTGTGATGCAGTGATATGTCCAGCCCTACATACCACAAGCAACCGGAATATCCAACCACTGCCTGCTCCTACCTGGCCCTTTTACTATATCCTCCACATTATAGCTCTAAAAAATGTAGATTGCATATGTTGATAAAATCTGTGAGACATCAGCTCCTTCCTCCTCCAAACAAACACGAAATCCTGCAGAACTCTATCATGAAAAAAGGGTCATTGCAAACAAGCCCATAGCAAGGCCACCCTGAGGGTAGAGCAGAAGAGTGAGCCCTGTCCATCCTGGACACATGAAGAAAGGAGCGAGAGTGGAAAAAACTATCCATGACATTCTTATATTAAAATCCAGCTGAGAATACAGTTCTGTGTGATCACCAACTTGACTGCAAAATTAAAGCTTGTGTAATATGTATAAAATAATAACATCTTTATGTACATGAAAGTAAGAGATTCAAAGATAATTGAAGTCTTGCTTTATATTCCAAAAACAAAGTGAATTTTGTACATATCACTAAGAAATGGAGAAGCAGGGATTCAGCCATGATGTACAAACAGGACAAAGCCCATAGAAATTGTATTAATATAATATGCCTTCATGATTGCCTGCACTTATCTTGATTGAAGAAAAAAAGTAACAGTAACATTGAAAAACAAAACCTTCCCAAACTGAAAAACATATTAAAACCCCAAAGAATACAATTCTTCAAAACAGATCTCTGAGTCATCAGGAAATAAATCATATCAACTGTTACACTCAGATGTAGCCGGAAAGCTGCACTACAAATTAGGAAAAAGTATTGCAATACAGTTACTTATTTCTGATCATACAAAATGCAGGCTTGACAACTGCAACGAAGTTTATAAATACAGGTTTAAAGCAGAAAAGTATGATCATCCTAAAAATATAATGTGCATGTATGTACAGAAATACATATGTAAAAAAGCACATAAAAAAGTCTTGTTTACCCATCACTTACTTTTTCATGAGCTCTGCAATTCTTTGGCATTCTTCCTTATCATAAAACCAAATCCCATATATGGACACTGTAAATGCACATGAAACACAAACTATGAGAATCTACTCAGACAAAATCTACCTGGTAGATATTTAAAAGTGACCTGTAAAGGAATTAAAAAATTTATTTCTGTCTTATGTTTTCCCCATCTATAAACACAAAAAGACACCTGAGATCCTAACAAAATTAAAAAAGATCAAAGGCACATCTCTAAGCATGTAAATTACAAGCTCTTAAATATTTAATAGAGGCAAAGGTATTTGATCCTTTTCTTCAGAACACTAAACCAGTGGGGTTTTTTTCTTTAAAATCTTCTTCTCTGTCATTTTTTTCAGTTGTCATATCACATCCATTAGATTCCAGTGACTAGCATACTGCAGGGAGTGTTGCATGCATACATAAGTAGGAAAATCTATTTAGCTTTCAACAGTGTTCAGGTCTATCTTACATAGCATCAAAGTTGCTGAAGTAGTAGGAACATACCTCTGCCTCCCTGTAGATTTCCTATAATGCTGCCCATTATTTTCACCACAAAAGAAGTAATTACCTGTAGCCAACCCCAAGATTAGAATTCTGTGCGTAAGTTTAGATCTTCACTAAAGTAAGTGTCTGCAGCAACAACAGATTTGAATTTACCAGTAGTTCAAGATTTTCAAACATACACACCGCTCATGAAACCATTATGATGATAAGAATCATAATGGGACTGTAGTTAGTGCAGGTTCCATAATCATCCTGAACAGGGAGCTTGTTTCCACTCACAGCCATGTGATACAGCTCTGGTAAGATAGCCTGGGAATAAATCTACAACACTGTCTCAAAACAATCTGTCCACATTTGTCAGGGTAACTGTCCTAGTTTTCACCTCAGGCATCTGCTGTGAGAAGAGGAAGGCAGAAGCACAAAGGCTTAACACAGATCTTCCCAGCTCTATCACCACAACCTGGTGCACCATCCATGTTTGTGGTACCAAACAGGTAGGTGCTGTGTTTCTTCCCCCTTCCCCCTCCTACCCTACTGCAGGTGAGAGTTTTCCCTTAACCTCACTAAGAAATGGCAGTTCTTAACATGTCTTCAAACACAGTAGTGGCTAGATTTCATTTGAAAATGGGTTTCATTTGAAATGGATTGAGTACCTGCTTAAAAACAATTGCAACACTGACACTGATGATGTAATATTTCCTTAGATCAGCAGAATCCAAAAGCAATAACTCCTTCAATTCCACAGAGCCAAACCCATGGCACATGAAGTGTACATTGGCTTTGTTAGTGTTTGGAAAGAAAACGAATGTACAGCTGATTGTAAGACAAAAGTGCAATATTTTTCTCCATTCCCCCTCGAATTTTCAGCTGTGTATTGTCTTCTATAGAACTAAAAATGGTTCAAACTGTTTAATGCAGCACATTGGTGAAAAGTCTAAAATATCCCACAAACCAACAGACACTCTGTAGACATACAAAAACTGACTTTTAAAAGATATATTGTCCTTTTTTTTTTGAAAAGTGTGATGATTTCTATTATTCAAGTAACATAATACATGCCAGTGGTTCTACAAATGTGCAACGTAAGAGCTGAACTGCACAAATAATCTCAGCTTTTTTAACATAAATATTAAAATATGCATGAAAATACACATTAATATTCTAGCACATTCCAATAGGCATCCAATAATAAATTGTGAATCTGTAAAAGAATGTGTGAACTCACTAGGTTCCAAAACACCAACGTGTTATGCAAAACTACACATTCTTCTGATGAAATGCATTTGAAAACTTGTTGTCCAAATCACAAGTATTCTTCAATGCAACAACACAGCAGGCAGACTGAGAACCCCAGTCAAATTAAATTTGTTTTAATCAAGAGTCTTCTTTGTTATAAAAAAACCTCCTGTGCTGAAGAGTAATGATGAAATTTTGGCCATCTGCTCCATCTTCTCCAATTTTTTTATGTCTGCCACAGCTGGTGGCACCATCAATATGAAACACAGGTTGAGCAGCTTCACCTCATGGCCAACTGATCAAACATGTCATAGACTATTTATGAATATCTAATAAATCTGAATACTGACAGTCCCTTGGAAATGCTGCAGTGCTTCTGGCCATTACAAGTTGAAAGACTGGAATCAAAAGCTAGTTGATTCCAGCCTAGTTTAATAGTTTACTTCAACTCAGTGAGAAACACAAGTAAACTGTCTGATAACCAGTATAACAGGTCATTTCAGATTTTACAGAACTACAACTAATATTTTGAAATAGAATTCCAACAAATACAAACCCATTTCGGATCACAGAATAAGGACACTGGGTCTGTCCCACCAAACCAAACCACCACCCTTAACTCCAGCTTTCAGTCAGGATACTGCAGATCAAGAAACCTTCAGCCCAGATGTCAGCTGAGCTTCAAACCCACTCACAGTTACTTTCTCACCTCAGTTAAATGGAACTTTCAGCTCAGATTAGGAAGCACAGCTGAAAGAGAGCTAAGACCAAAGCCCAAAAATCTCTGACCTCACAGCTCACCCAGTCAGGAGGGAAATCTTTCAGAGGTGGACAGTTCTGCTTTTCTTCATTCCACACTTCTCCCAGAAGTCCGGAACAGATGAACACTTAAGAAATACACTGAGAAATAATCACTCAGCTGCTCCATTTGTGGCAGCACAACATACGAGAAACACACAGCATGCGAGAAAGAGGTACCAGTGAGAAGGCAGTAACTTGTGGAAATCTGAGATACCTGGAATAACCATGGCATAAATTCACACTACAGTGCTATAGTCTGCTATAATCCGCATTGAAGAGAGAAAAAAGTGTAAATAGTAGTAGTAAAAAATGTGTATTAATGGCCTCCATCTTGATTAGTGATGAACACAAACTGGCAAAAAGAGTTCTTATGTGTGTGACAACACATAAAACCCCACGACCAGAAAAAGAGCCCAAGATGATTACAAACTGTAACTGTCAAGCTGAGAACGTGGCACACTTGTACACACACAATAACGATTTCACTGCAAGCTTTCTACCATCCTGAAAACACTGCACGTCTTATTGGGATTAAATCTAAACAGATTACTTTTATCTGCCTTCCCTCTCTCTCAGACTGTTCGACAAAACTGAATTCCTGATCTATCGTCCGTAGAGGGGTTATTTCACTAAAATATTCACATTAAAAATAAATCATGAAACTGCAGAGGAAAAAGCACAGAAGAGGAAATATTAAGTCACTTTTAGGCCCAGCTTCAACCAGAAAGTTACCCAAGAACAGATTACTGTAAAAAACAGAAAAAAAAAAATCCAAGTCAATTGATGACATTAAGGGAAAAAAAAAAGCACCAAAATTACGATGTTCTTAACAAGATTACACAAAACTAGAAGGATATAAAGCAGCTATCAAATCAAGAAGATCCAATTAATATTGAATGGGAAGCTAAATAAATGACTAAAATAATCAAATTGAAATTATTAAATATTAAGGGATATCAGTCTTTAGAATTTTTAGAATTTGAAAAAGGTAGACTACTCATAAATCAAAACTGAAGAATTTTAACAAAATCTGTGATGCTCCTTTAATAGCTCAGTGGTTGAATTTCAGGAAGTACACTATTTAAGTTTTAAATCACGACTTCAGAGCCAATTCTACAGCTTCCGCCTTACAATTTTCATTTTTTGGCTATGGATTTCTCCTGTCCTCACAAACACTAGAGCACTTGATACTATTTATAAGCAGAAGCTGACAGCTGCTATCTACCAGAATTATAGACAACAATTTCTAACTTCTCAATATTTGAAACATTTATTTAGTTATTATGATAATGCAGAATTTCCTCTCAACTTCAATCATTCACATTAAGTATTCTATTAAAAAGGACAGCATTCTCTAGGATTATTTGTTTTACTCTTTATTTTTCCAGCTATTAGCTTTTTTGTCTTCCATTGGCTAGACGTTTCCATTACCAAAGTTTTTCTTTCAGCGTACCCAGAACACACGATTTTTAAGCTATTGCTGCACAGACTGTAGAAAGTATTTAAGATTGGTAAAAATTAATACAGAAATAACTACTGACTAGAGACTCCCCCATACTTTGCTGGTATTATAAATAAATAAATAAGATTGTTCTTAAACTTTCATACTATATATCATGCTTCTTAAGGCACTTTTTTCATTATGTATGGTCTAGACTCTTGCTCCTCGGCTATATTAAAAAGCAGTTTCTGTACACACATCTTACATGGTAGCCAGACACCTTGATGTTGGTTGTCTTTTCTCTTTGCTGTCTACCATTCCTGTAATATTTGACTCTTCAGCAAACTATCAATGCCTGCATATCTTCTCCTAGAACTTTTTAAAACACTGCAGCCCCCAACTTGCAGCATCTACTGAAAAAGGAAGCAAAGTGAGTTATATCCACAACGATAATTTTTAACCTACAAGTTCTCCACTTAAAACATGAACTAAAGCATGCCATGTTAATTTTGTGCTCCCCTACTCCAATGTAAGCGTGTTCCTTGAGTCCATGATGTTTACAGTCACAATACAAGCCGAGGAAGTTCCATATGAGCTCAGGCTCAGGAGGTGCAGGAGCCTTGCCCGTTGAAGCTCTACATCCTGCTCTGCAGCACAACGCAGGAGAGGACTGCAAAAAAAAGGAAAGAAAACACAAAAAACCTGCAGCTGAGGCAGCTGCACACTGTCTTGGAAAGCTGAATTCCATCTCTGACGCTGCCCCAGAGATGTTGTGCAATGCTACACAAGCTGTGAAATGTCGTCTCAAGTGGCTGCAGTGACTGTGCGTGCCTCACTTCCCAGTGTTTGCTTTGAGATCCTAGACCTCTGGCTAAGATTGGAGTGCCTGACCTGCAAAAACATCGGCTACTTACGAGCACAATCAAATCAAAGTCTGTAAGAAGCGGTTTTGATCGTATGAATAGTAAATATACCGGAAAAATTTGGCTTGGAAATGGAAGTCAGGCACCCCTTATTTAATTGGTCTCTGTAATTTTAACTACTCTGCCCTGGGGTCCCAATTTGTACAACGCGGAGAAAAATATTTCTAATCCGAGCAAGGTAAAACAGTTCAGTTTGTTTCTTCAAAAGTTACCAGCTGTTATAGTGATTATTTTTGCAGAAAACAACAAGAAAAAAGCAATTAATAATTCTGTCCCTAGCACAGAACTCCAGTGGCATATAACAAAGCAAGAGAGCCATGTATCAGTTATGAGAAAAAAGCCAGAACACTGAGTAGCCACTCCTCATGTGAACACCATTCTGACTGTTTGATAACTGAAACAAAGTCCTCATTGCAAAAGAAAATGATCACGTGATATAAAATTCCATAAACAGAGAGATTGCACAAGCAACCTTAATGTTGGTATTTTAAGAGTCAAAGTTCTCCTAGTTCTAAGGAGCCTTTAAGTTCTTTCAAACACAACATCTTGCTTACGTATTTAGGTACGTAAAACCAAAACACTAGAAAAAAAATTAAATTTTATCCTATTATACCATATTGATAGCAATGTGGCTCATCAACAGGACTGGAATTTTTAGATCTCCTGCTTCTCTACATTGTGCAAAGCTGCACATATATATACAACATATATATTAAAAATGTATTTGCTTCTAGATAATGAAAATACAGCTCTAGATATATCCTGCTATTTAAGGAAGTTTTTAAAGGGGAACCAAAATTTTTATGACTTCTCACACAAAAAAAGTCAATAAACTGAAGCAAGGGAAGAGTTTTTCAAGTAACAAAAATGTGTACTTTGATACGAGCTTAACCTAAATTCCTAAAAAGCTCTGAAAAGACCCAATCTGTTAAATCATCAGACACTTGTTCTTTCATTTAAAGGTTGATAAAGCTTCTAATCCACTTACCTGGGGAACTGCTCATAAGAGAGGGAAAAGCATCACTTGGGTATTTCCATTATTTCAAATGTTTAAAATATTAAATACAAATGAACAAGGGAAAAAAAAACCAAACACCAAAACAACCAAACCAGCTAAAGGGAAAAGAATCCTACTCAGAGACACATGAATGCAAGGCAATGATCAGACATGGAGAGTGAAAATATGCAACAACAAAACCCTCAAGAAAATGAATAAGCCCCTCAAAGCCCCTTCCCCCAGAAGCAAATGGTTTTAGAGTGGGCAATGATTGGCAACACTACTGAAGTCAAGAATAAATTCCTCACCACCATCTGTTTAATTGTGCCTGGAACTGTGCCTTAAAAATCAACATAAGAAACAATTTTTCTTAATAGAATGGACCCTGAAATGTCCTTGCCATCTTCTACCAGTCACGAAAGTTGGGTGACTAATTTGCAGACTTCCAGATAGAGCCAGCAAATATTTCTGATTTCATGAGGCAAAAAAACGGACAACACAGAGATGGTGAATTGTTTACTAAATAGTGCCTGTGGCTCTACTGTGACAGCCTAACTTCAGGCATATTTTTAATCAAAATTTATCATAAATTCTTTATGGTAAGAAAATCAACTCTGTAGCAGAGAAACAAAATTAGCTCACTGGAACGCCCCCTAAAATAGCCTCAAAGCTAAAGTTCTGTTAGTACTGTAGGAAAATTTGAAGTCCATCGATCCATATATTTCCATAAAGCTCAGCAGATGTAAGAGTCCATCAGCAGGTTCTTTATTTTTTTGGAAAAAAGCCCAAATGCAAACTGTATTTGCAAGATTTCCTGTAAAAATTGTAAAAATGCATTCTGTTGATGCTACGAGAAATTTTTAGCCATGACACAGGAACAGCATCTATGTTATGATCCATCTGGCTTGGTGCATTTATTTTTTTCCCCACACCACTGGTTTTCCAGTCACACCTCCTGCCATTGCATCATCAGTTCCAAATAATTTTTAAATCATGATGGTGTGTGACACTGAAATTAAGGCAGGAAGTCTGTAAAGGCCAGGCTATCAACTTCTTAAATAACAAGTTGTTCTCAATAAATCTTTTATTGTTCTTATTTATAAGCTGCTCTTAAGTAACAAGTGGTTCTCATTACTATTTCACAATAGACTTCCGAAATGTCCCCATCAAACTGGAGCTCCTCTGCCTTTTTGTAATGGAAAAGACCAAAGAGTCTCACTCAAGGAATGTAAAAGCTAAGTAATGAGGTATTAAGATAAACAAATGGTGGGTAAAAGTCCTGTTCTAGTTCTGATATAGAAAAATGAGAGATAGACACTGACTTTAGAAAGGCAAGTGAGTAAGTCTGCAGCAAAGCTAAAAGCTGCATCCAAATATCTCGAGACAACAAAAGCAACCTTCCTATGAAATAGAAATCCATCAGAAAAAGGCTTAGTGGGAAGAAATCCACAGCTACTCAACATCTGAAACTATAACCTTTCTTAGCTCTATATTCTCTGCTAACTTTCTAAAGCAAACAACAAAACATCTTCAATACACTGAAATGAAATTGGGCCCTGATCTACAGGAATCATCTCAACAGAAACGCCTTGCACAAATCCAGGCTAAATATAGGTCCATATTTTCTATCAGCAGAAAAGCTCACACTAACAGAAGACTATCACAAGTAGAAGCGCATAAACTAGAAACCACACTCTTTTCTTGATTCTGTGCGTCTCACATCGCACCTAGAAGTGAAAAGCAATGAGAACCTTCCTGGAGGCAAAAAAAAAAATTGCTTTCACTTGAAAGAATAGGAAGGAGAGCTGCCGTCAGCATCTCAGCATTTCCAGCCTCCTTATTTCCATCCTGCCGTCCACTAGGTTAAGAAAAGCAGCAGCTTCCATAAGTTTCTTGGGGAGTATCTGGGCTTCCAGTCCAGTGGGGATAAAGCCTCCTCTGCTGGGTGTGCCACACACAGGTGGTAGAGGACTCCTCAGGATTTGAACATCATGGTTTTCATTTATAATTTAGTCCAATCTAAGAATATGTTCCCAATTATTTTTAAAGTGCACTTCTGAGGTACCTGCCAAAGGTCAAAGGACACCTCTAATTCCAGAGCTATAGCCAAGTTCAAGGTCAAGTTATTTTCCAAACTCTGACGATGTCATTTTTCCGGTATAATAGAAGAGAGGGGAAAAAAGAAGACTATTTTAACCTCAATAGGTGTTCAATAGCATCTAATTTTTTCCTGAAACCTGAGTTTTTACTGTAATCAGTCTGATGAGCTGTCACTCCGAGTGGTTTAACTCCCACAAAATAATGAACAACCTCAAAAAGGGCTTCATGAGGAAAATAAGCAACTTTAACTACAGATGATGTTTCTAATTCTGACTGTTGTGATCTCATCTCTTATTTCTTCACTGCATACCTTCAGATCCTAAGTAATGGAAATACATTTGCAGATCTCGACTAAGTTCTTAGCCTGTAACAATAGAAGTCTAAGTTACTTGCATATACTTTTTCTTGTAACAAGAAACACCTAAGAAACACCTTAAGATTAAGAGAATTTTAAAACCCCCACTGCTGTATTTTTCTATTTGTATACTTCATAGGCACCATCATTTTGGAGGCAGGCAATTTGTTCATTTTTCCTACACCATCTCTATTCTGAAATGGTTAGCAAAATAAAAAAAAAATCCACATAGAAATAGGCAAAAGTAAAGTCAACTACTCCTCCTGAGATTTTAAACGTTTACTTCATATTTACAGCATATCTTGCATATTTCCTTTTATTGCTTTGCCACAGCCTGTTAACATGTTATATTCAACACATTAAAGAATTCTTCTCTACTATTCTGTAGCCGTTCCTCTTGCAGTCAGCTGTTACACTGCCTTCAGTAACATCTGCTTGTCCGTAGAGCTGCAGTGGGAAATTTTTAAGTACAATTTTTAGCGATATTAACACAATTTCAGAGGCCCAGAAAGGCTTTCATTGTTCTCACATAATGACAGGCAAACTCCTGTTTGCTCCACTTGTGGGTGGGTTCACACTGTGCTCACAAGATAAACTGCAGTAGATGACTGCGTCCCTGAACCCTTTATCATTCATATATGGCCCCTGCATTCTTACATGCTCGAAAGCTGAATGATTTTTAAACTCTGAATAGAAATGTTTCATCTATAACTTTCTTGTGAAATCGCAATTTATTAATTTCTTTCACGAAGATACCAATACCACCTCTTTGAACTACCTTGTTGCTTTTTTCTTTTGATTACTGTAATTATTTTACATATTTGTTTATCTTTTAAAACTGTAGTTTTGCTATTGAAGTTAGTGTTTAGATTACTTAGAAGTTTACTGATTTTTCTGCATTCTTGCCCACAAGACATTCTGTGTGGGCATATGCACAAAGGGAGAAACAGACTGTAGCCCTGAGGTCAAGTTTGCCACCAAGAAAATGCCATTTCAGCAGCAAACATTTCCTTACTTTAGACCTGTAATCCAACAGGAAAACCCCCCCACATTTATCAAATTAATTTTATATTAGCAGCTAGACATTTCACAACAGCAGCACTGGGAGGTACCCTGCAACTTTGAATCCACTAGACAAGACATATAGTTGAATTTAAACAAAAATTTGGAATTTTGCACTGGATTATTTTTACTACAGCAACTGTATTATTTTCACACAGAAAGTAAAAATGCATATTTCATTTTGCTTCAGAGGTCAGCAGTATTTTATTAGCCCATGTATAATCCTTTAGGAATAAAATATATCTTCTGCTTCCTCAGTCTTTCCCCTCCTTCAGCTTTTAACTCTCAGTGCAAATTTGAACATCTACTTTGTTTTCTGACAGAGGGAGAGAGTGTTAGAGAGAGAAATATTCATGTGAGAGAAACCAGAATAAAAAAAGAGAAAACAATAAAAAGAAAGCAGTAAAGCCCTGCAGGAAGGCATATGATACCTTACACAAAAATCCAATGTCATTTCTCTCCTTTTCCTAATTATTATGAAATTTCATGAACTTCTTAATTGAAAGATGCTACACATTCCCATGCAGAGAATGTAACAGTGTACGTTATTTAGCAAATAATGCTAAAATTTTACAGCAAGGCAATTTGTTTGGCAGAGACAGAAGAATTGGTGGAGCTCATCAAACTGAAAGTCCATATCCTGTCTAAGACAATGACCAACACTAGATGATTCACAGGAAGAATCTTCCTTGTCCCTTTATTGTTGACTTCTGACCTGAAGCATATGTCTTACATCTCTTTTTTTTTTTTTTTTTTCCTCCTGGCTACAGAATCTCTGGTTGGTTTTATTCATATAAATAATATCTCTGCTATGCAAAAGGATTACTGAAACAGGCCCCAAAAGACCCAGGCGTACGTATGTCCAAAATAATGAATCTAGCAGGTAAAACCCACTGGGGTATTTTATGATTGATTTTAAGCAACGCTTTATGACATGAAAACTTTATATTTTATTAAAGCAAGCTCTGTGCAGCAAAACTAACAACTGGGCTGCAGCCACAACCATTAAAGCAGAGCAGACAGCAGGCATCAAGCCCAACGCTGTTACTAGTTTGTAAGGCAGTTAAGTCAAAAAAGCAACACTGCATTTGCAGCCTGAGTGGAATTCCACTGGAGCACTTGCACCGTGTTTCTGTATATAACACATTCCTTGTCCTTTAAAGGGTATGCTATCTTACACTTGGGAAGGGTTTCTTTCCTTTTTCCTCCTGTAATTGAAAAGTATTGTTTACTGCCGATTTAAGGCTTGTTTTGACGAAGGGAGCGCTGATGAGGCACTCAAGAGCTCGTATTAAATCAGTGTTAGACAGAAGTGAGCAGCTTGTATATGCGCTGTGGGATACACTCGCTCACATATTTATCTTCCATGTTTTGAGAGAAGGTTACAAATATTTTTATATATATACACACACATTTAAAAGAGCGCAAGTGAGCAAGCTCACATTCCAAGAGAAGTTTTCTGGCTATGTCAGGAGTGAAGTCCACCCTCTGCTAGACAAACCTATTTTTTTCAAGCACAAGAGGATATTATCAGAGAAGTCCGTGCTGATATACAGAAACCAGAGATCGTCATGGCTCGGTGAGGTGATGAGCTGACGGGTGGATGGCGCCCCTTATCTTCACTTCTCAATCCAAGTTTTCCTGAAAAACGACAGGGGGAGGAGAAGGCTCCAAATGAGCAAAAGGCACAGAGGACAAGGAAAGGATTAGGAGTGAAGAGCAAGAAAAGGAAGGATAAGGCAAGAGATATTGCGGAGGTTTCAAGGAGCTAGAAAATAGTTTCTAGATTAAAAGATCCAGCTGTCACTAACTTAAAGCAGCGTTCAAGTTTTAACTTCTGCACAAGGCCACATAAAATAACTCTGAACCAAGAAAAAGTTGACCAAAAGGAATGTGCCTTTTCTATCTATAGAAAATACACTTAGGTTCAGCTGCTTCAGCGCTCCTTGGAATTTCAAAATGTTTCAAGCCTTGGTTCGGCAAGCGTATCACCCGCTCCCCAGCCACCAGCCAGCGGAGCCTGACACGAAGTATAAGGGGAAGCTGGTGCATGAAACTCAGCTCAACTACTTCTACATCAAACCTGGAGGTAAGACAACATTATCCAGTTGTGTGCACAGGAATTGTACTGTTCTCTACCTGCTGCGACGAGTATTGCATTCCGATTTGAACAGAGCAATCTGTATAATGTAAGAGGCTACACTAATAATATTTGGTGATAAGGTACTGTGAAGTCCTGAATGTGTGTTCATGCTACCACAGGATTTAGATAATTCTGGTAATTCTCGAATCTGGGGAGTTAAGTAGATGAATGGCTTCTCTTAGTAGTATATTGTATTTTGAGCATCTAATGAACGTTGCTTTCCAACTCCCACCATGACATGATAGAAAAAAAAAAAAGGAATGCAAGTATAAGGAAAAAGAAAGAAAAAGGTTTTGGTTTTTTCTTTTTTTTCTCGGACAAAGAGGCTAAGAAGTTTAAAACATACAAAAGCTGGAAATACTAAATACGTGTGTGTGCACGTGGAGGGATTAAGCTGAAAAGGCAGGTTACGCAAGAGATTTCTGAAAAGCAACTTGCTCTGTAATATTCTCATTTGCAGAAGAAATATGTAGCCATTCAGGTACACGTTTACCCTGATCTGGAAACACCCACCATTTCATGCTATACAAGGAGGTGCATGTGAAGTAGAGGGTATACAGGTAGTCACATGAAAATAACCTCTCTGAAAAAAAAAAAAATTATCTGTTCCAACTTGAACCCTTGAGCTTTGCTGCATCATATGTCTATCTTATCTTGAAAAGATGTCCGGAATTCCCAGCACTCGCAGTACACTCTCAACAGTGAACCTCCAGACAAGCCAATATCTTGCTTATATGCTGACATCCATAAATGGGAAACAAAGACTGTGTCTAGCAGATACCCGCTGTATTACTCTCCTTCCATTCTACACAGGAACTCATCCACTACAGCAGGGTGCTTGATACGTGCTTTTAATTCTATTCCATATAAATTTTCCTGCCAATTTGTTTGCCCAGGCAGAGATATAGTTCCACCATACACGAAATAATTACCAGCCATCAAAAAAAACTACATAGCTTTGTTATCTTAGCTCCTTAGCCTGTTTCTTCTCGCTTGGCATAGAGTTACTCTGACTTTCAGACTGGACTCCAGTGTCACACAGGACTGAATTTTAGGATTTACTTTAGGATTAGTGCACTTCTTTTCCTTACACTCAGTTTTGACCACCTTTGAGGCACAACAGAAACACATCATTAGAGCAAAAAGATGGCTGCAGTCATCACGGTTACAGCTGCAAAAAGCCACTTCACGAAGGCAAACCATTCTAAATCACTTGCTTTGCTCACTCAAAGGCTTTCACAACAGGTAACAAATCCTCAGGGTAGGAAGGGTGAGGAAGAAGCAACTAAAATATCCTTTTAAGAAGGTCTGAATAGAAAGATCTGTGCTGAACTGGGTGGAGTGACAAGGGACATGGTGTTACACGTCCGAACTTAAGTCTTAAACTTAAGGCCTTCAGAACTGGTATCTACAAATTCCACTGAAAAACATAAATTTTCCTTTGTTTAAAGGAAAACAAATAAGGCAGCACTGGAAAAACTAAGTTTAGAAATACTCACTGGTACAAACAATTTTTCTTTAAAAACAACAAACAAAAAGGGATATTGCAGTTCCCCCTTTTCTTTTTTTTTTTTCATTGGCACGCTAAGAACCTAAATCACAGAAAATTTACTCTCTACAAGAAGCAGAAAAAAACCCAAACACCCTAAAGTAGAATTTACCAATACCTGCTAATTCTAGAATTACAACAATAATGTAGTTTGGTTGGGACATCTGCAGGTCATTTATTCCAGGGCTGGCTTCACTAAGAGAGAGACTTAGGAAAAGAAAAAATTATGACCAACTACAGAAGTTTCCCCAGAAAATGATATCCTATGGCACTTTTTCAGTCAGTTTATTTTTAATTAATTTGCATTTATGCGCACTTCTTTAAAACAAATTTTCCTGCCTCTCTCACTACATTAAAAATCCACTTCTTCCACAGATTTGAGCCGAGTTTAGTTATAAAACCAGCTGTATCAGTTTTTGTTCTCTAGAACAGACAAGCCAAATAACCACTAGATAGCAAAATCACGATTTCTGATCTTAAAACTCACTTGCCTTGAGCCAGAACTGCTGCACATCCATCCATAACCGACTGCAAAATAGTATTAAGTTATGCCATCAAGTTGCAATAAGTCTTTTATATCTCAGCAGGCAGGCATTCAAGATTTTCAGGCATCCTTGAAAATTAAAATGAAGCAGAAAGCACGAGGATCTAATAAATAAATGTACATATTTTATTGTTTTAGTTATAAAAATGTAAATTGGTGTCTATATCACTTCCAAGGGGCAGTTCATTATTTTTCTTGACATTCTGAAGCAATTTTTACCATTTTCTAAGCACATTAAAATCATCAGTTAGTTGAAATACAGACCACAAAGGGAGGAATTATATGGGAACATAGTAGGAAATTAGCAATGCCTTTAAATATGCTTTTGTAAACTAGCCTATGAACAGATAATTTCTGAGTGTAGGTAGAAGGAAGTCAATTAACTGAGTACTAGAGAGCATCCCACATGAAAAAACATAAATCATCACCATGCACTTGATAAACAGAGGCAGTAAGAAACTTGCTTGCTTCTCTCAAGAAAATTTGCACTTGACAAACCATAAAGCAGTTAAGCTGGACACAAACTGTAAAACAGGTTTCAAGGGAAAAAAAAGCAGTAACATGACAAAGCTCATGCTGCAACTTTCATTTTCTGGGTTTAGAATTAACTCTTACTGAAACATTAATTGTTTTCAGTATGTATATTCTCTTTAGAAACTTAAAAAAGGGAAGTAACACCTATGCTTGTTGGGTATGTGTTAGCATTCCAACACTCTCAGCAAAACTCAGGTTTCACTTTAAGGTCAGGAACGCTCAGCAAAGATAATCATGACCTCTGTTGTTGTTCTGTCTTGCTGGATACACGATGAATTTTTATAATGCTGATCAAAGGAGAGAAATTGGAATGGAGAGAAGGAGGAGAGGTTTGTTTATATCTCGGAGACAAAAATGTCTCCAAGGACAGAATCTCAGGTAAACCACAAGCATTCGTATTTTGAACAAATGGCAGCAGTCAGTCAAGGCAGACTTGTTAAAAAAACCTTTACCCAAATCTGTTTAGCAAAAAAATAGGCTGAGAATATACCCCTAAAGAGGGCAGGGCCCTTCTACCAAAATTACTTTGAATTTCTATAGTTTTAGCTTGCACTTTTGTTCCAAATTGACAAACATTTTTCAAAGAGTTTTAAACTATAGAAATATTTTCAACAAAACATGCACGTTGTAGCAGGCCAGAATAACAAATCTGCAATCAAACCTAACCTCAAAAAAATTGTTTTAAGTTATTCAGCTGTGACAAAAACACTGCATTTTGCTTAATGATGCAGCAAGAGAAAGCCATGTCATGTTTCTGAATTATTAGACCACTGAATTTAGAGAAAAATAATACAAATTGAATGAAGTTAAAAACACTTAAAGGTATTTCAAAATTCTGAAAAACAGACGAGCATTTGGGGAATAATCAACTGAATACACGTTGCAATTTACTGCTCTCATACTGTTGGGTTTTTTGTTATTGGACCAGATACTATAAGTTGGCAGGCAGGAGGCTGATAAATAAGGCTCTCCATCCTAAACTGAACCAAAAACCTAACAGAAACTCTATTACATCATAAAAACAAAGCCTAGAATATCTATTTCGCCTGTCTCAATGGAAACAATTGAGCAAGTAGTAGTTTACTGGTCAATATGCAGAAGGTTCAATCTAAATATATACACAAATAAATTTAACCACCAAATACTGGTTTCATTCTCGATTAAAAACACATTTCAGAAGAAAGAAGAGATCTGAAACCCCATGTTACAGAATATATGACGTAATATAGACCAGAAACATATTTTAGGGTAAACAAGACACTATGATACCCAAAAGAAGATTGTTTTTCATGATATATTATTTTTTACATATCACTCAAGATTCTCTTAGTGTTGTCTCCTATTTTTCCTGTTAGAAGTAAACTTCTAACAGCCTTCAAACTAAGAAATGCTACTTGCAGGGTCACTGGGTCTTCAGAAATGCCTACAGAGGCGGGACACTTGTTATCCATTTAGTACTTTTTACCAGGATGTATTTACTTAGAAGGGTGAACTAAAATGAGCCACAATCAGTCTCAAAAGAAGATGAGCTGTTCTATTTAAGAGGGCTCTTGGATGCTGTAATTTAGAATTTAAGAATGAAATATAATAGTTTGAGAAGAATATACACCATTGTCTTTTCCTAAACATTTTACAATCACTTGCCCCCAGGCATATATTTGGAAAAATTTTCATACAAAATAATTATGACCTACATGGGAAGGAAAAAAACAAAACAAAAAAACCCAAACCACAAATAAAAAACCCACAAAACTCCTTTGGACAGCCGGCAAACTTCCCTCTCCCTTCCATCCCACCTACTAGACATCTTTGCAGTGTAGAAATCTGGGCAAATAATACAAAATTTTCAGGGTTCTGACAGACATATGGTGGCAGGCTGAACTGGACAACTGAAACAAGTATGAGCTTATAGATGTCTCACACTTGCCTAGGCAGGTTTAACAAAAACAGGCACGTCTGGTCTGCTTTTGCAACACTTACTGAACCTCTGCTAAGGCTCAAATTCATTAGACACATCTGACTAGAAAGGCTTCATTCGGCTTCAAGTCCAGGATCAAAGGCTGATCAGAAATGAAAAGTAACTGCTATGCCAACAGGTACAGAAACTTGTTAGAAAGTGTTTGTCAATCCGCCACACAATTTCTTTCTCCACTCCTTATAACAGAAAAGCACCCAGTTAACCTGTATCAGACCATTGTCACAATTAGCACACTACTTTAAGGCAGGATCTGGTGTTCCTCTCTGGCAGCTGAAATGTTCAAGGTGAAGCTAACTCTGAGATATATAACTTGCTATTGACCAAATTCTCTGTGTCCTGTAAGCATGAAGAACAGTACTCAGCGATGAAAAGATAAATCAGTCAACTGAAGAAATAATTCACTGACCCAGCACAAAGGCATAAACACCTAGTACAGTATCCAGTGAGGAACAGCTGTAATTATTATATAGCTGATCAGTGCTAAAGAGAGAAAATTCAGTTCATTGACTCCATCATTTACCAGTATGTATTTCTTCTGAACTATCTCATATTATTCGGCACCAAGGCTTAAGCAACAGGCTCCAAACATTGGTTTTCACAATAAATATCACCAAAAACCAATGAAAAAAGTAGCAATTATGTAGTTAAGATTATTCAAATATAGAAGCCAGGAAGTTTTTTAAAACCCTTAGAATTGCTAGATGATATAAATGAAAACAGAACTCCTGTCTTGCTCTCATAAAGAAAGCATCTAAAATTGCAGTTAACTACTTAAGTTTAAAGGTCACATTGAAAATTCCCTATTTGATACATAAACATTCTGTTCCTTGGTGGACAAAGATTTCTGCTGACATTAAAAACTGTAATTTTTTAATCTCTGGCTCTCCTGGCTTTGAAATTAGTAACTCTGGCTCCAGCCTAACAGATTTCCCAAACTAAACTTTTCTGTAAAATAGTGGATCAGTGCAAACATTAACTGGCACAGATCCCAAATCAAGCCTGAAAAGTCCTGGGATTAGACTGTGTCTCCAACATGGTGTTTAGACAGTATTTCAACTTAAGATAACCAGGATCACAAGGAATAACAGAAGAAATATGAAAAAAACAATAAAATAAGATGAAATATTTAAGTATTCCTAAAACTTGTATTTATTGTGTATTAATTTTGGAAAAACCTTTCTGTTGTAATCATATACTGGATGCAAAGCAAGCTTTACAAAATGACAGCTATTACAAATGTTGGCGGACTTGTCCAGCACACAAGTACCACCTTTTGCTGCCAAGAGGTTTTATTTTAGGCTGTGTGGTGCAACCAGCCATAGATATTCAGCTGCACTAAAATGAAGCTGGTTTCAACAAATATTCGGAATACTGGGAAAAGCAAAACACTGGGCAGGACTTCTTTGTTTCTCTAAATGCTTGCTTTCATATTTTCCTGATATTTACGTTATGACAGAAGTCCTGTTATATAGGAAAGAACCACTATACCAATTGGAAAAACAGAGGAAACTGTTAGTTTTGTTAGATCCCGAAGACATATATGAAAAATAGCATAAGAAATCACCAAGTCAAACAAAAGGTTAGAAAAAGATAACTTGTTTCCAGATACTATTAAGTATCACTGCCAAACTGTCCACTGTTTTGCCAAGTAAACAGCTATTACTGAGTACTCCTTGTTAGTATCTGGAAGCAGGAGATAAAAATAATATTACAACATCAGGGCTTAAAACCCACAGGTTTTTAAGGGCTGGGGATCTCTGAATTTCTTTTTTCATGACTGCACTCAAGGGACCAAAACAGTACAGAGTGCCACGAAGTCAAAAAACTGTCAGATCTCACGGCTCAGAGATACTAAACTAAAAGAAAGGTAGTTTTCCTTCCATGTTGCCACTGACAAATTGTCAGTGCAGGTGCTGGGGGGTCCGCCCCAGTCAGCAGCTCAGCCCTATGCAGCTGCTTGCCCCCTCCCCTCAGTGGGATGGGGGAGACAAGCAGAAGAGCAAAGGTGAGAAAACACGTTAGTACTTATGTTTGAGACCCTGCAAATCCAAAAAACTGACATCTCCTAGGAAAAACAGCTTATATCCAAACCCCACGATTTTCCTCCTAATAAAAATATTAACCAATCACAGATTGGTTAATATTAACCAATCAGACTTACTTCATGTCAGCACAGAGTTATGACAACTTCTAATTACTCTTTATATTAATTGCCTCAACAAAAATGAAAAATTAATAGACCAGGTTTCAAAATGTAGGTACTAGTTTATACACACATAAACTCCTAATGGAATTTCAAAATGAGATTAAAGAAGATTACACTTACATAAGAAACACCCTTCAAAAACAGATGGGATAAACAGGTCTCATGGTACTTAAAATCCTAATGTCCTAGGTTAGCCTGGATATGTCTGCATTTCTTTTCAGTTTCTTTGTGAACTCCAATATTTTGTCAACCTAGAAAATACTCTCAAAAATAGCAGTTTCATTTAGGCTATTTAAAATGTTATTCCTCTATTGTTTCTACCGCACAGTGCGTGTGAACAACAGGATTCCCTCTCGATGTACTTTCCAACTCCAAATTAGTTTATGAAGTAAAAAAGGTCTAGCAGACGATCAAACTGGGCTGCTTTTGCCTTTACTTCATCCAGAGGGAACACTTCTGCATCAAAGTTCACAATAAAACATTTTTGCAATCTGCTTTTATGCATCAAGGACGAAGCACAGATGAGACTCCAGCTCCACTTCCAAGCACAGACACAAACTGTATATTTACAACTGCTCATTCTCACGTAATTGCACATTGTAACACTCTGGATGCGTATGTGCATGCACAAGCAAGCTTCCCCGTGTCTTCCACTTATTTCTGAGTTTGCCTGACACTTGCTAATTCTAGTATAAAGATAATCATGTGAGATAAACACAGAGCCCAAAAAGTAACAACTTTGTCTTTCATCGGGGCTTAAATTAGACTCAACGTTACGTTGTCAAGAGTCACGCCTAATAGTTGAGAGGCAAACTGCCTTCCAACTTGCTCCAAGGACAGTATTTTGGAGCTGGAGCAGAAAACAGGGTTTGAATTGGCTGCATTTGTCTATTTTAATTCAGAAAGCCAAGACTACAAATACCAGTCCAAAACTTCCCAACCACTGACTGGGGAACATTCAGAAAACACACACTCTCTGCCTCTCTCAGCCCATCACACACACACACACGACAATAAACATTTACTCTTTGCCAGTTAAACCAAGAGATTACTATTAAGCACATGCTAATACTTTCTTTAGTAGAGTGGCATTTTAGGAAGCACTGAGCAATTCTTCTCTTTCAGCACACCAAAAAAGCAGAATACATTCCTTTAATTTCACCTGTTAACCAGCTAATTTCAGCCCTTGAGAGCTGCAGTCTAAGCACTTGGACTGCCTTAACCAAGAACAGACTCTGAAGAGAAGCTGACTCCAGTATTTAACCCCACGTGTCACATACTTACATCTGGCATTTCTGTACAGTAGAAAGGGGTCCTGGAGCTGGAAATCGAGGTCTTTAGTGATAGGCTCTGTTCGATTTTCCATGCTCAGCCTGTTCATAATTGTGAAACCATGCCTTGGAGAAGCCGATCTGAAAATTAGCAAGCAGAAATCCCATCAAGTCGAGGACAAAAGAAATCACTAGAATTCCTTTGCTGTACAGTTCTCCAAATTTATTAATATTTTATTATTATATCTAAGAGGTACTACAAAAACCTGATTTTGTTGCCAAGGAAATAGCATTGGCTCTTGCAGTATTTTGTGTAATCCTTTTAATTATGGCAAAACCCTACATTATGTATGAGAAATAAACAGACTATCAGCATCATGTTATCCAACACCACCATCTACCCTATAGTTTCTCGCTAGAGGAGATAGCAGCAATTAAAATAAGTCAGTCATGGGGCAGTGCAAGCATACTTTTCAGTACTCAGGTTAACAATAGCAGACAGTAACAGCCATCCCAAAAAGGATTTTCCATCCCATCTAAAGCATAAGAACAAAAGTGAGGGTGCTGGGAAACTGGAACAGGTTGCCCAGAGCAGCTGGGGATGCCCCATTCCTGGAAGTGTTCAAGGCCAGGCTGGGCAGGGCTTTGAGGAACCTGATGTAGTGGAAGGTCATGTCCCTGCCCAAGACAGCAGGGGTTAGACTAGATCATCTTTAAAGGTCCCTTCCAACCTAAACCATTCCATGATACTATGACTCTAAATCATTATGCACGTTCATGGGGGTTACACTTCAAGTCATTTATATAAATGTGAGCTGTTAAATCCATCATGATCCTGACAGGAGATACTACTTCCAAACTAAGTATGACAATAAAGGAAAGATTATGGATAAACTTTTGGGAAAAGTGACATGTCTGGCAATTGCTGGTGCGTGGATTTCTCTATGAAACCCAAAGCACAGGAAGTAGCATTACAGCATCAGAGTCAACAGAAAAATAAACAAAAGTGGAATCCTTGACAAGAATCCTTAGTTTGCAGCAGTCAATGCTTCACTTAAAACAAACAAACAGTTCACTTCCACTGGTGTTAACCCAGCTGGAAGTCTGACTTTTTGACCGTTCCTCAGAATTCACTAAGATGGGATGGGTAGTAAATAAGCCATCTCAAGTAAAATGGTCACATCACTTTACACTGTGACTAAAGAGAAACAACTAAGACAACACCAGTGGTCTCCAACCTATGATCTGCTGGCAATGTCTTTTCCACAGAACTTTATAACTCTGTTCAAAGCAACAGAAAATTAAAGTTAAAACTGATGATCTATGATGTTTCCCACAGTTCACAACCTGTTCCATTCTGTTGCCTGTAGGGCAGCCAGGCATCAAGCTCTGCTCTAAATGGAAATTTAGAAAGATCACAGACACAAGGAGTACCAGGTTACATGTTGTCAGTTCTTGAGCTTTAAATCCAACACACCAGGAAACACTGCTGCTGTTCTGCAGCACACAACTAGCCACATCCACCTACTGCTTGCACAACCAAGAGCTGGTTCTTTCCTCTCACGGTGGTAATTAGAACAGCATCTTATCTGCACTCACTTGAAAGCAGCTTAGAAAAATTACTATTGACCATTTCGGCTGCTGGTACAAAAGACCTCTACAGATTGAAACCAGCATTCCCACTTCACACAAAGCTCACAGACTCCTGGGCCCCTCTGTCACTTCACACATACATCTCTCGCCTTCTCAAAACAATCTCTTGCTTTCTCAGCTCTCCTACCAGTTCCTCTTTGACATAACAGTTGAGGAAGAAACTTTCTGCTTTGGTGTTAAACCCCAGCAGCTACTGCAAGATCTGCTGACTGTATTATTTTCCAGCTTTAATAACAGTCACAGGGAAATGCTGGGGCACTAACAAGGAAACTCCAGCATAGGGCAGGCTTCATAACAGAACAAATGTGCTAGAACAAGTGACATAAAAATGACTCTCTGAAAAGCCACAATCAGAGGTGCTGCTAAAAAAAAGCATAAAACCAGCCAAAATGTTGGATGAAATCCGCATGAAAAATAAACAATCAGACACAAGTAGTATGAAAGCACCCTAACTAGGGAAAACAATACTTCCTAAGTTGTACCATTCTCCTACTTTAAAGAATACAGTTATTTATTTCACTATTTGCTTTTTGTTCAGACACTTTTTAAACTGCTACATCCTAATTAAACCAACACAAAAGATTTCTACAGTTGACCCATATTGAGATTTAAATCACATTTGGAAGTCTTATCAAAATACAGCGTGATGTCTCCTTCCCAGTGTTTTCTTCCCTTCTACCAGTTTCAGCTTCTTTTCACCCCTGAACAAGGGGGAGCATTTACTTCATTAATTTACTGCATTTACTTCATTCACACTCCATCCCAGCTAGCTTTTCCATACCCACAGGTTATGGAAACATCCTGCAGACGTTAAAAGGCAGCGTCTCCTCACCTTGTGTAAACAAACAGCGTTCCCTCCACATCAGTCTTCTCCTGAAGAAAAGGAAAGTTAAGGAAGTTGAAATCAGGGCAGTGTTTTGCTCAGTGTCAGTGAACCCCCCTTTATCTCTGTTTACCAGGACCATCAGTGTCACTTCTCTCATCCAAGCCACAAATAAATAAACCCAACTTCATCAGCTGATGGTGAGAGGCTGGAGCCAGCACAGGTCACCACGCAGCTGACCCAAGTTTTATGATAAGATACGGAAAGGCTAAATGCACGACACCATGAGGCTAAACTGGATTAACTCTCCACCACACCCGAGGGCAGTGCACAGCCCAGAGTCAGGGAGAGGATTTTCCAAAGGGCACCTGCCCTCAGGGGCAATGTTTGGGACAGGTAGAGGGGCAATGACACAAAAGGGAGATTGTGCAGATCCTTTAAACACAGGGCCTTAAGTCCCACCATTACAGCAAAGCAAGAATCACCTGGAAAGAGCCTGAATGTTAGATTACCAAAAGTTCTGCCACGTTAATTAAGGTTTTAAATCTTACAAGAGTCTTTTTAGCATTGTTAACTCCTACACTCAGTCTTTTGTACTTGTTTGGGTTCCATTATAGGTGCTTGAAGGGCAGAGGACCATCTGAGGCCTATGTCTTGGGGCTAAACCCCAGTCTCCCATGGCTGTAGGTTCAACTCTGTCAGGCTTGGTGCTGCGACCACTTCCCTGCGGAGCCTGTTCCAGTGTGCAAACACGCTCTGGGTGAAGAACTTTTTTCTTCATCCATCCTAAACCTCCCCTGACACAACTTCAGGCCATTTTCTTGAGTTCCATCACTGGTCACCACAGAGAAGAGATCAGTGCCTGCCCCTCCTCTTCCCCTCGCGAGGAAGTTGTAGACCACAATGAGGTCTCCCCTCAGCCTCCTCTTCTCCAGCTGAACAGACCACATTCCCTCAGCCGCTCCTCCTACGGCTTCCCCTCAAGGCCTTTCACCATCTTCGTCGTTCTTCTCTGGACACTGGTTAAACCCCAGTCTCCCACAGCCCTGGATTAAACCACAGTCATCCACAGCTCTGGATTAAACCCAGCGTTCCACGGCCCTGAATTAAACCCCAGTCTTCCATGGACCTGGTTAACACCAAACTTCCCGTGGCCACAGGTTAAAGCCTAGCACTGGGTTAAACCCCAGACTCCACAGCCCCGTGCTAATCCCCAGTCTTTCACAGCCCTGGTTAAACACCCAGTCTCCCACGTCCCCAGGTTAAACCCCAACCTCCCAGGGCACTGGTTAAACACTCAGTCTCCCATGGACCTGGTTGAACCTCAACTTCCCACGCACCTAAGTTTAACCCCATCCTCCACCCCTCCGCCCCACGGGACACAACTCCTACATCCCTGCAGCCTCCCAAACCCCACTCCCCGGGCAGTACGGGGCTGCTCTCAGCTCCGTCAGGTACACCCCTCCCTCACTCCCACTCTCACACCTCGGCCGTGGCCGGGGCGGGTCGGG